>JAYRBT010000114.1:35721443-35732785 GCA_036023395.1 Myiotriccus ornatus | reverse complement strand
CTCTTAATGGGAAAAAGCCACATAGACACATTCTTACACCCCGAAGAAGAAAACCATCAACAACAAAAATGTGGATGTCTCCAGCAGCCAGACTCTTAAAGTCTCTGCCAAGTATCAGCTGCTGGATCTTGGTCTTTCAAGTTGCTGGCACCTGGATATTCAAGCTCTTGATTTCACTTACTCTAACCTCTCCAGTCACATCACAGGTTCCTCCAGCTCTCGTTGCTGGTATTCAGACCTCCCATACATGCACATGTGCTCAGAATGAGAGAAAATAACCCAGGAAAATATTTAGAAACTGAATTTAATGAAAGATAGGGCAGATGGTGCTGATCATGCACAGGACATGATCAGACAGGCAATTGTTCAGCCCAACCCTTGTTTACAGGCGATGAGCCTTTTTTCATCTTTTTATTCCTTTAATTTTTCCACATTTATTCCTTCTTTGCCTTTATTTCCTTCCACAAACATTCCATAATAAGTATTGTACAATCCAAATTCCCTAGCATTTTATAATCAGTGCCATACCACTGGACAGCAACCCCTCTCAGCCCAAAAGGTGTTTTAGTGTTGACTTGTCTTGATCAGTTTGTGTGGAAACTGGGTCTGACGATGTCCTCAGAGCACTGGGAGGGACTGGACAGGGTATCCCTTCCCTAGAGTCCTTAATTTGGTTTCCCACCTGCCTTTGTTTCTCTGTGCTCCCCTGGCTTGTGGAGATGGGCCTTTGGTGGGCTGATGGCTCCTGTGATGGATTCAGGAGGACCTGGGCAGGGTGCTGTAGGGGCTGCCCCACCTGCTTGGTTCCTCTATGCTGCTTTGTGTGCATGCAGTCAAACACCTAACAGGCAGGATAGGTAAAGGACCTGTTGCAAGGTTCCTCAGCTACCGCCTTTTCCTGGATTCAGGAAGATCTCGTAGCAACTGCAACTCTGTAGTACCAATGAATAGGTTACTTCTGTTCTTATGCTTTTAGTTTTTGGAATTACTGTTTCAGAAGTGGAGATTAGGCATGCACAGTACATAGAAAAGTGCGTCCTGGTGAAGTCTTGTCACATATAATAGAACCTGTATACGAAGCTGTGTTTAGTGAAAGACTCCTTGTACTCAATACTAGCGGAGATTGTTCTTAAGTCTTGTTAGACCTGGGCTTGTGATTCTGCAGCTCAGTCTAGGAGGTACTAACCAAGCTCAAGCTTGTAAATAGAAGAATTATCTTTTAGGGGGTTAATGTCACAGTTACAAAACCACAATCTTTCCCAATCATTTCATGCATGTGTATGTATATTTCTTTTGAAAGAATAGGGCAATAAATTGTCACAATAATATGAGAAGCATTCATGATACACAGCTTAAAAGGTCAGTTTAATTGAGTACCAAATGAGGGTATTGATCCCAACAGTTCTAACAGTCTGCAGTAGATGATTTTGCTTTTTTACAATACTTTTACTCTGTAGAATTTAATTTCTCATTTTTCTGGAATTTATTTGAAAATCAAATCTTAATTATAGTTGTTATTTACAAACTTTGGAATTAATGTTGATGCTGCTTTCTAAGGAATGTAATCTCCCATATTATTAATGATTACTCTTGATGTCACAGAGAGGACTTGAGTATTCATCTTTAACTCTAGTTTATTGTGTCAGCTAATGCTTTTTAGTAATGAAAGTTAATGTAGAGTGTTCAAAACATTTTAATAAATCCAAGATTTGTACACGAAAAAGGGTAAATGGTGCATATGCAGAATAAATATGGTCATAGCATTTAAATAAGTGCTGCTTGGCGTGTGATTATGTGATCTCTGGTTACTGGGATTGGGGGGAATATATGCAGGGATGTTCTGGCAGGTGCATGGTACATTTATGGTCTCAAAGAGTGAAACAAAAAAAAAAGAGAAACAGTGACATACCATCATAATGAGAACAAGACTTAAACCTGTGACGTATCTTAGAGGTTCCTTAAAATCTGTGGTTTATAGGTGGTTCTGTGAACTTAATACAAAGAGGCAATAGTTCACCCTGGTTCCCTGGATCATGAGTTGTCCCTCCTGGCAGCTGAAAGTAATATTGGCATTAATAAAAAAAAGCCGTGTTTATCTGCAGGCAGATACATACCATAGTCATGTTGATTTTTATCTCCCTTTTGTTGTAAGTAAGTTTTCAGCAGCATGATGCAATTGATAGGAGTTATCTTGCGGATACAATTGATGGTAGCATTGAGGTGGTTACCTTCCTCTTGTTGATACTAGCATTAAGATATGTACTGTTAAGCTAGGTATCATATAGTATCAAGGAACAAAACCTCACAGCACTTATTTTAATGATGTAAATATAACTTGTTTTCTTGTCCATCAAGGCACAGTGGAATTTTGAGTTAGAGCCTAAAGTAGGTTTATGCATTGTTTCACTTATAAAGAACAGTTAGTTTCCTTGAAAGAATTATTAGTGTACTGTATCTATGCGTGCTGTGAATATAAAGCCAAGTCCTGTGCACGTTTGCAGAGGTACTGAGACGTATTTGGGCAGCACAGCTCATTATCAAGCTTTATATTTGCTTTCGTAATACAAATGATCTTCAGGAAATTGGCAAAAGAATAGTTCCAAAGACAGACAAAGCAGCCTGCTGCTTTGGCATCAACCCAGTAAATCAGTTTCTTGGTGCTGTGGATTAAATATCTACTGGTATCAGTTTAAATTTTCCAGCTCTGTCTTTTGGTTCTGTGCGCGTTCAATGGCACAAATTCTGCCTCTCTTTGTGACTGTCCGGAGTAGATAGTATACTTTCCAGAGCATGGGATATCTTCAGTATTATGTGTAATGTAATTGTGTAGTGTGTGCAAACCAAAACAGAGAAGAACAACTTGATATTTCAGATAAAATTACTGCTGTAGAGAGGACATAATTTTTCTCTGAATGGGAAGAGAGTGTGAAAACAATGTGGGTGATGGATACCTTCATTATGTCTCTGATTTGGTAGAACAGGTCTTTGATTAGTTAAGTACAATTAATATACCACAAGCTTCATGTGGTTTAGGTCCTGCTACTGACTGACTGTGTAAGATCTAAATTACTAAGCTGTAGTCTGTTACCTCATTAATTGAAAATTTCTTCTGGGCTTTTCCATATTTCTTTCTTGCATATTTCTTTCCACATTTCTTCCTGTTTTCTTCTGTGTGTTCCTACCTCAAGTTTGAATTCTGGTTTAAACCAAAAGGCCAGAGTAGCTAGTTGAGTGGTACTCATTCATCTCCAGGGTCTGTTCCTGCTCTTTTTTCTCTGTGAAGTATTTGTTTTTAAGCTTTTCATTTTAAGTTTTCATTTTAGGAAGTTTTGCTCACACTTGACAATATTTTGAGAAGTAAGGAAAATACAAACCAAGAAAGATTTTTTTTTTTCAGTGAAATGTCATGAAAAAATGACATGTTACTTAGTGTAATTATTTCCTGTATGGATTTGCAGTATTATCTTCTGTCCTTCTGGGGATTTGTGTCTTGAGCTGAATACCTGCCTGACCAGAATATCTGTGAAATAAGGATTACAGGTGGTGGTATCCAAGTTAGAGACCTCAATTGGCTTTCACTTACCAGACTGATTATGCAGGTCTGAGAGACGAAAAACCCACAGAAACTAAAACCTTACTTTTTTTTTTTTTTTTCAGCTGTAAAAAAAAGTGTGACTGCTGTGGGGGGAGGGAGGACAGGGAAGAAGTTGATGAGTTTCAGCATGGTTTTTTTGGTGGGTTTTTGTTTGGTTTTTTGTTTTGGTTTTGTTTTGTTTTTGTCTTGTCATTGTTTGTTTTTTACTTGTTATGCAACATTTTAGTTCAGATCCTTTGTTTCCTTAAAAATAAGCAGATCAATTTTGTTTCCATGAAACACTTAAAACACTTGAGTTCTGTAGGTGTTATTAAAAACATTGATGGATAGGATTATCAAAGAACATGTATAAATTTAGAGTTTGTTTTCTGTTGCAGTTCCCAGAGTGTGGTTTCTTCGGCATGTATGACAAAATTCTCCTGTTCCGTCATGACCTGAACTCAGATAATATTTTGCAACGAATTACATCAGCAGAAGAGATACATGAGGGAGATCTTGTTGAGGTTGTACTCTCTGGTAGGTATTATTGTAACGGTGCAACAATGCTTTATACAATAGATTATTGGAAAACAGGACTTCATGGAGCACTGTTTTCATGCCTGCCTTAAGCTCTTTGACTTAAGTCTCATGTATTTTGGGGTAGAGGTTTCCAGGAAAATCTGAGTGGTACTGGTGCTTCAGTACTCAGTTTCATTAATTTTTTTGTTGTCCTGTTTATTATTTTTCTAGTTTATTATTATAAATAAATCTGAATTATACAAATATGATATTATATCAATACAATATTATAATTACTTAAGGTAAAATGCAGGTCAGATCCAGAATTTGTTCTTCCAACCCTGTTATTGGTTTTCTTTTGCTTACCTCTATCTTTTTGTTCTGTAGTGTTTGCTATTGATGTCTTATACTGCTGTAAGGCTTTATATAAACATAGATACTGAATCATACCTGTAAGAACGGGCTCTTAAGGCTTATTGTTAACCTGTAGTACTCTTTAATAATTGGGACAAAAAAACCCCAACCCTAACTGTTTCTCACTGTATGTGTTTAATCAATACCTGTCAAATTCAGTGTAAAGAGCAAGCTGTAGTTAAACTAGAAATAAAAGCTGGACTTAGTAACAAGCAGTTTTTTAAGACTTTGAGGTAAAGTGCCAAACTGAGGTTACATTTTAGGAAGAGAGACCTCTTGACTCTCATGGGATTAGACTTGTATATTTGATCAATAAAATATGAATTCCAGAGCCGTAAGGCTGAGTTCCTTGGCTGCATTGCGAGGCCTGCTGTTGTAGGTGTGTCTGGGATGTTCAGTAATTGATCATCTTGGTTTGAGCTTTTCCTTGCTTCTCGTAAATGGCATGTTTGGAAAATTTGTTGTGTCCTTTGACAGTCTCCGACAGTTTCCTTATAGACAGACAGACAGAAAGACCTGAACTGAGGCGTTTTGTAAACACGTAAATCTCTTTCAATAGGTTTTTTTTAAAACAAGAATATGAGTAGGAACTGTTAGTACCTATTTGATCAAAGAATAGTAGCCATCAGGGCAAGGTGCTGTAAAATACCTTCCTTCTCCCCCACCCCCAAACAGGACAAAAATAAGTTATATATATCTATGCTTGTTTAAGAAAAAAAACATTATTAGGGAAGTTTCCAGTGTTCCATGGAAACTCTATCTGCAGTTCTGTTTTGATACACCAAAACTTCAGTCTAATGAGCTTTTACTGAAAAAGTCCTTTAGAAGATAAAAATCTGTCTTTTCTTTGAATATTTTGTAGACTACAAAAGAGCTTGAAAATTAAGTTGCTCTTTCAAATGTTTGCTGTTATTTTTAGCAAAGCTTCTTGTACTTGCCTTCAACTTAGTGATGTTTTCAACACTGTGACTCATACTGTTGATTAGCTGTGGCCATTAGCCTACAAAGTCCAATAGATTTTTTCCTTAATAAAAACTTACTGAAAACCATGTAATGGTTTAAATGTGTATTTAAATGCTATACAGTAAAATCCTTATGTCTAAACAGCTCATTAGTGTTCTTTGAATTAGCCATTTTTTAAACAACATGTTCTTTCTATAAATCCTTGTTGACCCAGTGGTAAGAACCATAACTTACTGCAATTTTTTAAAAGCTTTGGCTACAGTTGAAGACTTCCAGATTCGTCCTCACGCACTTTATGTGCATTCCTACAAGGCTCCAACTTTTTGTGACTACTGCGGAGAGATGCTTTGGGGTTTGGTACGACAAGGATTAAAATGTGAAGGTAAGTCTATGATATTTAGTCTGTTTGTGTGTGTATATATCTGTATAAGATGAGGAAGAAAAAATTGTGTCGTGTTTGGTGTATTAGCAAGTACTAAATGTATTATTTCATTGTTGGAAGTGTTTGTGCATCAGAAAACCCGAGTTCTGATCTTGGCATTAACCCAAACTGTGTGTGACCTTGGGCAAATGACTTAAGAACTGTTCTTGTTTCCCACTTTGAAACAAATAACTAGCTTATGACCATGTGTTCTTTGCACAAGGAGCACGCACTCTGGAGAGACTCCCAAAGGGGAATCCCTTTCCTTATGGCTTTCGTCCAGCTGGCTGCTGAGCACTCTGCAGCCTGCTGTCAGGTACTGAAGCTGCCTTCTCACTGGCTTCTCTCTGGCTCTGTGCTCCGAAGTGAGGGAGTGATGAAAGCCTCCTGGTGGTGGGAGATCAGCGCTTCCAAGTCTTAGATCTTGTTTCTAGAGCTGGGCTTACTGGAGACCAGTACAATAACAAGTACTGCAGAAAAAACTGTTTCTGTGAATTGTATCAAAAACCCTAAAGAGAATTTAACACAACACTCTATTTCTGCTTTTACAATTTTTGGATCATCTTTTTAAAACTCCTTTGTCAAAACATTAGTACAGTTTTTGTTACTTTGAATGTTTGGAGTTTTTTTGAATTAAAAAAACCTACTTTTCCAGGTTGTGGTTTAAACTACCATAAACGATGTGCCTTCAAGATTCCAAACAACTGCAGTGGAGTGAGAAAAAGGCGTCTGTCTAATGTGTCTTTACCAGGAGCAGGGCTTTCAGTTCCAAGACCAGCACAAGCTGAACACACATCCTCTGCCTCTGAAGAAGTATGTAATGTGAAAGGGGAAACAATTTCTGCTATTAAATTATTAGCCTTTCACTCTGGGTTATATGAACTCTGAGAACTTTGGTTTCAGAATGATAAAACATTTTGCCGTCTTTGTAATACAGATTCATTCTTTAAGTATGGTATCAGTATAAAATAGTTACTTGACTAAAGGGATACAAATTGTAAGCTTTTATGCTGGGGAGGAGGGAGTGTTCCTGATACGCTGTTAAGCTCTTCACAGAGTTAATCTAAAAAACCCCAAGCCCTATCAAGGAGGGTGTAGGGGATCAAGGGCTTACAGTAAAAACAGTCGTTCATAGGAGTTCCTTTTTATAATGGTTATGATGATTGCTGAGAGGTTATCAATTATACTGCAACTATATTGGGATCATAGGACAGGCAGTGATTAGATCCACTTGTTTGATTATGCCTTAGTCTTTTCTACTTATCCATTACTTTACAGTTTAATCATAGTTTAAAATACAAATTGTATAGTCTAGTTCAAGAATATATTTTTTTTAGCTAGGGGCTATAAAAGCATAGTCATGAAAAATTTTCTGATGTTTATAGCTACTGATAAGATTTATTTAGTGAACATAGAATTTTAACCATTTACCAGAGAATTTAACTTCGGTTTCTATGTGCATGTTTAGTACCTCTTCGATACCTCTTCTTTGTTATACTCAACGCCTCTTCTGTTTTATTGGCTAAAGTTTTTTCTTTAACTTAATTTTAAAGATTTTTTTTTTAGGGGATTAATTTTCAAAATAATTTTTAAATTTTCTAAATACTGTTGCCTAACAGGCATGCCATACTTGGGTTTTAAAAACTGATAGCTTGAGGTAGTGATTGGAATTTAGTTTGCCTACCTCCAGTGTTTTCCATTTTATCCTCTATATGGGGGTCTATATGTGCTGTCTGTGAACCTTGTCAGGTTGCTTAAGAAATAAAAAAAAGTAATGAGTAAATTTTTACCATTTTATCTTCTGTGGAAATAAAGGTTCATACCTGCTTTCCTGCTCTCAGTAAGGCTTTTCCATCTGGTGTTTTCTTGGTTTTATTTTACGGTACCAGAATGTCCTCTTAAAGCTTCTTGGCCAGGTTGCTTTCTTATCTGGTCACTTTGAGTCAACACCTGCCTTACAACCCCCCAGACTTTTTTTCATTCACCAGCAACCCCAAGTCCCTCTCAGCAGAGCTGGTCTCGATCTGTTCATCCCCCAGCCTGTGCTGATACCAGGGGTTGCCCTGACTCAGGTGCAGCACCTTGCACTTGGCCTTGTTGAACTGCCTGAGATTCCCGTAAGGCCCACATCTTGAGCTTGTCCAGGCCCCTCTGTATGGCATCCTGTCCCTCTGGTGTGCTGCAATTCCTTATCCACCTAAAAGTCTACCCACTGAATCCATCTTTCCAGTTTAGAGCGAAGGATGTGGTTGTGTCAAAGGCTTTTCAGAAGTCAGATAAATGACATCTGTAGCCCTTCCCTTGTCTACTGATGTAGTCACTCCACTGTAGGAAGCCACTAGTTTGGTCAGGCAGGACTTGCCCTTGATGAAGCCATGCTTGCTGTCTCAAGTCACCTTCCTTTCCTCCATGTGCCTTAGCGTAGCTTCTAGTAGAACCTGCTCCATGATATTCCCAGGCACAGAGGTGAGGCTGGTAGATCGACAATTCCCAGAATCCTCCTTTCAAACCTGTTTAAAAATGGGTGCGTTGTTTGCCTTTTCACAGTTACCACAGACTTAGCCTGACAGCTGTGACTTTTCAAAGCAGTCGTGGCAGTAAAACTGTTTTTGGTGCACATTATGTACACCTTCTTTATTCCAGCGCTGCTGCCCAGAACCGAGTAAGAGGATTCCCTCTTGGAGTGGCCGCCCCATCTGGATGGAAAAGATGGTGCTTTGCAGAGTGAAGGTTCCACACACCTTTGCTGTTCACTCCTACACTCGTCCCACCATATGCCAGTACTGCAAACGGCTGCTTAAGGGCCTTTTTCGCCAAGGAATGCAGTGTAAAGGTAAAAATTTCATTTTCTGCCGCAGTGATAAATTTCAATAAAGGTCTTGTATTTCAGCTTAGGTGGTTTGCATACTGTGAAATAGGGCAGTGTAATTTTTGAAAAATTGCATAATTTTGAGGAGATTACAGCAACTGTCATTTTCATTTTAATAGACTGTGTACTGTATATTTTTCTGAAAAATAAGATTTAATCATACGTGGATTGAGAACACCTCAATTCTAGAAGGATAATTATGAATTAATAAAAATGTGAAATGCTTCCTTTTGTTCAATGTCTGTCTTCTAGACTCATCACAAAAGAATTTGTGAGTTTTCTTTCTATTATTCTAGTACAGGATACTGGTTACTATCTTTTGGAAATATTTTATACCGATAGGTGCCCATCCAGAACCAGCTTAGACTTCATCAGCTGCACAGTTTTTATGTAGCATATGTTAACATGCAAGGCTTCAGTTCTCAGACTCTTCTATGCAGTTCCTTGGGCATAACTATGACACTGTGATGATCTCCTGCCTCTTTATGGCTCGATAGTGCAGATCTATCAGCTTTGTTGCAGAAAACAAAAGCCTAGTGATGAATCATAAACATGAATATGGACAGGATTTTGCATTTCTCTTATGTGAGTTTGTCAGATGTGAATACCAAAGGTCAGCATTTTAAGAGAGGTCACTTAGTACATTTTCAATTTGCTTTATTAGAGGAGAGAAAAAAAATTTAAGCTTGCAGCTGTGTTAACATTTTTTGACTAAAAATATTGCTGTCTCATGTAAATGAGAAGTAGTTTTATCTTTCGTTTCTGTTGTTATTAATTTGCAGTCTTTGTAGTCTGTTTGAAGTCTGCATCCTGAACTGTTTTTGATTTTTTTTCCAGTCAGTGTGTGTCCTGTATACATGTAATGCATAAATAATGAAGCCTGAAAAAGTTGCTTTGCAGTTTTAATGTATAGATGCTGCAGACTGGATACAATTGCTGTGACTATATCCAGCTGAACAAGCGGGACTACAACATGAATTACAGGAAAATGAGTGATACTGGATAAAAGTAGCATTTATATATGGAAAACAAACCTAGAGAAATGTTATATATATGCATGGGACAGAAAGAAGTGTATTCATAGGTCTCTATTTATGCAGTATGATCCTACACTTATTTTTAGTATATCAGGACTTGATATCAAACAATCCAAATATTTTCATACTGCCTTCTCCTACAGATTCTTAAGGTTTCCCAACAACTTCCTTGTGTGCATTCCCAAAGCTTGGGATCTTTCATCAGTCTTATGTTCCTGAGTACCCATAAGAGTCCTGGATTTCTTGAATTCATCCAGGCTACTACTTGGACTCTGAGGATGATCTTTGGGATGTTAAGTCTGTATTTGTGGTTATAAATTAAATGTGCACAGAAACATTCCTGGACACTGAGATCAACTGGGACAAAGTGACCTGTGTTCATGAACACATTTTCTTAGCATCCCAGCCTGGGTGGCTCTGTGCAGACTGCCTGTTCTGAGCAATTTCATAGGGTGTTCTGGTTTATGAGCTAGACCTTGGAACTGTTTGAGATTGTGCTAATGCTGTGGGCCAAAAGCGTGCCAGGGGATATTTGTAACTATTTACTAGACTAGAGAGTTGTATTGTAGTATCAAAAAATGTTTCTGAATGTAGTTTAATTTGTTAGGATTGATTCAGTCTTCTAGTTCCCTGACAGGGTTTGAAATGTCTCTTTCTTCCAGCACCCTTTAAACTAATGAAGTTAATTGTAGTCCATACTATGGACTGAAACATTACTATAAAATAGACAGTTCATGGGTCTTTTAGGATACATCCTTCCAGGCATTCAGAAGCTGAACAGTATTGTATTCTACTCTAGAATTTGGCTTCTCTGCTACAAAACATGGAGAGATAATGACTTTTCTCTTGTCTGGGCTTAAAAGGAAAACACATTGAGCTTGCTTTAGCTAGCAAAAAGAGGCTAAATTATCAGTGTGAAAACAGTTGGGGGGGGCAATAGGGAGTTTTGAAATTCATGGTGATTATAGAGTTGAAAATTACAGGCATGGTACTAATAAAGCAAATTCCTGTTAATACCACTAATATTGTTCAGGAGGCTGCATCTGATAACTCAGGTACAGAAATGGCACACATCCAGGTTAGATTCCATCTCCATGTCAGGCCAAGTCTGGTCATAATGTTTTTCTGTCTGCCCTGTGTCAGCAGACAGAAATGGAGCTTCAGTAGCCAGCCAGATCTGTAACCCTAATGGTAGGGGAACTGGACTTTGGTATTTACTGCAGAAGACGTTTGCTCTATGATATAGGTGTGTGATCTTAGAGCCTCTGATGTCTGCAAATCTTAGTTGGCAGGTGGGGAAAAATGTCAGAGATGAGACATTTAAATCATATAGCAATGGAAAAAAGGATGTGGATCAAATGAGAGAATGGGAAAAATTACATCATGATGGAAAAAATAGCTACAGAGAAAGCTAGAGAAGTAGAAGACTGTTTTGTACTGGAAGGGGAAGTGCTGACATAATAAATAGTGGTGGGACACATCAACATGTGACATCAGGATAAGATTGGTTATTTCCTTCTGAAGGTGACCTCACTGGTGCTGTCT
>JAYRBT010000114.1:35691960-35721343 GCA_036023395.1 Myiotriccus ornatus | reverse complement strand
TGGTGGGACACATCAACATGTGACATCAGGATAAGATTGGTTATTTCCTTCTGAAGGTGACCTCACTGGTGCTGTCTAGTTAGATGCAAATATATGAATCTGAACTGAAGCTTGTGTTTGGAAGTAGTGAATTGATAGAATGTTAGTGTCTGAGTAGGAGTGAGGTTCTGATATCATGGGCTTATTTATCTTTTGGTTTAGATTGCAGATTCAACTGTCACAAACGCTGTGCATCTAAAGTACCTCGAGACTGTCTTGGAGAGGTGATTTTCAATGGAGGTAAGACGAGAAACATGCTTTCAAATACTGACAGATCTTTTTTAGGCTGAACAAGATGCATTAGCATTTATTTCTGTCATCTTTGGATATTTTACATTTTTTAATTTTATCTTCTCAGTTTTTTCACCTGTGGTCACTGAAAATGGCGAAGTTTCACTGTAAAACTTACACTCTGATGACTTAAATTTTACTTATCCAGTCTTGGCAAGTTCAGTATGCTTTGCTTGAGTTTGCTCAAGGGAAACGAAAAATCAAGAAGTCATCCCAATGTACACAGTTTAAACATCTGTTGTGATTAGTCAGCTCATTGTTCACCACGAAATACGTATTTTAAAATGTAAATATTGGAAGACAAGTACCAGTTTTTATGACTTTTATGATTTTTAGTAACCCAGCAGTTTAGGGGATGAAGGTGAAAGAAAAAAACCCGACCCACGGCAAACCAAAACAAAGAAACCCACTTTAAATTTTGGAAACCTCAGTGAAGTACGACTAGATTCTGAATAGACCTTGCAGAATTAAAAGAGGAATGTGGGAAACAGTTTGTGGAAGAATTTTTAGTGTCTTATTCTTTTAAGTTTTAGATCAGCGTAAAGTTGATAAAATGTGCACACAGGAAGGTGCATTAAAAACTGGTTGAATGGATGGACCTATAGGGTGGTTATCAGTGGCATGCAGTCTGGTTGAAGGTTGGGAACTAGTGGTGTACCCAGGGGCCAATACTGGGTCCAGTCCTGGATGATGGGGCAAAGTGTACCCTCAACAGGTTTGCTGGTGATATGCCAGAGGGTTGTGCAGGCGTCCAGAGGGATCCATCCTTCAACATGCTGGAGAAATGAACCCGGGGACTGTGAGACCAGAGGACCTTCAGAGGTCCCCTCCAACTTCAGCCCATTCTGTGATTGTGTTGTCTTGACCCTTGTCACCCATATTTTTGAGTGGAACAAAATTGGTGACATGTAGCAGATCGCACCAAACTGTACAACTTGATTCAGAAGCCTGGGCAGCAGCTCTGTTAGCCATTGCAAATTGTATTCCATCCATTCATGCCTGCCTTCTCCAGCTCCAAGGCTCTTCCCTGGATCTTGAGGTTGGTGACCATGAACAGTAATGTGCAACATGATGTTGCTGCAGCCTACTTTTACCACTCTTGTGATGCTAAGGTGCTAGGGCACATAGTTTGGGAACTATGGTTTCATATGATTCTTCTGTGGATGTAAGGAGTAATTTAGTTTTTGTTCTTTCTCCCATTCTAAATTGAGTTTGGGTCAGATAAAAAAAAAAAACAAACCCAAATGAAAAACCCCAAACCAACCAACCAAACAAAAAAAAACCCGCACCCCCCCAAAAAGGCTACAGATCAAGTTATTTTTATATCTTAATTCTTAGTTTTCCACAGTACAAGTTGTACAGCTTTTGGAAATACTAAACTTCTGCCAGCAGAAAATCAGATGCAAATAAGATCTGCTCTGCTTTTCTCTTTTCCTGCAATACCACAGGTCCCCCCTATTCTCTCTTTCTTCTGTTATTATGGGCTACAAGGGCAATGACAGCAGAGATGGGTTTCTGTTGATGGAGAATTTAATTTGCACAGGAATAATTCTCTGGGTCATCTCTAGCCATCAGAAGGTTACTCTGTCCTCAGTACTTGTGGAACAGAATTACGTAATGAGATTTAGGTTTAGACTTTAAGCTATTCACTATGTTTCTTTCAATATGATTCTTGTTTTAGTTGGGTCTCTCTTACCTTGACATTTAGCAAAAACAAATTGATACTGTTCATTAGCATACTCGGCATTGTTCAGCAAAAATGTGAAGACTTTATATTTTGTGATTGTACTTCTATGTTCATTTGCATAAATGTGAATGGAAGAAAAAAAATATGTTAGTTTTGAGGGATTTTAGTACTTTTTTTAAAATGTGTGTTTGAAATAATGTCTGAATCATGCGTTTCCAGAACCTGCTAGCCCAGGCCAGGACTTGGATATGCCAATGGAAGTCGATAGCAGTGAAATGAACAGTGATGGTAGTCGAGTTCTAGATGATGCTGAAGAGCCCTCTCCTCCCGAGGACAAAATCTTCTTTATGGATCCATCAGACCTTGATGCTGACAAAGATGAGGAAGCTGTCAAAACAATCAGGTAAGTCATAAGGTGGATGTACTTTTTTCAATATTGTGATTAAAATGTTTCTGATTAGCCCAGTTTCACTGCTGAAAGTGTTTGTTTTTTATTTGTGTGGGTTTTGTTTTTGCTTTTTTACTTGAAAATACTTTGTAAAGTTCTTCTGTCTCAAGAAAATCTGAAACATAAATTAAAAGAATATAGTCTCTTCTAATTGCAAAAAGTGTTGTGCTATAATTGTTCGAAGCATGGTAAAACTTAAGGCTTAACAAGGTTAATACATGATTGAGGTCTTTGTGACTTTAACCTAATTTAGTTACTGTTATATATATGTGGATTTAAAAGGAGTTGAGATATTGTAATATTTGCATCATAGTCTATAGGCATTTTAGGCAAAAGTGGGCTTTATTTATCTTGAATGTGATTTTTTTGTCCAATAACTTTTACATAGTTCTTTGAATCAAGTTTGGTCTTTTTACTTGCTGTACTATTCTGAATAGTGTCATGCTGATTTTCTTAGTAATTCTTAATGACATAAGAGTGGTTGTATTTGGTCAAGCTGAAGGTCATTGCAGCTCAGGGATTAACAGCAAATTTGTGAGGAAGAGCATATAATGATACCTTCCCAACTTTCAGTGATTTATAGCTCAAGGACTTCCTGAATTGGAAGTACCATTTACCTCTAAGTAGGATTTTTCCATTTATTTCTGATCAGATTTGAAGCAATTCAGGTTCTTTGGCATGTACAGCATCATGTAGCCAATTCTATAGTGTAACTATGTGCCGTGTTAAAGCATCTTTACATTTTTGGGTTTGAATCTACCTGGTGATTTTGTGTATTTACAGATGTTTGTTAGTGGCACACGTAGGAGTTCTGGTAGACAGGCAGCTTGGTGGTTGATTTCATCTTCAGTGCCATTGACCTGTACATTTAGCTAATGACTCTCTCTGAATATTAGACACTGTCAAATCCTTGTCTGCAGGACAGTTAATATCCTTTAGTGTTGATGGAATTTTCTAGTGCAGTTGTGATTTGAATTAACACAGACTTTTATATTTTCATAAATTGAAAGTATGCTTAGATAGGGAGCTTCATTAGTGACCATATTAAGAAAAAGCATAGTCCACTTACATAAACAAGACAAAATAATAGTTATGCTAATATTAATTATATTTTTATGCTGTATTAAGACAACCTGTCTCAGCAAATTGTTTTGAGAGAGGATGATTCCTGTAGGTGTCCTCGCTCTAGTGTGGTTCTTCTGTGTTCCTCAGAGTAATTTAAGTACTGCATACTTGCCCTAGGAGAGCTATTGGGAGCTAATCAATACCTTATCCATTTCATCCATCAACTAAATTTGTATGGGAAGAAGAGGTGCCTGTTCCTGAAAAGTATGGACTAAATGTGTAGTACTGATATAATTGCAGTCCTGTTGTATTTTAACTTGTTACATAGTAAACTGTTGGGGTTTTTTGTTTTTTTTTTTTAGTCCTTCAACAAGCAATAATATTCCTCTCATGCGAGTTGTACAGTCAATCAAACACACAAAGAGGAAGAGCAGTACAATGGTGAAAGAGGGATGGATGGTTCACTATACTAGTAGAGACAACCTGGTCAGTTACTTCAGTTTCTTCCTACATTAAATTAATTCTCTAAACCAGTGTATTTTATTTCTAATTTAGATATTCTGATTTACAGTATCATTTTAAAGACCTTAGCTATGATGTTAATTATAAAGAAATGTGGTGCAAGGGAGAAACTAGTTTATTCAAAATTCTTCCTGTGGTGATTGAACAGTAGTTTTCCTTCTCCCCTTTAGGAAGGAAAAGCATCTCCAAATTGTTTCAAATGAATTGCATGTGTAGTATTTCAGCTTTCCTGAGATGATAATTTGTAATAATTTGCGTATGTCTTTTTTCTCTTTAACAGTTGAACTAAATATTTGTATCTTTTTAAAATTCTATTACAAGAAAGGATGGAAATCATTACCAAATGATGAGTACCGAAGTGGTTGACAATATTATTCTAATGATCTAGGTGTTTTATAAATATTTATGTGTAGATATGGGAGCTCTTCATTCCTCTAGCAATTTACTCTACCTGAAAATAAGCATTATTGAATACCAGGATGAAGTCAGGAAGTTCCCAGATCTCATGGAGAATTGTGTCCTATTGAGACTGTTCATGAAAGGCAGCATACATACATTTGCATTCTATATCACTGTGGCATCTGATTGAAGGGGACTTAGGGAATTTAGAGAAGCAAAGTTACTTAAGCTCTGCTGAAATCAAGCTGAGGGGTGATAATACTTAGGTTACTGTAATATTTTCACTTCTTATGATCATCAACTAAACTGACCGCTGTAAGTGGTCTGTCAGAAACTGCCTTACAAAGCATTTCTTTCAGGTGCAGTTTCCTAATAACTTGATGTATTTATCACAATCCAAAATAAGTATCTAATGTATTTCAGAGGATATTAAAGTCAAGGCTACATAACAGTCACAGTTATCATCAGCTGATTATAGAAGAACTAAGGCTAGGTAGCAGACAAAGGTGAACAGTTCTAGCAAAACTGTTCAGGGCAGACCTGGTATTCAGCTCTGATTTAAACTTTCAGTACACATTTTTCCATGGACTTTTTTTGAACCTCCTCATAGAACAGTGATCAGATGATACATCTGAGGTTAGCTTGATTTTCCTCATCTGTCAGTACTGCTGCTACCTTGATGACATCTACTGAAAAAGGCCATTCAAATAAGGTGGAGTATTCTGACCCCAAGCAACGTACCTTCAGCCAAACAAGATCTCATAGAGCTTCCTAATGGGAGGAGACTTCCGTACTAGGCATTACAACATCGGCTATTTCCCTTGACTGCTCCGTTCTCAGCAATGTCAGGCTGTTTCCTATTCCTGAGACAACTTGGGCTTTCTATCAGTTCCCAGTGTTCATTTTAACAGTAGTGTCTGTATGCTTCTTGTGGTCACTGGATAACATGATATTTCACTCTTTATAACATAAAGTTTCTGTATCATCATCTGTATTCCTTTCCTGACCCTGAGCCCATCCTTTCTCAGAATAGGATATGGGGCAGATTTTGAATCCCTGAGTAAGTTACCAATCTGTTCCTTAATTGCCTCCTCCAAAGTCTTTCCTGATTCGTGATTTAATAAAGAGTATGTATGTCCAAAGGACAGGTTCAGTCTTGTGGTTTCACCCATTTTCCATTCAGTGCTGTCTGGGAATTCCTTTTAGTTAAATCCATTCACAACTGAGCTTACTTTGTCTAACTCCTATAGGTGGTTTAAGCTTCTCCATTACTGAAGTGATTTAATCTCTGCTTAAATATGACAAAAATGTTCTGCTTTTAATATGACGAAGTTTATATAGTATAATAATATTTACAACTTTGTCATCCTGGGTCAGAGTTAAAGGGTTTGGATTTTTGTCACAAAAATGGAAATGGGTTTCTGACTATGTGAGATGGTGCAAGCAAAGTATGTTAGATTCATGCAGCCATATTAACTTTCTAAATGGTTCTTTGTTTTGAGGAATATTCTTCCACTTAAATTACAAGACAGTTATGTGCAATGGTTTACTCATGTTACTTTTTGGTGGAGATGATATTTCTCATCGATGGAGACTCCTACAAAATGGCTGTTTAGTCTTTGGTTTGTTCCCCCCCCCCCAAAGTATTTTGTCCATTTGAATCTCTAATGTGTCTGTTACAATTGTTACTAAATTAAAATAATTCAGACTTTTTGAGCACATGCACCTGGAGTAAAAGCTGTATAGTAACTGTTTTTTCCTGTATGAGGTAAATACTGTTGTCACTGCTATTACTGTAAGGTAAATGGTACTTTAGCTGGTTTGTGGAAACAATTTTGGAGCTTTTTCTTCAATTCAAAAAGCCCCTTTATTACCCAAGTTTATTTTTCAGTTTCTGTAGTCTAAGATGCAACTTTAGATTAATGTTAATTGGTTATCTTAGTAATTTAAGGCATTTTTAATTTAAATAATGAGATAACAAAAGCCATATCAGTGATTTTATTCCTTATGTAAGTGTACTCTGCGTTTTGTAGAGAAAAAGACATTACTGGAGACTGGACAGCAAATGCCTCACACTGTTTCAAAATGAATCTGGAACAAAATATTACAAGGTAATTAATTATGAGTAGTAATTCTGTTTCACTTGATTTGCTTTATAGATCTGAAATCTACTTGTGAGAAGTATAAGTATTATCTCCATTTCCCCATGTCTTTTTTAATCAATACTGTGACCAGGTTAATTGTTGGCCAAACCCTGTAAGGTAGAAGAACCAAGACTAACTCTGAGAAGGTGCTTGCAGCTGCTGTTCTAATTCCCTTGAGTATGTCTCTCCTTACATTTTGCATGTACTGTTCTCCTGAATTACCTGGCCTATTAAGCTTTGCTCACAATTTGGCTGCCGGTCAAATAAAGGCTAGGATTTTGTGTTCTCTAAGTAGTGACTCAAAATACGCATGCTTATGTATTTTATTTCAAGGTTCCCAAAATTAAATCATTCCCAACTGTACAACTGAAAGTTGCAAACAAGATTTAGAAGAAAACTTACTGTGCAGCCTGGAGTTTATAAAAATGAAGCTTAGTGTATTTTTAATGTAGCATTGTGTTGAGTGGTGGAATATTCAGAAAATGCATTTGAATGTATAAACAGGATTTTCCCTTTCTTGTCTTATACCTTTAGGTGTGGGTCCAAATCTTGCAGCTTCTTCCTTTATAGCATCTCTAAGATCAAGGCTTTTCTCTGTACACCCAGCTAAACTTGCCCAGATCCTTGTCATCCCTATCTTGACCAATGCAGTCTCTTCTCAGACCTCTCTGATACTTGTATTGCCCTGTGCATTCAAAACACAGCTGGTAAAATATGTTCCTTACTCGTTGCTCTGTTATGTCACTGCTTTTAGTCCTTTGACTTGCCCCTTTGCATCCCTTGTTTTAACTGCTTAGATCTCAGGTTGTTTGTCTTTGCTGTTAGTAATTCACAGTTTTTGCCTTTGCATTTACATTTACTTGCTCTTAATCAGCTACTGTCTCTTATCCCCTAATGCCAACTTGGTGTTCACTTGCTTGTTCACTAATCTTGCAAGTGACACGCACCTGCATACCTTCCCATGTATGTGGAATGTCCTCCTCCAGCTAGTGTGAGCTTGTAACCCTTTCTTCTTTCATTCAGATTGTTCTCTTGTACTACATTTACCATGGTCTTAAACTGACCAGGTGGAGGAGTCAGAATTAATTGTTAATATCTCTATGAAAGAATCTTTACCCAAAATGATTCAGATGCATGAAGCAGTGCTTATTGACTAGCTTGTATAACTACATCCTCTTTTTAATGTCAAATTTTCACTTTTCTCCTGTGTCATGCTCTTCTATAGCTAAGCTGTATAAACTACAAGGGGAAAGTGGTCATTCTATAGTTGTGCATCATTTGCACATGGAATAGGGTTGTGTCTCATGATGAATATAAATGTAGTTTGAGTAGAAAATAGTATAGTTGTATAGAGAGAACCTGTGGGCCTGAAAGTCTCTCTAGGCTTGGATATAGGAATTCAGAAAACTGTGGGTGGGCACTGGTCATGTGCAGTTTGTCATTAGTTATGAAGCTTTGTGTTTTGTTTTTTTTTTAATATTTGATTTGATTTCTTTGCAATGCTTCAAGTTTTGAGAGTTAGTATATTAATATGTTATGTGTGTTTTCATTTTTTAATCTTTAATGTCTTTCTTCAGGAGATTCCACTTTCAGAAATTCTCCAGGTGACTCAGCCTCGAGATTTTTCAAACGTGGTGCAGGGCAGCAACCCGTACTGTTTTGAGATCATCACTGACACGATGGTGTACTTTGTTGGCGAAAACAATGGCAGCAGTCATCACAGTCCAGTTCTTGCTGCCTCCGGAGTTGGACTTGACGTAGCTCAGGGCTGGGAGAAAGCCATTCGTCAGGCTTTGATGCCAGTCACTCCTCAAGCTAGCGTTTGCACTGCTGCAGGACAAGGAAAAGATCACAGTAAGCAGGCAGACAAGGCACTATTATTCACATGCTGAAGCAGTTAACGGTAGCAGTTCCTTTCAGGAAAGTGCTTATTTAGAGTGAAGTTTTGTCTGTTGATTCTCTGCTGAATTGGGTCCATAATTTTCCAACTCTCTAAAGAGTGACACTCAGGTTTGTGGAGGGTGGGCAAATCCTTTAATCTGTTGTAGCAGGAAGTAGTAAAGAATCAGATTTACAATATGAATGCATGTTGCAGAGTTTTAATGTAGGAGCATTAAGAGAACACCTAGTTGCTTGATGTAAAAAGAGAGCATAGATTAGATATTTCTAATAATAACTACATAATAATTTATATAACTAATATAATAATAATAACTAAAGAAATAAATTCAGATTATATACATATTCTTTGAAAGAACTAAATTTGGATGCTTTTTGATGTTATCACCTATATATGTATTTTTTAAATTGTGTGAGACCTCATTAGCTAAGGAGAAGAGAAGGGGTTAGTGTTGCAACGTAAATACCATCAGTGATGGAAAGAACTTGTGCTGAGTTGTGGGTATTTATAAAAAGTACCCTATTCTTCTTTTTATGCAGCTGCCCTCCCTTTCTTTCTCTGGCATAGGATCATATTAATTATCAAGGCTCCACTAAACTATATATTGAGTTCTTTCTCTTTGGATGTCTCCTTCTTTCTTGCAATGACATTGATTCACATTCTATACTGAGACTGCTTTCATTTTTTAGTTTCCTTCCATCTTCCAGCAATTCTTTAATCTTCTTTCAGTGATATTTTCTTTTGCTGGAGATTCTGAGATTAGTTTCTCTGATTCTGATGTCTGCTACTCTGTGTCAGCCAACAGTTAAGAATTGCTAGTCTGAGATAAAAGGCACTTTCTGAAAATGGTCTAAAGTAGTAAACTATGAAATGTCAGTACTGGTATCAGTATTTAATTACAGTGAAGAAACACACCTGTAAGATGGTACCTCATACTTGGCCTTACACATACATAAAATGCTACTTTTACTATGGAATTCTTAGTTCCAAATGTGTATAAACATACCACAACTCTCCTTGTTTTCAAGAATAAGGCTTACTGTTGTTGAGACTTGCAAAGACAGTTGCTTTTTCCAAAACAAGTATTTTTTCACATATAAATAATAACATTTTGGTGACATTTGTAGGGAATAGAACTGCAGGGGTAGATACCAAGAAGTATTTTAGCATTTTTAGGATTGTAGAAGTATAAGAAACTACTATGAATTGGGGAGTGGCATTTACATATTCTTAGGCAAGTCAGGTTGGTTTTTAAGCTCTCAGAAGCCCCCAAAATGTCCGTTCATCCCTCTTTTTGCTACACATTGTGAACCAGTAAATGTATCGCAAGAGCCTTTCAGAAAATTAGACTTTAGTTAAGGAAAGTTCCAAGACTCTCAAATATGTTCTTTTAAAAGAAATACCAAAAGGAGGAGGGAGACATTGCTAGTGCTTGAAATACTCGGAGCAGGGAATTTGTAGTGTTAAAATGTTCATGAGATTTTTTTATACCACATTCTGGCCAGGAAGTAGCTAGAATTGAGGATGCTTTTCCAGTTTGACCCATGGGAAGGAATCTTTTCTAACTTTGTACCTGATGTTTGGGGTGGGCTGTTTCTTTGTGGGATGTTTCTGAGCTAAATTAGAGAGTTAGTAAGTTGTTTACCATACAGATTACATATTGAATTGTGGCATTACTGATTTCTTCAGAAGTGTCTACTTTTCAGCCCTTACTCTTGCCTATTTCAGACACCAGAAAAATGGATTAATTTGGAAGCAGTGACTCAATCTTTACCTACCAGATATTTTGTATTCTGTAGCCATTTGCGGAGGAGGGTTCAGTGTGTTCTCTTTAAACAGTTTCAAAAACTGTATCTTCACTTTCCGGTTGCCTTGCTGCAGTTTGTGTTGACCTTAGGAACTTCTTTGTTTAACTTTTCTTGATTTTCCTTGTGTTCTGTTTTATTGGTCATTCCAATACAGGCTTAACTGTAGTCAGTAATCAATAGGCATATGCAAGGTTGTAATTACAGTTCATATTTCAGATGCAGAGTCACATAATTCAGAGTGTCTTTGAGAATTAGTATTCATTGCTGTCCTACCTCTGTAAATTCCTTCTTTGAGATAAAGCACAGGTGGCAAAAATCAGATACAGATATTTTCTTTGTTTCTAAAATTGTATTTTTAAATCTTAAGACTCTTTTCAAAGTGCTAATCAATCTATAATGTATTTTCTATCCACCTTGTAGATGAGTTTGTTCATTCTTTTTTGTTATTTTTTGAGTTTGTTTTTGTTTTGATTTTTTTTTAATGAGGTTAACATAAAAGAATCACAGAATTGTTAGGGTTTGAAGGGAGCTCTACAGATTATCTAGTCCAACCTGCCTGCCAAGGCAGAGTCACCCAGAACAGGTTACACAGGAACATGTCCGGGTGGGCCTGGAATATCTCCAGAGAGGGAGATCCCAGCAACAAATGATAGATGTCCATTAGTGTGACATGCTTTGCTTTGGTCTTGAAAGTCAAAGGAGAGAGAAGTGTGTTTTGTGTCTTCCTTGGTATGTCTCTTCTTGTCCATGCATCATAATGTAATGGAATCTTCATGTCAGTGTCTGGTGCAGACTGAGGAATTCTTCATCTGATGCTTTTACTTGCAAATTACATTTCCTGAATGTGCTCATATATTCCAAGAATTGATATGCTTCTGTAGTTTATCCATGAAACAAAGATTTTTTTTTTTTTTAAAGATATATTATGGACTTTATTGCTTTTTTAATTATCAGTTCTTTTGTTACTTGCTTTCCCTGATTTGTTTCCTTTTCTTATGTGTTAATTCTGTATATCTTGGTGCTACAGAAAATAGGCAACCACACTGATTTGACTAGAAGGGACCTATCTGGTCTTCATGCCTGTATTTTTCTATATTACTGCCAGAAATCATTATTCATTTAATGAACTCTGATGTAATTGCTGCAGTACTGTTACTTTTGGTTCTCCAGCTGTACATTGTGTACACACTTGTACTGTTCTACTATTTTTGTAATCAATACAAAATACAATAGACAAAAGTAGACAGATAATCCCAGCAAAACTCCCATGGTTATTTTTCTAATCTGTCTGTAAAATATGAGTTTCAGGGTATGATGTTTCTGCAGAACAACAGTAAAAATCATTTCACTGTGACTGGCTTAGAAGTCAGTAAAGGTTGTTGATTTTTCAGTTCCCCCCCCTCTTTTACTAAAAAACAGTCTGTCCTTCCTGTTTACTTACTCAGGTTTTATCTTCTTTATTGCAGAAGAGTTGTCTCTAAGCATCTCTGTTTCAAATTGCCAGGTCCAGGAGAATGTGGTGAGTCATGTGCATTGTATTGTAGTCATATTTATTATCTGGGTATTCAAGGTAATTGGTAGTAACGGTATCTGGCTCAGAAAACAACAGCAGGGCACTGTAGCTAAAGAAATCCATGTTACATGCAGAAAGCACTATTAACCTGCCACAGCTGTTGGTTTGTATGAAAATGTCCCTGCTTATAGTGCAGCTAAGTGGATCCTCTTCAGGAAAAGTTTGTTGTGGTTTTCCCACTCCCTTCAGTATAATGATGGTATCCTTTACAGAGTTTGATTAATGCCAAATGTAAATACAGCTTAGCCAGTACTCACTAATACAGTCCTGAACATTTTGATTACTTCTGATATTTGTGATTTCTTTTTTTTCATATACTAGGATATCAGCTCTGTGTACCAAATATTTGCCGATGAAGTGCTGGGTTCTGGTCAGTTTGGTATTGTATATGGAGGTAAATGGCATTATGTTCCATTATACATTTTTGAAGGTAGAATGTCTGATAAAATTAGCCTTTTCGTATTTACTTAGCTTTATCTGGAATGTCTAGGTTAAGTTTATCTGTTAGAAGTTTTGTTTGGATTACTTTGTCTTGTGTCTCTGCAGTTTTATGTACAGTATTTCTTACAATTAAATTTTTGCACTGGCATCATAATCAGTTTAGAATATGCACTGCATTTTGATCACAGTTAAATACAAAGCAATCCTATTCTGAATTTGGCCTTGGTAAATGATTTGTTTTTTGGTTTGTTGTTTTTGGTTTGGTGTTTTTTTTTTTAATTTGCAAATTCTAACACTGTTGTCTGTGTTATACGGTATTAGAAGTCATGTATTTGAAGAGGCTGTCAATTATACCTGTTTTGAATGACCCCTGAGAGATGTGGCCAAAAGCAATTAGAAAAACACATAGTTAAGGGTTTGATAGTATTCATGCAAATGTATTATTGACAGATTTTATGCAAACAAATTTCTGTCAGCAGGATAAATTAGAGAGAAGAATTCTTTCTCAAGAAAGAATTTCTCAACCCAAACGTAGGTTTCAAATGTATTTTATCACCTAGTTTTTAAAAACTTCTATTGCTGCATATAACTTGTTAATAATGTGTAATAACAAAAAGAAGAAATACTAGAAATACATCATATGACCTGTTTCTATCTCTTTTTTTTTTTTTTAAATCTCATGTTATACCTCAAGTGTTGAGAAAACCACAGACCATAAATCTGGAAAGAAAGAAAAAGTCCTAAGTAATGATTTAAAAGTGGTAACTTTTCTGCTTCTGTAATATTTCCTTTCTAGTCAGGAAGTATTGTGGCTGTGATTTTTCTGTGTGCCAATTGCATAGTTAGATACTTTATTACTCCTGAACTGCTTGATGGAGATAGAGTTTGGTCTGGTTTTACATCACTCTTGAGAGAGGTCAGTTTTTTTCCCCCCTTTATTTCTTAGATTATAGTGTGAATCAAAGTGTGCTCCTTCTGTTATGAATAGATATGCACAAATGTAGATACTATTTTAATGGTTGGATTTTATTTCTAAATATATTCTTCTAAATTGCCTTATAGATAAATCTCATCTTGGTATTTTGCATGATTCAATGCTTATAAATGCTTGTAAGCATAATAAATATTTATGGAAAGCTTTCATTATATTATTTTTTTTTCTTAATGAGGCCTTAAAATATACAGGATATGCATACTTCTTAAGATAAAATCACAGGCTGAAGCAGTATGAAAAGAGAATATAAAAGACTATTGTTTTGCTGGCTCTTGCACACCGCTTAGTTGTTGCTGGTGTTTGGGGAGACTAGATCTGGTAACTTCTAATATTGGCTTATCCCCACTTGTGTAGGCTTACTGATACAATGGTAACAGAATCCTTTTATTTAAACAAATAAAGGTAAACTTAAGTTGCTTTCATTGTCGTGGGGCTTTTTGTTGGTGTCATTGTGAGGGGTTTTTGTGTCCTCTCATCTCCACAAACATTTCCAAAATTGCAAATCAAGAAGCTGTAGGATATAGATATCCAACTCCTGTTTCAGTGAGAACAGTTTCCCTCTTTTTCTTTTTTGTTAATTTGAAGAGTCTGAAAAATGGAAACAGAAAAAACTATTCTTGACCATTTCTTATTGATGTAAAACTTGCACTGAAACCTGGTTGACTGCGTTTTGCTTAAGAAAAAGAATTTTCAAGCTGCTTTTCTGTTAGTCTTTCATCATGTTTCATTTTTATCTGTAGTCTGGCTTTTGTAGTTCAGCGTTTTCTTAGATTGGTTGGTTTGCTTTACGTTCTTTAACAGCCTAGCATTTCTCTTCTGTGTCTTGCATCTAGTTTATAATTGATGGTATTTCTGCTACATTTCAATGTCCTTCATCCTGTGGACATAAGCCCTTTATTAATGATGTTTAAGGCAGGTGCATTAGTTGCTTGGCACAGCAGCCTTTGGAGCAGTATGTGTGCCTGCCTAAGCCTTGACCACCAGTACTGACTGCAGAGCAGCAGGGAAGGCCAGCTGGGTGGTTGGTGTTGTAGCTGTGCTCCCCATAGCAGTGCTGGTAGAACCCTCAGTGCCACTTGCACTGTAGCTGTGTGTCGTCCCTTTTCCTAAAATGGCTTCCAAACATTTAGCTGCGTGGATAATGACTTATTTTTCTTTGGTTCAGACTTACTGTCCTATATTAGTTTAGTATTAAATGTCTTAGATTGCCAAGTTCTTCCGGTGTGTGATCTTGTTAATCTCTGTGACTCTGTGATCCCGTTAACCTCTCTGATGATGAAGTGATAGAAGTCAGTTTAGCAGTTGTGAAGAAGCTGGGGAGGCATTTACAACTACTCAGTCAGCCCTGGAAACAGCTTTCCTGTGTATTGCAGAATGCTTCTCATGGAACTGAAGCAGGTGGCAGCAAGGAATAGTATGTGGTGCTATGGGTTTTTATTACCATAGCATGGGTTTTTCTTACCATTACCTTTTAGAGCTTTTTGATCACAGTAGACTGCCCTGGGTGTTAAATGTCTTGTTACTCCTCAGGGCACATAATTACTCTCTCGTTCCCATGGAGTATTAGGTATGTAATTTCCTGTGCACGTGGATCCCATGAAAGTATGAAACCATTGGAGAAGGCTTGTAGATCTGTCTTCACTTTGGCATTGAATTGTTTTGTGGTTGATTTTTTACAGAACAGAGGCAATACTCTGTGGAGTAGGTATTACTTGCTTGTGTGCAGAAACTTCACCTAATACATCTAATGTCAATGTACATACCTGCCAGCAAAGTAGTAACTAGTTTAAATTTAATCTTCAGAACTCCTATTGAGGCGGATCGCTTCTTTTACTCATATGCCAGTTTCAAATTTAAATATAAATATAGTAATATTGTGCACTTGACAGAATATACTTATTTCCCCAAAAAGGAATTTCTGCTTTATTGTTTTATAACTATGAATTGCTTCTACCTCTTGATGGCTGACATTGACTTTCTGTTTAGGAAAACATAGGAAGACTGGAAGAGATGTGGCTATCAAAGTAATTGACAAGATGAGGTTTCCAACTAAACAGGAAAGTCAGCTTCGTAATGAAGTAGCCATTCTCCAGGTATAAATGTGATTTTTGGATAATACTGGAGTTTTGTCTCAAACCGTTAATAAGATTTTTTTTATTGTGTGTAAGCGCTGTGAATTGTTTTTTAAATCTACATATGTGATTTCTGAGTACTTTTTAAAATGTGAGTCTTAAAGGAGCAGGAATTCCTGATTACTTGATAGAGGTGATAACTTGGGGGTGGAACCTACCCCCTGTGTGGGATCCACCGAAGACATATATTTTGGCTCCATGTTGTCTCACCTTGGTAGCAGGCAACTGTACTATTTTCTGCTGCCTTTCACTACTGGCTCCTCAATCTTTGAGTGTTATTCTTACACTCAGTAGCTTGAGTACAGAATATGCATCAACTATTAAATTAATCATTACAGATAACTTGTGTTAAACAAATTAGTCTTAGTAGTCATATTTGGCATGTTTCGTAGCTTGATGTTTGTTTCAGGCTAGTTTCTTATATCAGACATCATGGAGTTTTTTTCACCTCTAACTCTCCAGTTAACTGTTTTTTGATTTGTGGTGCAGCATTTCAGTGTAATTCAGGATATTTCATACTGTTTTATTTTAGTGATGTACCTGTGCTACTTTATTTTAGAATTTGCACCACCCTGGGATTGTGAACCTGGAATGTATGTTTGAAACCCCAGAACGGGTCTTTGTTGTGATGGAAAAGCTGCATGGGGATATGCTAGAGATGATTCTTTCCAGTGAGAAAAGTCGACTTCCAGAACGAATAACTAAGTTCATGGTCACTCAGGTTGGCATTCAGTTTCTCTACTTTGAGAGGAAAGACTATATTTGGCTTTTGTAATTATGAGAGGATGGAATTTGGAGAAGGTTATTTAAAAGAGACAGCACAGAGGGCTGCACATATAATGAAAGTGGAATAAACATGAAAAGAACTTTGAATGTTAGTACAGTTAATTTTTCCAGTCCTTCTTTCCTAAGACATAAGATTATGGGTATCTAAAGATGAATGTCAAAACAGTAAGTGGAGGAGGAGAGAAAAATGGGGTGGTAGAATAAAACCCATTGGTTCCAAGTCTTGATAGGCTGGAAAAAACAGTACTTGCACAGTATATATGGGTTTGTTCTTGAGGACTGTGTTGATAGACATTGCTGTATTGGTTAGTGTGTGTGTCTTTTGACACTTGTGATCTGCTTTAAAATGTTCATAAAATGTTCTTTCCTTTTGGTAGATACTTGTTGCTTTGAGGAATTTACACTTCAAGAATATTGTGCACTGTGATTTAAAACCAGAAAATGTACTACTAGCATCAGCAGAACCATTCCCTCAAGTGAGTGAAGATTAAAAAGTACTTCTTTTGTCATTTTTCATTGTTCTTTTTCAAAAGAAATTTAGACATTGCAGCTTAAAAAGCGACCACTCGTGGGATTGTTCAACTGACATGGCCTAGAATTACTTGAACTGCACGTGTTATAGTTGTCTCTTTTTTTCACCTTCCCCCCACTAAATGCCTTTAGTGCATTGCTCTTTCTTATACCCCTAAGGAGGGCATATTAACTTGGGGTTAAGTGTTGGACTTGATCTGGATCCTTTTATCTGTATGAGTGCCTGCTGTGTTCAAATTAAGGAACTGTTGCAGAACCACGAACATTAGAGCATTGGTGCACACACCAGCTGTTGATGTTTTTTACCTGGATGTTCTGTCCAGAGTTGGTTGGGTCTGAATTTGAGCATTGTTTGATTTCTGTGTAGCTGAAGCCTCCAGCTTCAAGAATATGATTAAGAGGAATGTGATATGGCTGGGATTCACGCGTGTTTTTAATTTTGGTTCTGTGCCTTGTGAGGGCGCAGATTTACCTTTGAAATGAAGTGAGTTTGGAATCAAGGTTTTTGTCCTTATTTGCACACTTGTGGCCATGTACTATGCAAACTGCGTCAGAGACGAGGTTCATGCCTTGATCTGAAGCATGGCTGATTCGCAGTCTGCAAAACCAGTAGCCTAAAACCTTAACTGACTGGCTTATGTAATGCTTTGTCTCTGAATGTTTAAGTGATGGCAGAAAGGGTGTCAAGTACCCCTCTGATGTCAGGCAGTAGCATGCTTTGGAGATCAGTCAGAGATTTCTCAGTGCAAAATATGTTTCTTTTGCAGGTGAAGCTGTGTGATTTTGGCTTTGCACGCATCATTGGTGAAAAGTCTTTCAGGCGCTCTGTGGTGGGGACTCCTGCTTATCTTGCCCCTGAAGTGCTCAGGAGTAAAGGTTACAACCGCTCCCTAGACATGTGGTCAGTAGGGGTCATTGTCTATGTGAGCCTCAGTGGTACATTCCCATTCAATGAAGATGAGGATATAAATGATCAGATTCAAAATGCAGCATTTATGTACCCACCAAATCCTTGGAAGGAAATTTCTAGTGAAGGTAAAGAAATTAATTTTCTCTATTAGAATGCTTTTATGGGAAGAAAACACATTCAGATGCTTAAACCTCAAGATTCAATCAGAAAGGAGTGTGTGAATTATTGGTAGTTTGAGTTTAGTAGACTATGCTAAAGTGGATAAATACGACCTGGCATACATTTCCGAAAGATAAATTGTTAAATTCTTTAGATCATTTTCAGGGCAGGACAGTCAATAGATTTAGCAAGAAAAATGAATTGCATGCATGAGGAGTGGGATGAATAACCTGAAACTTCCCCAACTCTCCAGTGAAAGGTCCAGTCGTATGTCTATTTGCTGAATGCTGATCTCAAACCATACTTAATCTAAACTATAAGCACTGAAACAGTTCAAAGTTGAATCTGGAATTTAAGTTTTGTGCATTAGCAAATATGGATTTAAATGTCAAGTTTACAAGGTTGTCCTCAAGCTCTCCAGTGCCAGCTTTGGTAATGTATGCACAACTAACACCGGTAGACATGGGAGGATGTGTACAAAAGTATACAATAGTGGAGGTACCTACATAATTGTGGAACTCAGGATTATGCTTAAGCTTTTTAAGCACTTCTGAAAATCACTAAAATCAGTAGGGAAAAATATTAATAACATAGTAAAGCTTCTAGTGTTTCTGTCAAAAGTAGGGGGAAGCTTATCCCATACCTATTTTGTAGCCTCATTTAACATAAGCAAAGCTAAATATGAAATTCAAGAGCTTGGTTAAATTTAGAAGAGTTCAGAAGGATACGCATGCACATAAAATTCATTTCCACTGCACTATGTGAGCGATGACAGAGATGATTAGTGTTTAAACAATACAATTTCTTTTTTTTGTTCTTCTTTGTCAGCCATTGATTTAATAAACAATTTGCTTCAAGTGAAGATGAGAAAACGTTTCAGTGTTGACAAATCCCTTAGTCACCCATGGTTACAGGTAAACTCATCTGCGTTTTTCACTATGTTCATAATGGGTGAATAATGCTTTTTTGCTGAAATCCTTCAGAGGCTGCTTTCATCACATTCTGCTAACAAGCATTCATGGAGGCTTGAATATTTCTGGTTTTAGCTTTATGTGCTCCAGGATTCTGGAGCATTCATTTTCTTGTCTTTCCCACCCTTTACTTTCTGTCTGACACCAACATGGTTTTACTCCTTTGGCTCCTCCCCTGAACTTGGGCAGTGATGAGTACAGGGAGCCCTGTGAAATCAGCATGGAGACAAACACTGTTTGTTTGGCGCTGAAGTGGCCACATGGGCTGGTGTGTGCTGTCCCTTGTAGTTGGTTTAGAACAGATTTGTTAGGAATGGAATTTATCTGCTGCTTTGAGCTGGGTTCCTTTCACAGCGGTTTCACAATACTGCATGCACATAGCCATAATGTTAAAGGAAAAATCCAAATTGTTTTGAGAATAAACAATATTGAAATAAGTACAATTTCATATATGTGTATATATACAATTAATAATAAAGTTACATAGCCATCTTGTTACAAAAAGTTTTAAAACTGCTTCCTTAAATCTCTTTTACTCCTTAGGATTATCAGACTTGGCTTGACCTCAGAGAATTTGAAACCCGCATTGGAGAGCGTTACATTACCCACGAGAGTGATGATGCACGCTGGAAAGAACATGCTTATGAGCACAACCTTGAGTACCCCCAGCATTTCATTATGGCTCCTAATCCAGATGACATGGAAGAAGACCCTTGATTTATTCATTATGCTAAATTGCAGCAAAGAAGGATAACCCAGACAGAAACTGAAGATAAGTTTTGGAACAGCTATTGCTCTTTCCAAACGCTGTACGCATAGTTCGGTGTGTAAAGCCCCAGAGGATCCTGCATGGACATGGGAATAGACTGTCGTCTGACAAGCTTTTCTCCATCTCTGACTTTAACTATGAGTAGTTACTGGACAGTGGAATAAGCCCTGTTGGGTAACATTTCACTCAGCTGTGTGGCGGCAAAGCCACCTCTGAGGTGTAATGTGTGCAGGTTGAATGGTTTCTGTGTTTTTCAAGGTTTTTTGGTTTTTTTTCATAGCCTACGCAATAGGAGTTTTTTAATAGTTTTCTAATCCCTATTTACTAGGCCATAGAGGACTGTTTTCTGTTACTTAGATACATTTCCCATTTCCTAAACTGTGGATGTTGAAAAGAGACTCTAAAAAGAAATTGATGCAGAATATCTTGGCTAAAGCAAAACATGGTGGTTTAGTCAAATACAGCTTCGTAGATGAAGGAATAATTTGCTGCTGTTAAGACAGTTAAATATGTGTGTCTTTGCCCTAACTGAACTTTCTCCAGATACCAAAAAAAAAAACCCAAACCCATAACTTCTTACATTCCTCTTGAAATGCTGGCTGACAATCTAAGAAGATGACAATCAAAGCTGTGCTAGTCCTTTATTTTGTCTGTTAAAGCAATAAGCCACAACAGTGCGCTGCTGTGCAAGGCTGGCACGTGTCGTTCATACACACCAAAGGCATTTTGCCTTAAAACTACACAAGTAATGCACAGAGAGCACACAAGGCTTGATGTAGCATATCCTTTCACTCTGGAAGACCAGCTTCTAGCAGAAGGATGTGGAAAAATAGGGAAAAACACATGCAGCTTTCTTCCGTTGTTTTGAGTAATTAAATTTTTAAATTTTTCTAATATTTTTCTAATTTTTTAAGGTTCCTTGGAGTTACATCAGGAATAGTTTGTAGCCTGCTAGCTTCTATCTTAACTCTGCTCAAAACCTAAGAGTAACAGTGGATACATCACCTGTTGCTTCTGCCAGGGCAGCTGGATTGTAGGAGAAAAGGACTTGCTTTCCCACCATAACCTGCAGCCCCTCCCATCCTTTTTACTGTGTCCAGTGCTGTTTAAGCTGAATGAAGAGTCTGAAATCAACTCCTAACTCAGTTTGTTATGCAGATGCCTCAGTTGAAGAATTCCCAACCACTTGTTGGACTTGTAGCACAATAGAAGGGAATCAGCACTGTTCTTTAGAAATTATTCCCTTGGAGATCAGTTCAAGTGCATAGTATTTCAAAGAAGTCTGGGGCCATGAATGTTAAATGCAAATCCAAGAGGGTTTTTTTGGTTATATTTTAAAAAACAGAAACGGTGAAATCTTTACTTTTCTGTGGGATAACAGCATTGTGCTGCTGGAAGGTGCAGGACGGCTGTACGTACCCCTGATGTGCCAAGCTGCTTAACTGGAGCTTGGTTGGAAATACTTAAAAAATAGTAATAACAGGCTTGGGCTGCAAAGTCAGTGAGAGGATTTGGGGTATCTCCTCTCTCCTACAAAGATTTTCTTCTTTGTTTGTATGTAGATAAGTATTTTTTCTATTGTTGTTATTCAGGTAAGGAAACAGGTGAGCAGACTTTATAAGTTGTTAGATAAACTTAAAACGTTACGTGGTTATTTTAAGGCTGGCAGCTGCTTGTGACAGCAGTGACCTGGCAGTAAAGTCAGTGGCAATTGCAGAAGTGTATGTCCACAGGTAGGTTTGAGTCTTTAACCCACCTTTTCCTTTCCTATTGCCCTTCGTCTTTAAACTGCCACTGCATTTTGGAGGCTGAGCTCTGGCTTCTTAACCCTGTTAAGGGAGGGTTTCAGGACTGATTCTTCAGAGAGGTGTGATTTTTCATCTTTGGAACCAGAGCAGTAACCTGTGACATTGCTAGTCTGGCATTTGCCCAGGCTTGGCAAGGGAAGCAGTACTGTTTTTCACCTTCCACTGCTCAAGTGACCAAATTTCAGTGAAGCCATTGCTATTTTCCATCCTAACTGTAGTAATGTAGATACAGTTTGGTTTTAAACTTCAGATTTTATACTTGAGCTGTCACTTCAGGTTTACCTGTGGTTTTTTTGTTGTGTTGTTTTAAGGGAGGAAATAAAGCCAGCTCAGTCACTTGAAAAAGCACAACAGGAATAGAGAAAGGAGGGGACAACAGTGAAGTAGAAGGCCTAGCTGATGTCTCTCCCCATGAAGTCTGCTCTGCTTCAAAATATTATATGACCTATTTATTCTTCAAGTTGTATTAAAATAAAAATAACACTGTTTGCCTTTGGAGGAGATTGCCTGATCATATATGCAGACTTATGGGGCCAGACAATAGAAGCCACAAGCAGCTAATAGTCAAGAAACCAAAAAAATCAGACATACATTAGGAGTAAAGTTTCTTCAGAGTAGTAAAAATAGCTGGGTTTTTTATTCCCTTTTTATTCTACCTTTACTGCAAACTTTGACAGCAGTAGGTTACAGTGTTTAATACCCTTATCCCTAGATGAATTAAGTTGCATTAATTCAAGCAATAGTGCTGGTGATGCTAGAAAAAAAGCTCATGTAAAATTTATAGCCTCAAAAGGACACTGTCAAGTACTTTTATATTTTTATACATCCCATTGTTTGTAAATATCCTCTGATAAGCTTGAAAATAAAATTTATTTCCCTATCAGTCTTGTTCTTTTTATTTACATGAATTATCTCTCCTATCAGATGTTCTCAGAAGTAAACACTTGCTTGTTTGTGGATTTGACATTAGATATGCCCTGCTCTGGGAATTGTGTTAGCAGTAACTTTTTTTGCATGCATCCTGTCACCATTCTCTTTATAAAAATATTTTCAGGGCATCTTGATTTTATTCAAGTACAAAAGTTGAGTACATTTAAAGACTCCTTAGCACATCTGTTTGTTACTGACAAGTTTTTATTCACTAGTCAGTACTTCACTCAGCTCTATCCTAAGACCCCCTGAAACATTGTTCATTCTCTGCTCTGTATGTGCTGGTTTCTGTATGAGCAGTGTTTTATTACCACTTATACTGCTTGGAGTAGGTCAGCCAGGAGGTTTAGTGTGCTGCACTAATTTACTCTGAAATAGCACTCCCTACCAAAATGTGGCTGGGCCCTGAAGCGTATATTGGTTTGAGAAAATTGCCTAAGAAGGTACTTCATCTGCCTTCTGTTCAAAGATACTTAGTTCTTACCTTACCGCATATATGTCAATTACATTATTGCAAAACATTTAGTATGTAAAACCATAAAATGCATGACTCAATTCCTTTTACTGGGATTTGTTTTTAAAATTTAATAGGATGTTACTGAAAGCTACTGCTATCAGACGTTTTGCTATAGTATTTGAAATTACTTCAGTAAGAGTTCGTTAAATCCAGCAACAGGTGGTAAGGGAGACTTTGATTCTTTCTTGTCAGGATGTACAAGTCTGTGGTGAGGGAGCAGGGCAAAAAAGTTAAAGCAGTCCCCCATGTTGTCAGGATTCATCAGCATATCATAGCTGTGAAGTAACTGCTCACGAGTTGCTGTGTCACGTGAATTCTGCAAGAGCACCTGAGAAAAAAAAAAGAGAACGCAGGTTACAGCTCTTCCTGCTTTCCTGTAAATTCCCACATACCTGCAATCCCTTTTGCATCCTTTTCACTTACACTAATCTAACAGTGCTGTAATGGTTGGTGGAACTAGTGAGATCACTGGTGGTGCTACATACATCCATGTATGAGCTAAGTTTTGCATTAAATGCTCCTAAATATAATATGATCAGTTTACTTCCAGGGATCCTGAGTGACTTCTGTCCAGTAGAAGCAACTTTCAGATCTCCCATCTATGTGTTATTTTGAACAACTTCATTTTAAAATCAGATTTTTATAAAAGCTCTCTTGCTGCCTAAAAGTATTGTCTGTGGAGTGGGAGAGTTTATGTACCTGTAAGCACAACATACCTGCAACCGGAGGTCAATGCCCATGTTTTTTAAAAACTCCCGCTGTTTTATGGGGCCTAATGTAGTTGTCTTTTCCTGTGTCATCTTTCGAAGATAGCTGAAATCAACATCTGCTGTCAGGTCTGCTGTGCCTGGAGCGCTCAGCACATCGTGAAGTTTGTGATTCCGGAAACCCTGAAAAATTAAATTGGAAGATTATACTCGGCTGTAGTCCAGCTGTCGTAGTTGGGGCCAGCAAAAACTAAGTGTACGTTTGAGGGGTGAGAATAGCAAATTATACATGGAAAATTTGAGATAAATGTAGTGAGGGCCCAGCTAATCCTCTTCCTTCTGAGAGAGATCCTTGTGCGTACAGATTAAATAAGAATCACTCAGTTTTATGACTGCAGCATAATGCAGTTTTTGCTATTACATCCACCTGAGAACTTTCTCTTACAAGAACCTAATGATCAAAGGGACAAATAAAAGATAAGAGTATTTTGGCTTCTTATTTGGGGGTAAATGACTTACCCGGAAGGTGTCAGTTTTGGTTCCATCATGGCCATAATCCGCAACCAGTGCAGCCCCACCATCCTTCTCAATGCGACAGGCAAGCCTCTGGATGATAACACCAGCCTCGGGACACACTTCCACATGATCTCTTGTTTCTTCTGGCTAGTGTAGAGTTCAGAGACCAAAACACCCGTATTAGCAGATAAGTACAGGGCAAGAGTTCTTCTCGCTTGATGTCTTGGGACTGAGGTACAGGGCAGCTATTCTAGGCTACCCACAGCTTGAGCTAGTTTTTGCTATCAGTCATTTTCCATTAGTGTTTTCTGAGTGCTGGATTTCAGTCACGTCTTCTGTAGTAACCTGTAGTCCAAGAAAATTTTTTTTACCTAGTAAGAATACCTGCATCAGGTGAAATCTCCTTACTGTGGCACTGAAAGAATGAAAATAGCTCTTCAGCTGTGCACACCCTTCAAAGAGGCCTTCCTGTGTGAAATTTTGTAGCTGGTTTTGGTCTCCAGGACTTAAATTTATAACTTTGAGTATCCAGTGAACTTCAGGAAAAAACCACTTATGTACCCTTTCCATTGAAGGTCAGCGTAGCACAGAAGCACCCAGCTGCCTGCAGCAGCACCATGAGAGCCTGGCTGGGGCACAGCCCCTGCTGAGATGGTGATGTGACACCACGCAGTGCAGAACTCGCCCTTGTCATTTGCTGCTGCAGTTTGCTCTCTGAAGCATTTTGCGTGTTCAAGCTCTGCTTCTGCAGAGCTGGGTGGATGTGTTTATTTCTGTGTTATGTTTTCACAGCATACAAAATTAAATGCTTGTGGAAATTTTGCAGAATGGAAATAAGCTCTATTTATTTATTTGTATGTAGACTGAGAGCCCTCCTCTTGCTGTCAGGGTAATTGAGAAGCAGTAAATGTACTTGAAAGAGTCACAAAAGGTGTAAGTACGAGCTCTTGTAGGCATAAACTCACTTGGATGAAGTTTTCTGTCGCAGGGGTGCTGGATGGTGACAGGACAAACCGCAGCTGGTCAGGAGCTTCTGGATCTATATCAACCAACACCTCCCGCCAGCCTTTCTCAGTTCTCTGTTTAACAAGCCCAAAGTACTCATTTTACATTCCAGTGGGTACCACAGCATCTTGTTTATCTGATTGAACTAATGTGTCAAGCATTTTCAGAAATGTTTTAAGAACACAATATGCTATTAACACCAATTACTCATCCTATTTAATTCCAGTAACTGCTTTAGAAAAAGCTTGTGGTAGATCGTCATCTGCAGAGCCAACAAATACAGGTTTAATGACACTTAAAGGGAATGAATGATGCTCTGAAGAAAAATGACGCCTCTTCTATTGACAGTGCAATATTTAACTTATCAAAATAAAATAATTCACTCTACCAGAGATTTTTCATAAACTAGTTTCTTCTGAATCATAACTAGCCTCTATTAGCTAATCTTATTGCTGTTTAAATGGAAGTCCTTCAGTCTTTTGTTAATAGTGTTAGAGAAAATCATGTGGAAATTAGTAACTTCATTAATGTAACATCAGAAATAAAAAACCCAAGCCCTTCAGCATTATCTCAGCAGAAAGAAATCCTTAGCTTTCTACAAGTTTTTTCATTCAAGAACAATTACTAATTTTACAGTTATCAACTGAATTAAGTCCAAATTCAATTAGAGTTATTTTATCAGCAGAGACAGTACATATGTCTAGTTTGGCACCTTAATTCTGTTCTTCCTGAAAGAGAAAAGGTGTTTAAGCAGATGCTCACAATTACAATAATAATCTTGCTATACCTGAAATTTATGTATTGGCAAGGCATCAAAGAACTCATGTGCTAGGTAAAAGCTGTAACCTAGGGGAAGGTAAAAAAAGAATGCATTAAATTATTTATTCTTCCGCAGCAGCTTCCAGTTGAAAATTATTTTTCTTAATGATTTTTAATGAATTAAGCTAATTAATGTGGTTGCAAAATAATTACTTCCAGCTTGGATACATCAAAGACAGTATTTCTACAGCTAGTTCTAGCTTCCAGTCCATGAATTTTAGATCAGTATCTCACAAAAGGAGACTCAGGCAAAGCCAGTGAATGGTTTCCCGTGAAAAGAAAACATCAGAAAATGAAATAAAATAGCTATTCCCAAATGCAGGTAGGCAGAATAGGTTGTAATTATGAAAATGAGCCAATTTCCTGCCTCAGACTTGTACAAGTAAGAGCAAATATGTATTTTAACTACTTTTCTGTCCAATGTGAAGGACAGCAGAGATGCCCTCTGTTATCAAAAACTGCATAGGAAGGAAGGACACCATCCCTTTAATGAGGTGTTCAAGCTCCTCACCTGATGGCACATCCTGAATGTCTCTGTACCAGAAAATGGGAATTCCAGTCTTGCTAATGCCTTTCATGTAAACAGACTCGTCCTTGGGGCTTGGCTGCACCTTCCCTCCCGTCAGCATCCGTGCTTGGATCTCGCCGAGTTTGGGACTCACTTCTACCAGGTGAACAGAGACATCACATTTACTAAGTACAGAGGAGAGCTGGCTGAAGACCTATAAAGGCAGATCAGTTCTATTAGCCACAGTCTTGTGCAGTATACATTAAAGGCTTAAGTATTAACCTTTCATCTCATTATTGACAGTCAAGACAAAAAAAATTTAGTTGGCTTTCTGTTTAATAAAACAGCCTCAGTGAAAGAGACTGCATTGTCCTCCTTCCAAAGGAAGTGAAATGGGAATTACTTCATGTATTTTAATAAAAGCTGCTATGCTTCTAGTAAAGATAGCAAAACACAGCACATATTACATGGCTGTAAGGACAACGTGAAATGCTAATTTGGAACAGTAACAGCAGCTCCTCTAAGATCTGCAGAGAGTTTAACATCATGAGAAAAATGGTTCAGTTTTCACTGAACCATAAACCAGAGTTCAATATCCCACTGTTCTTTTTTCATTAATATACGTAAATAGAATAAAAGTTCTTCTGAGGGGCTAAATCCCATTAGTGATCTGTTTATGAATCAGCAGTATTTTAACTGACAGCCATGCAAGCACAACTGAACACAAAGGGTTAATTCAAAAGAAATAAGCCCCTGAAATCCCCAAAAGAACTAATACAATTTCACTCTGTGTTACTGTCCTCCCCCCCTTCTTCCTATTCCTTGCACTGAGGCCTCCATCCCAGTTACAGCTCCTAAATGGTTTGGTTTCCAGTTTGGATAATGCTTTCCTACACAGAAATAATTTGTAATGGAATATTCCTGTCCTCTCCTTCTATCAGTGGTGTTTGGAAGACCACACACATGTCTATGCAGTGGGCACACAATGGCCTGTGTTCCGCTTCTGAATGAGAGACCTGCTGTCTCAGAAACACACATCTATTTTAATTTGAGTCTGAGCTGCAAACCTAACTGAAGTGATTTGGTTACTAGGGAAGGCTAAACCCTGACAGCAAAACATCATTCCTTCATATTTCACAGCAGCCATGGAATAAAGCCAGAAACAAAAATATGAACGGTTTTCACCTACCCGTAATATATCCTCAGTAAGGGTGCCCCTCCCTGGGCCCAGTTCCACCAGCTGGAAGGTGTTAGGTTTGCCCATGGCCATCCATTCGCTAATATACCATATTCCTATTAACTGTCAGTGAGAAACAACACAAAGGGTTACAGTAGTAACTTCAGAACTTGTGGAAAGTGATACCTGCCTTTTGTCTGATAATAACTAAGATAATATGGCCACATTCTCACTCCACATTTCAAAGTTAAGAATAATAATGATACATAACTTCATGCTCTTGTTTGCTGTCAGCCCAACAGAAGCAACTCTCCATCAGTAAATGTGGGGACTCTGTTCTGGCTGAAGCAACAACTTTTACTTAAGGCTCAAATGCAGGTCACTGCCCAGGTACCTATGAACAACTGTTCTTCACAACAATGCATTTACCAAAGTGTTAACAAGAACAGCATTCAGTGCACCTTCACTACTGAAAGCGAAACACAAACCAGAGTCAGCCAGACCGAACACTGGATATTATTTCTGAGGAGAGTTTTCACAGTGGGAAACCACCATAACTCTATTTATAAACAAGTTCTATATGATAGTGTTAATAACCACAGACTGTGTTTCAGACTAATACACATGAAAGGAGTTTCACAGAAACACCCCTTCCTCCCTCAGAACCAATTTTGATTTTGGGAAATAACTTGAAGCTTATTATTGCTACTCAAGTATTTTGACATTGGTATCAGAACACTGGCCTGGAAATCACAGAATACGTAAAGGTGGAAGTGACCATATCTAGTCCAACCTCCCTGCTCAAGCAGGGTCCTCCTAGAGCACACGGCACAGGATTGTGTGTCCATACAGTTCTTGAATATCTCCAGTGAGGGAGACGGCACAACCTCTCTGGACAATCTGTTCCAGTGCTCGGTCACTGCACAGTAAAGAAGTTCTTCCTCATGTTCAGGTGGAACTTCCCATTCATCAGTTTTTGCCCACTGCCTCTTGTCCTATTGCTCGGCACCACTGAGCAGAGCCTGGCTCCATCCTCTTGGCATCCTCCCTTCAGATACTTACAGACACTGATGAGTCCCTCTGTTGGCTCTTTTCAAGGAAGAGGCTGAACAGGCCCAGGTGTCTCAGCCTTTCCTCTCAAGAGAGATGTTCCAGTCCCTTAATTATCTTTGTTACCCTTCACTGGACCCACACCATGAGCTCCACGTCCCTCCTGTACTGAGGAGCCCAGATCTGGACGCAGCACTCCAGATCCAGCCTCACCAGGACAAAGAGAAGGGCAGGCTCACCCCCCTTGACCTGCTGCCGATGGTCTTCCTGATGCATCCCAGGATAGGACTGGCCTTGTTGGCCACCGGGGCACACTGCTGGCTCAGGGACAGCTTGCTGTCCACCAGGACGCCAGCCAGCCCCGCAGGGACAAGGTGAAGCAAACAAACAAACAAACAAACCAACAAAGTCACTCAGGACGGACGGAACTGCGTTACCTCTCCGAACACCTGACTTATCTCAGGCGAGGTGATGAAGTCCCCGCTCTCGCCGATGCCGCCGCGGCGGGTGTAGTAACCCTGGGGGGCGCAGAGAGGGGACAGCGGAGTGAGGCCGCGGTGAGCGGCGGGGCCGGGGCACAGCCCCCCCGGCCCGGCCCGGCCCGCTCCCGGCGCACCTGTGCGGGGTTGGTGAGCGCCTCCCGCATGTACTCGGCCACCGTCACGGGCCCGCTGGCCCGCAGCTTGCGACACAGGTGCCGCAGCAGCGCCCCGGCCGCCGCCTCGCCCGCCGCTCCCGAGCACAGCCGCGCCGCGGGCAGGGCGGGCATGGCGGGGG
>JAYRBT010000114.1:35667519-35691870 GCA_036023395.1 Myiotriccus ornatus | reverse complement strand
CCGGCCAGCAGCGCGCGGCGCGCCAGCAGCAGCGCCATAGCGGCGGCTCCCGGTGCTCCCGGTGCTCCCGGTGCTCCCAGTCCTTCCTCCCCCTCCTCCTCCTCCTCCTCCTCGTGCCGGGTCCCGGCCCCCACAGCACGCACGGGGCACCGGCCGGACGCGCGTCACGCGTGTGCGCGGCAGCCCTTCCGGCGGGCGGCGATGGCGGCGGCGCTGTGGGACTTCGGCGGGCGGGAGCCGCGGAAAGGCGGCGGCGGCGACAGCGGCGAGGAGGAGGGCTCGGACGATGGGGATGAGGAAGGAGGAGATGGAGACGCGGGAGGGTTCGCGCTGGACGAGGTGCTGCGCCTCGGCGGCACCAAGGTGAGGGACGGGGCGGAGGGAGCGGGACCACGTGGGGGATGGGACTCCCCATCCCGGGACGGGCCCCGGCGGGGGGAACGGGGGAGGTGGGGGGGGTCCCCCGCAGATATCGGGAATATGTTCTTTGTTCGGGGGGTGGTGAGGCACTGGGACAAGTTTGCCCGGAGAAGGTGCGGATACCCCATCCCTTGCAGTGCTCAGAAGCCAGGCTGGATGGGGCTTTGAGCAGCCTGGTCTAGTGAAAGGTGCCCCTGCCCGTAGTAGGGAAGTTGGAACAAAATGATATTTAAGGTCCCTTCCAACCTAAACCGTTCTGCGGGAGCCCTTGGCAGTCTTGGGAGACCTCGCACTGCATCTGACCGTAACAGGTGTGCTCTGCTGCCCGCAGCAAGATTACCTGATGCTGTGTGCCGTGGACGAGGCGGGTGAGATGGTGGATGGCGGCAAGAAGGACACGATGGATGACCTGAAGGAAGGGGAGCTGGAGGCGTTCATCAGCAACCTGGGGCTCAGCAAGTATGCGAAAAGTTGCTTGGTGGTGGAGGGGGATGAGGACGAAGGCGGCAGCAAGGAGAAAGAGAAGCCTCCAAAGAAAGAGAAAAGCAAGAAGGAAACTAATCCGACTCCACTAGAGGGGAAAAAAGAAAAAAAACTCAAGGAAAAGGCAAGCATTGTGAAAGACGGCAAGAAGAAGCAGGCTGGTGGTGATCAGGGCCAGCACCCTTCAGCAAAGAAAGAAAGGCTGGAAGAAGATTTTGAATTTCATGCTAGGCAAGCAATACTGGTCAAACCAGGGGGCAAGTGGTATGACCTGGAATACACCAATGAATTCTCTCCAGAGCCACAGAATCAGACACTTCTGTCCAAGTATAAGGCCCTGGCCCAAAAGCTGTATGAACATGAGACAGACCTGTTTAAGAACAAGACAGACTATCAGAAGGGTGCCTCTTCAGCATGGATGAAAACTGTTGTGTCCTCGGGTACCTTGGCTGACAGGATGGCAGCGATGACCCTTCTCATCCAGGACAGTGCTGTCCACAGTCTCCAGTTTGTTGAGAACTTGGTAAACCTCATAAAGAAAAAGGGCAGCAGGCAGCAGAGCCTCATGGCCTTGGATACTTTCAAGGAACTTCTCATTTCAGATATCTTACCAGACAGTCGAAAATTGCGGTCTTTCTCTCAGCGACCGTTTAACAACATAGTGAAGATGTCGAGTGGCAACAGGGATTCCAGAGACAGACGGTTGATACTGTGGTACTTTGAGCATCACCTGAAACTGCAGATAGCAGAGTTTGTGCAGGCGTTAGAAACACTGAGCCATGACTGTCTGACAGCCACGAAATCCCGAGCTCTGGCAGTTGCCCATGAGCTTCTCTGTAACAAGCCTGAGCAGGAGAAAGCTCTGTTGGTCCTGCTGGTGAATAAACTGGGAGACCCTCAGAACAAGATCGCCACCAAAGCCTCTTATCTTTTAGAGACGTTGCTTCACAAGCATCCGAATATGAAGGGAGTAGTGTGCAGTGAGGTGGAGAGGCTTTTGTACCGGTCAAACATCAATGTGAAAACTCAATATTACGCCATTTGCTTTCTAAATCAGATAGTCCTCAGTCACGAAGAAAGTGCATTGGCTAACAAGCTGATAACTTTGTACTTCTGCTTTTTTCGGAACTGTATTAAGAAAAAAGAGGTTGAATCCAAAATGCTCAGCGCTCTCCTTTGCGGGGTAAACAGGGCTTACCCTTATGCTGAGACTGGTGATGAGAAAGTGAAAGAGCAAATGAACACCTTGTTTAAAGTTCTGCATCTAGCAAACTTCAGTACCAGTGTCCAGGCCCTGATGCTGCTGTTTCAAGTGATGGATTCTCAGCAGACTGTGTCGGATAGGTACTATGCAGCACTGTACAAGTAAGTAGCAGGTTTGCATTTTTTATATAAATTTCATTTCATGAGATAGTCACCATTAAGTTAAAGTTGTAGAAACACTTATTTTGATTTTAAGGTCTTGCTAATTTTGTGCTTAATTGGCTAAAAATTTCTGATGTTTTGTATGAGCTGGAATCTTTAGATGATTTAATTTGTGTAGTTGGAAAACCTCATGTTATAAAAGAATTATTTTTTGTCCCCCCTGATTGTTTAGACTCTTTATAGGATCTTTACAGGTTTCTGTTTAGTTGATCAAAGGGAAGTTGCTGTTTTTTTAAAAAGAGAACTTAAGTTCCCCCAGGCTGTGGAATGTATTTAAGGGCCTCACTGTGCCTGACAGCCAGGAAAAAACTGGAGTAGAAAACGAACCTGCCAGTACATATGTCTGGTCTGATTGTGAAGCATGCTGATTCCTAACCATTTCCTTTCTATTTTTTTGAATATCTCAAATTTTGAAACTGTTTTGAGTTGAACTCAGTTTATTTATGTTTTCTTATAATCTTTTTGTTTACCGATGCAGCTTTTTTTTTTTTTTTTTTAAATCTTCAGTGTTTCATATATAGGCAGAAATATTACACAGCTGTTGACAGTTCAGGATTGATTGTAATGATTTTGAGTACTGGGGAACAAGCTGTCACTGGTCTTTTAGATGGCACTCTGAAAAATGTAGATAATTGTTGTTAATAGCAATTGTTCTCCTACCTGCATTATGACAATCAGCAATGTTTTCTCCTGTGTGTTCTACAGGAAGCTTCTAGATCCTGCTTTAGCAACCTGCTCAAAGCCATCCATGTTTCTTAACCTTGTCTATAAATCTCTGAAGGCAGATGTAGTGTTACGGCGCGTGAAGGCCTTTGTGAAGAGGTTGCTTCAAGTCACTTGTGGACAAATGCCACCCTTCATTTGTGGAACCCTGTACCTTCTGTCTGAGCTTCTGAAAGTAAAACCAGAGTTAAGGGTCCAGTTACAGGATCATGTGGTATAAAATGGTTTATTTATCTCATTTCTTTTTCACTAAGAGCTGTTTATATAAACATCTTCCCCTGACCTGTTTATTAGTAACCTGAGGGTTTGCTCAGATGTTGTTTCTTGAAGTGGGGAGGAACAATCACATTTGTGTGTTCAATTTTAAGTCCTGTATCAAGGACAAAAATCTGTATTTCTTAAACATTGGCCATCATTTATGTAGATTTTTGTAAGTAGCTTAAGAGCAATATGTGCATTTTATTAAAAAATCAGAATAAATCTGGAAAGGAAAAGCTGTTTGCTAACATATTTTGATTTTTAGGAGTCAGATGATGAAGAGTGCTTTAAGGATCAAGAAGAGGCTGAAGAGGCTGAGGAAAAATTTGTGGATGCAGACAAAGAAGTAGAAGATAAAGAGAGAACCACAACTGAAAATTCTGCAAAACCAAATAATTCAAATTCAACTGCCTCGTGGGTGCATCATTTGAATATGGGAGGTAAATTAGCAAGAAAATGTAATTCATTTAGTGTCTAGCATTCTGTAACAGTGACATGTTGATCAAGAGTTGTTTTAAGGTTAATTTTTAAATTGAAGTTTGATTGAAAGCAGTCAGAATAATTTATTTCTTAGCTCAGCAGTGATGAAGAGACTCTGATAGTGTATTTCACTTTATGCAGTTTGCAATAAACACATAAATTATGCCTTAGCAATAAACAGACTTGGAATTTTTTTACTTCTGTGTTCAAACACCTTCAGAGCAATTACTCCAGAGTTAGGATGTTTAGCTTCTCATTTGCTTGTCAGGTTTGCTAGAACCATTTGTCCAGCTTTGAACCTGCACCCAATTTCACTCCTTCCTGAAGACCTTTTGGAACAGGGCAGGGATTTTTCAAGACCTTCCTTGGAAGCACATAGGAACTCAACCTGTACCCCTGATCATACACTGGTGAAGGGCAGCTGAATGTAGCCTTTACCTGCTGCCAAATGAATCTGTGGCCTGTCCAGCTGTCATGGTGAAATGAAAATAATACTCTTGTAAAGTTGCCTAAGAAAAGATGTTTTCCTCTGTCCCTCAGGCAGGAAGACTGGAACTACATATGATCCTATGCACCGAAGTCCTTTATACTGTGGTGCTGAAAGTACAAGCCTTTGGGAACTGAAGAAGGTAGGGCGTTCTTACCTTGGTGTTACTGTGTTTCTTAGGGTGGCCCTTGCATTAAGAGAGGAAAATGAACTTGGTTATTCTTGGAGTAGCTCCCTGGGTGACATAACAGAAAGTTTTTTGACTTTTCGATCTTAACTTTAATCACTAAAGCTTTTTAGTGTTGCAATAAATAAGATTGTAAGTGAAAATGTATTTATTTAATGCAAACAAAAGATTAGAACTAGATGTTCTTCAGTTGTTCAAGGGCAGAGCACATCAGTCTTGCCACTACTATGTGTATCTGCATGTTATTTGATGAGTTACAGAGTGGTCTTGTGACATAGTGGTGTTGTCAAGAGTCTGATATGTCAATGTGAGTAATGACTGCATTTATTTTTTTAAGTAGAAATAAGTAAATGATTCATGTTTTTCAGCTTTCTGAACATTTTCATCCGTCTGTGGCCCTATTTGCAAAAACAATTCTAGAAGTAAGTAGTGTTTAGCTTTGAAGTTTGATTTTTTTATGGTATGTGTCTTTTGCTGTTTGAAAATTCAAACACATTATAAAGTCTCCTTGCACTCTGTGGGTAACTTGCAGCTCTGCAGAACTCTACCATACACTCAAATGCTAAACTTTTCATGGAATTAAAGAAGACTTCTCACAAAAGTTCTAACGTAGAAATGTGGGTATTATATGATTCTTAAAGCTTTATTAGAGTTTTTATATATCTTTTTATTTGACCTTTTTTTTTTTTTAAATGTGCAGAACTCTACTGTAGGAACAAATTCTTTTTTAAACACTTTTGTGGTACCATGCCCAAAATACTCAAACCTACACAAATACATATTTAAAATATTTATTTTCCATTTGAATGTATGGCGTCCAAATGACGCTGAGTATTAACTGCTATTAGCAAGTGCCTTGCAAGGCAGTTTATTGCTGAAACGAAGCAAAGGAGGTGTTTTTTGTTTAAGGAAATATTCAAGTTGCAAAAATAAGAACCAGATCAGGGTTACGTGATGTAATATCCCCAAGTCTTTGTCTTTTTAAAGTGTGGTTTAATGTTATTCTTGAACTGATGGAGTCCTCTGTGTTTAGATGTTGTGTTTCTAAAATGAAGACCTTAATGTTATTTGGCTTTTCGCTTCCTGCAGGGAAATCACATTCAATACTCTGGGGACCCTTTGCAGGATTTCACATTAATGAGATTTTTGGATCGTTTTGTGTACAGAAATCCCAAACTCAGTAAAGGCAAAGGTATGCACTTCTCTGTACATATTAGCATGTGATCTTGATTATAGATGCTGTCCAAATTCTTATTCTCTCAGATTGCCCTTGCCAAGTATTCAGGGTGCATGTGGTGCAAGAGGAGTGGGATCAGTCTGCAGGGCTGCAAGAGAAATGTCTGCAGCCAGAACCAGCTGGCAGTCACGTACTGCTGACCCTCACACTCACAGTGCAGAATTGCTGACTTGGCAGGAATAAGCAAGTGAAAGGGGAATATAAAGACTACAGAAAGGTTGAAGTTGGAAAGGACCTCTGGGAGGTCATGGACTCCAGAGAGGGCCAACTAGAGCAGACTGTTTAGATGGCTTTTAAACGTCTCCAAGAGTGGAAACTCCACTGCCTCTTTGAGCAACCTGTGCCAGTGCACAGTTGCCTTCACAGTGAAAACATGTTTCCTGATGTTCAGATGGAGTCTCCTGTGTTTCAGTATGTGCCCGTCACCTCTTGCCCTGTCACTGGGCACCACTGATAAGTGCCTGGCTCTTCTTTACACCCTCCCTTCGGGTATTTTATATGCATTGATGAGAACCCCCTGAACCTTCTCTTCTCTAGGCTGAACAATTGTAGCTCTCTCACACTTTGCCCACAGGAGAGATGTTCCAGTCCAGTCCCTTCATCGGCTTAGTGACACTTTGCTTGACTTTCTCCAATACCCCCATATCTGCCTTATTCTGGGGAGCCCAGACCTGGACACAGTGCTCCACGTGTGGTCTACTAAGTGCCAGGAATACTGTAAGCCTTCTTTGCTTCAGGGGCACAGTGCTGGCTCAGAGTCACTGGGTTTGTTCCTCCTCTAGTGCAGGTCTTTGCACTTCCCCTTGTTGAACTGCAGGAGGTTCCCCCTTTGTCCAGCCTCTTGAAGTCATATGGATGGCAGCACAATGCACTGGTGTAGCAGCCACTCCTCACGTTTTTGTATCGGTAGGAATGAAATAATTTGTTTCTGATTTATATTCTGATACAGAAAACACCAGCAGTGTGGTAATGCAGCCAAAGAAGAAGCAGTTTATGAAAGATATGCAGAATCTTGCAGGTAAGTCAGCTCCTTTTCAGTTAAGATTATGATGGCTAAAAAATTCTGGATTGGTTGTTGTAGATGTGTTATCTGCAGTCTGTGCTGTTTGTTGTAGAAACAGAAGAGAGTTCTGTCCATCAGGAGTGCAGTGGTAGTGCTTGATGTTCAGGATCAGATCTCATCTTCTTGTAAGGGTCTATGGAATCTCCACAGCTGAAATTTTGGATCACTGAATCATTCTAAGAACAAATCATGTGGGGAAAGGCAGTTATCCTACAGCCATTTTTACTCTGTTTATTATGATTGAAAATGACTTAAAAATCTCAGAAAATTGATCTGTATAATTATTTAAATCACATTAAGCTCTTTTATTAAATGATATGGATTACTTCATACAATGCCACAGCTGCAGTGCAGCTATTGTTATGATTAGTGTTAAGGTAACTTTGGCACTGTTATTTTGCTGAAAGCCTTCCTGCTTCCAGAGAGGGTCTGCCTTTTCCCTAGTCCCACTGTTTCAAATAATTAAGAGCAGGATTTGGTGGTAAGAACCAGCAGTTAAAAAAAATCAGGGTAAACCATCATTAAAACCTGCTACTTGAGGACAGAAGAGTTATCATGTGTGCTAGAGTCTCTGTAACATTCCCAGGGATGTACTTTCTTCTGACTTTGGGTCTGTTGTATTACACAGTTACACAGGTTTTAGTTATACAGCTTAATTGATGTAACTTTATGGCTGTTAAAGTAGGAATTTTAACCTAGGATGCATTTGAAAGTACAGTTTATTTGTCACATTCTTTAGCTTATTCTGAATTGAAGGAGCAGACCGAACATTTAGAATTTGAAGAATTTAAATTTTCTACAAATGAAACACTTGATAACAAAAATTTGGATGTATTAATACGGTTACAAAAATCTGCAGTTGTTGCACGTAGCTGATTCCTGCTGAGGCTTAGAGAGCTGAGATTGCAAATCCTTGGGTACCTTCTACTGTTCATTTGAAGTATTGCTGTGAGTGTGCTGATCTGGTTTCAGAAACTTGGACAATATTACAGTATATTTTCATGGAGAAAATTAGTAGCTCTTTTTCCTTTGATTTACTTCTGAGGAGGAGGGAAGGGGAATGTATGAGGGGAAAAATCTTCTCCACAGGGAATCTTAGCTGATCTGCTGTTGCAGTGTCATATTTTGCCTCAGTTCCTCAGAAATGGAGGCAAGTTGAGGCTTGATCCCTTCCTCAGTGTGCTCAGCTGGTGCATAGTCCTGCCCTGCAGCTGCTGACAAGCATTTCTACTGCCAGGAATGATGGGCAGAAGCAGTTCCAGTCTTTTAGAGCATGACAGCAAGTTCATCTTACTTCCTACTTGTTTTTCCTGTTTTTGTTTTAAATGCATTCCTGCTGTAGGTGATTGCAAACCCCCCCTTGCTGATACGTAACTTAGAACCTGATTAGGGCTTTGCCTCTTCAGTTTTTCTGTGGGGCCTGTTCCCACTGAAGTATCAGTATATACACTGAGAACTACTAGTTTGAAGAGGTTTTGAATGAGCTCCACTTCATTTAATAGATGCCCTGGGTATCTGTGTACTTCTGTCTGTGCATGCTGTTTCATCTCTTAAAAGAATAACAATCATTTCAACTTGAAGTAAAATCAGCTCTTTTTTTGGTTTTGCAGTCAACAGTAAGGAATTCCGTGCCAAAGATGAAAGCAAAATCCCAGTGGATGAAGTATTCTTTCACAGGTAATGAAATGCTTGTGAATATTCATTTTAAGTGTTGTTTTTTTACTGCAGTGCCAATGTTGGTTAATTTGAGTGACTTACGATGATAGTGCTTTTCTGGGACATAATTTTGACATTTGTCAAAAGTGCTTAGGAAAGAATATCACCTATGAACAATAGCAGTCAGGAATTGTAGTCTAAAATTAAGTAAATATCTTGTGGGTTGTAGTTCTTATGCATTAGAAGTATATTTAAAGAAAGCTGAAATATACCTTGCTTATGTTATTAGCATCAAAACTTAGAATAGAACAAAGCAAAAAAAGTCAAAGGAGCTACTTTTCAGAGTATTTATTTTTTATTAGTCATAGTTCTTTCTATTTCTCTGAATTTTCTTTCAGAGTATGATACAGAAATGCAGTTATAGCACTAAAATCGGAGTGATACACATTTGGCGAAGACTTGTTTTTATTAGATGAAAATACTGATTACCTATGAGCGTTTTCTTAGGAAATTAATGTTTGAATTAACTTCATTTATTTTTTTTTAATTCACTTAGAGTGTTTTTGTTTGGTTGGTTTGTTTTGTTTAATATATTAATTGCTATAGGGACCTTTAAACGTTTTTGAACTATCAGGTTAATGGAACTTACTAATTTTAATTAATTGTTATAATATTGAGGAATATCGTATTAATAAATAAATACTGGTTTTAATTTCGATATTAAAGAAGAGCAGCTTAAAAACATGCCCCTCTCTGAAAAGTTAACGATACTGTTACAATGAAGTTACTGAAACTGAGTACAAAATACTCTTTTGTATATCATCAAAATTGTCTTCTGTGTTTGGTAGTTCTTTAGTACGAAATGAAGGTGAAAAAGTGGTTTAAAATGGCTGACAGAAGGTAAAACTATGCATCCAAAAGAATAGGGTTATGGGAGAAAATTTAATAAAACTTAATGGGTCAACATCTTTTATACTTTTTTCCCCAATTATATTCAAGTTGCACTTCATCCTTTCTTCCTTACCCGTCTACAGCAGATTTTTACATCTTTCTTGTGCCTTTTTGTGTTACAACTAAGTTCTGGCACTTTGGCCAGTGAAATTTCATTGTTATAAATCTTACAGTAGTGACTGACTCTTTGAAAAACAAAGGAAATATAAATATCTTGGTTTTAGGTGTGTTTGAAACCATCACAGTTTTCAACTGGCAACGTGCACAGGAAACAATCTGCAAGTGTTTGGGGTTTTTTTTTTAAGTTATCATAAAGATCACCTGTAATTTTGTGTCTGAGAGCTATACATTATTTCAGATTTTATTCAAAGTTCGATAAGAAGAGAGAGAAACAAAGGCGTCAGGATGACGAAGAAAGTGTGGAAGACGTAGATGATGATGAATTTGAAAGAGTATTGGGTAAGTTTGTGTTCTTCCTTGCAGCAACTATCCCAGTATTTCCTACTCTTTCACATTATTAGTTTATCCTTTTTCTAGTTCATACTGCATAAAAGAACAAGGTACAGGGATATGGAAATGGAAGAAAACTAGTTTTCCAGTTGCCATTCTATGGTACTGCAGCCAGCAGTTCCTGCGATCCATTGTGTAAGCCAACTGGATGGCCATCTTGTAAAAGAGGTCTTGCTCACACCACTCCAGTTGTCAACTTGTTTGAGTGGTTGGAATTCATCTGATTTTGAGCTTAAACTCATGAGTGGCAGTTCATGCCTTTTTGTTCTTATCCTAATGTAGTCTGAGTAACTTTTTCTAGCAGCATGTAACATTTGCTTCCATTTTTTCTTTACTGCTTGGCCTTTTTCAATCTTTCCTACAGTTTCTCTCATTGTTTCTAACATATTTTATGAGGTTATTTGTTCAGTAAGGTCCTTGGCGTACTTCTGCAGTAGTCTTAGCTCTTCCTGTATCATGTGCTTTGTTTGCTTTGGAATTAGTGTATAATTTGTTCCAGAATCTAAATTTGCTTGCGTACCACAAAATATCCTCTGTTGTATTATTTCATATTTTACTTATACAGTAATATATGCATTTGGAGAAAAGAAAATGCAATTAGCTCTCCATAACTGTTTTGTGCAGTATTTTTAGAGAATTCTGAACTCTCGTAGCAGGATTCTTTCTTAGTGACTCAATTAATAGGGTCTTTGTTATGACAAGAATCTGTTAATAAGTGCATTTGTCTTTTTATTCTTCATATCTCTGATGAAAATTTGGTTCATAAAATCAGGACCCTCTAATGTTAGTATATACTTTTTGAAACAGAACAACAGCTGTAATCTTTGAGATTATTTTTTTTAATTTCCTTTTTTATATAGCAAATTATTCAAAAATAAATCCTATGATAGGAGCTTTCAACCTCTAGTCTGCTTGCTTTTCTTAAAAAATTACAGTGAGTACTTCTGATCTGAAAATGAACATACAGATTAGCTGACAGGACATTTGCTTGGGTATCTTAATTTAGTTTTTGTTCTATCTGACTTGGTGCAAGTGTTTGAGACTTCTGATATCCCACCTGCCAACTAAGTTTGTATCACTTGCCAGTTGTCTGTTTGTGTCTGTCTGCTTCCCATGTCATCCAGTTCTGGTAATAAATCACATCCTGGATAAAATGAAACTTCCATTACTTTTCGAAGGAAAGTATTTTTCTCAGAAAAAGTTCATTTAGCTTTAGGTAACTCTTTGTGGAGTTTTTTTACTACAGGAGTATGAACCTTTGGTATCAGGGCCCATTGTTATTGGTGCAGATCATATAAACTGTTCAGGAAATGATACCTAAAAATTAGGTATTTTGCAATTATAGAATCATAGAATGGCTTGGGTTACCTGAGACCTTAAAGATCATCTAGTTCCAACCACCCTGCCACAGGCAGGGACACCTTCCACTAGACCAGGTTACTCCCCATTCAGTGTGGCCTTGAACACTGCCAGGGATCCTCACTACCCTCACAGTAAAGAATTCTTTCCTAATATCTAATCTAAACGTACCTCTTTCAGTTTGAAGCCTTTCCTCCTTGTCCTGTCACTACGTGCTCTTGTCAAAAGTCTCCCCCCAACTGTCTTGTAGCCCCTTTTAGGTACTGGGAGGCCACAATAAGGTCACCGTGAAGCCTTCACTTACCCAGGCTGAACAATCCCAGCTCTCTCAAACCTGTCCTCATAGGAGAGGTGCTCCAGCAATTTGGTCATCTTTGTGGCCCTCCTCTGGACTTGCTCCAACAGGTTTACGTACTTGTTGGATGCAATGACTTAATTCGTATTTCTTTGCTTGCTTTGTAATAATAATTTATTTTCTCCCTAGATACATTTGAAGCTGCTGATAATGCTGTTATTGACCAGGACGACCTTGATTTTGCTGGGTAAGACTTCAAATTGGTTCTTACATCGCGTTTCAGTAGAGTTTTACTGTGTAAAACTGGATAGACCTTCTTCAGAAGGACTCAGAATATCACCTTGCAAAAAGGCAGTAGCAGTTGCACGCTGATTAATGCTGTTTTTCCGTGTGTCCCATAATGGATCATGATGATCCAGCGGTGCTTATGGTTTGCTGGCTTGACACATGAGAGACCTGTAGTATGTTATTTGTACAATGGAGTGACCCAGTAAGCAAGGTAAAATCTTGTTTTTCATTGTCTCAGGTTTCTCTTTGAGAATTACCAAGGACAAAAGGAAGCACCGTGAGGCATAATGGTTCTACTGCTTTAAGGACTGGTTGTAACCGGACCCAACACAGTAAATAAACATTGTGGAATCCAGGGTCACAGAGCTCAGTTCTCAGGAAGTTAGCAGTTTCATTAGTTAGAGAGTCATCTAGGTTGGAAGGGACCTTTAAGATCATCGAGTCCAATTGTAAATTATTAAGAATCCTCTTTTTTTACTTGAAGTATCTACAATGCAGCTTTTGAATTGGCACAGAAACTTTTCCTTGAGGTGACAGGAGAACTGAAGTCTAAACTCCTAGTGAAACATGAAAATTTTTATGATCTAGACTGGTGTTTAGCAGAGCAGTTTGTGTGTCTGACAAAAAAAACTTTCTGAAAAGGAGCAAAGATAGAATACTGCAGCTGGCATTTCTGCTAATTTCAGAATAGGATTCTCTCCAGAACTTCTTAAAATGGTTGACTTTTATAATACAGTTCTCTATATTAATGTTGAAAACATACCTGAGTGCATAATACATATATCTTAGGTCTCAGCCTACATTTACAGTAGTGTGCAGTGATGTTGAACTTTTCTAACATGGTGTTTGCCAGTAGGTAGATGTCACCTGGATCTAAACAGTATTTCGCTCGATGAAGTGCTAAGCTTGTTACATCTTTCTTTAGTAATATAAAAAAGAATACCAAAGGTGGTAAGAAAGGCAAAAGCAGTGAAGGATCTGGTGCTGACTGGGAGGATTCTGATGATGAAGATGGATTCAGTGATTTGGATGATGAGGAAGTCTCCTTAGGAAGTATGGAAGAAGACTTTGAAGAGGATATGGATGAAGAGGGAGGTGTATTTATGGATGTTTCTGATGATGATAACAACCTAGGTAAAGTACCATTTATTAGAAAAAAACAGGGAAAAAAAGCCTTAAATATGTTATCTAATACATAATTACACATGTAAATTCTGATTTAGTTACCTAGGTGGGGAGTTTGGATTTTAAGCAGAGAAATTACAGGTCCTTTTCTAGACAGTGAAGTCTTAAGAGAAATATTTCCTGGCAGCCTCCTAGGCAAGAGTGGGATTTAGGCATCTGTGTATAGAAACTTGCAAATGAGACATTTCTTTCATTCTGAGAACACTGGCAGTAACAAAAGTAGCTTTCTACACAAATAACTGACTACAGTAGGCAGAAATATTAAAAGATCTCAAAGAGAAAAATAAAAGAATCTGGTACTTAGTAATCTTCATATTTCTTCAGAATCTTGATTTTTTTAGATGAGGTAACTTTTATGTAAATTGCTGTCTCACAAGTAACAGCTTACTCCTCTAATACAGCTATGCACCCAAATTTTTATTACCACTATAATAATAACTGATTCTTGCACCTGCATGGTTTTGTTTTTGCAAACGAAAAGCAGAGTTTACACAGAATACAATGTATGTGGCTGGAAAAGCACAGATTAATGGAATATTTCAATGAATAACTAAAGGCCACAGGAAGATAATTCAGGGTAGAGGAGATAAACTGTTCATATAGCTGTTAACAGATTAATCTTTCATGAGATTATTACTTCACCAAAATTACCAAGCAGACATCCAGGGTTTACATAATGCCTGCTTTTAGCCTTTGTATTTTATGTATCTTAGTATTCTGTTTTGGTGCTGTGGAAAAAAAGCAGAAAGGATGGCACAGCACTGACCAATTTTTAATTGTCTGTGTTGAAGAAATCCAGATTTGGTTGTGTGTGCTGTTTTTTAAAGACAAGACTTGGACCATTATGACAAATATGTCTAAAAAGAAATTTTAGCCTCTGCTGTGCTTTAGATACATGTATGTGGTGTGAGAATCCGAGATTGATGTATCTTTTTTCTTTTTTTTGTCAGATCCAAATAAGAACAAGCAACTGAAGTCTTTTAGTACAAAGGGCAAGAGAAAGAAGGATATGAATTTTGAGGGATCACTGGAAGGTAAGAAAATACTTCCATAATTTCCACCTGATAAAACTCAATACAATACAGAGTCTAAAAAAACTGCAGAATTGGAGGGTTTTGCTACAGTAGATTATCTACAGTTTTGGATCTGGATTCAGATTTGAATAAACCATAAATAAAAAGGAGGTTGTCCTCAAGGCAGCATGGCTAATTCAGAGTGACAATCTGCTGTTGAAGGAGGAACTTCTGAAGAAGGATAGAGTCGTACTGGTGGTTTGTGCATCTTTTACTCACATCTGATGCATGGATTTGTGCTATTTAGTTCTCATAAACTTTTTTCCCTTTTTTTTGAGGGGAGGTGGAGAGTAAAGGTTTCTGACATAGCTATTTTAGATGGTCTCATTAAATAGGTTTTAAAAATTAAAGACATGGTAACACTTTGTTTTAGTGTCTCTGTGAACTTGAAATTCTGTCTCATAATGTATTTTGTTTAAAGGATCCAACCGAGTAAAGAAGAAAAAACGCCAAGATGCTGGTATACTGGCATCTGCAGAAGAGGTAAGTGTGATTGGTGCTTAGCAAAAAGTGATCAAGCATTTTACTTGTTTCTTTGTAATAAAATACTAAAATTTCTCTCTTTAAAGTTTGGCTATCTGCTGGATGAAAACGCCGGGTCCAAGTTTGACAATATTGGAATGAACGCCATGGCCAACAGAGATAATGCAAGTAAGTGCATGCTACAAACAGCAGATAGTTGTGATGCTGGTTTACTTCTTTCCCTTCAGATTCTGTACTCGAAAAGATGCACCAACTTCAACTGAAATACACAGTCAGAAACCACACAGTTGGGACAGTAGCTCAACGTCAGTAAGACATGACATAGTTTTCTTCAGCTGCTCCTAAGGCAAGCGTTTCTAGCATTAGTAAAATACAAATCAACGTCGAGAGCTTTGAGATGGTAGGATTTGTTTTGTGAAGTGAAAAAAACCCCAAAATTTTCTCAAAAAAAAAAAAAGTTCACTTGCACTTTATTTAAATGTTTATAAATACAGTAGCCAAGTTTTAACTTCTGCGTGATTTATCTGTATGCCACATCATGGTAAGAGGTATCCATCGGCTCCTTATTTCTCACTTTCTCTCCTACAGATGTCAAACAGATACAGTGGGAAATAGAGCGTGACAAGTGGCTTCACAACAGGGACGTGAAAAGCATCATCAAGAGGAAGAAACAGTTCAGGCATAGAGGGCTGAAAAACAAGTACAAAGGCAAGAAATCAAGAAGATGAACTGGACATTTTGATGTGGACATTTTAAAAATAATTATTCAAAAATATTTTTTAAATTAATCCCACATTTTTCTTACTTCAGTTCTTGCTGCTTAACCATGCCATTTGGTCATTCTCTCTTATGCCATGAATTCCAGACCACTCGTTGGATTTGTAATAAACTGAAAAATAGGAAAATCCATGTCAGCTCTAAGTTAGACATACCTGATGAAGAGCCACTTTGTGATTAGTTTTATTGGGTATATACTCCTCCATTGCCAAGGTCTCTGTCCAACAGCCTGCCTGTGCAAAGCAGTAAACACTTCTGCAGTGTCTCCTGGAGTAAGTTTTAGGCAGTAATAACATTGGTTTTATACATTAAGATGCAACGGAAGCTTCAGCCATCCTCCTGAAGCCAACAGCTGCAAACCTACCTTCCAGAATTGATGGAAATCTTTTCTGCATTGTGTATCTGAAATCTGACAAGAAAGGTAAATCAGTTACTTTCCCAACATATTTTAAGGTAATTAAATGCACTATTTTTCTAACTAGATTCGCTTTATTAAATTTATTTGAGCTCTTTAGTTACAGCCACCACTATGACCTGAATTTATTTTTTAAAATCGCTTCACAGACTGTGTTGAGGTTACTTGTACATGCAGCCCTATCATCACTGTTTTCTGAGCTTCCTCACAATTGTGATAACCAAATAGAAGTTACAGATACCCAGAAAGCTGAATGCCTCTCACAGACAGACATGCAAATAAAAACTGGGAAAACTGCTTCGTTTCCTTATGCAGCTTTAGCTGTTCAGTGAATCCTTCCGTGGGCCGCTCTGGCAACTCACTAGAAAGTCATGATAGCTTTATGCTATTCTAAGGATTTACAGCAGCTCACAGAAGGATCTTATCCATTCTAGTCCTAGAACAAAGAAAGCAGTAAAAGCCCCACTCTAAGCTCACTGAGCTGTTAGATGAGCTCACTACACCTTACAGAACTGCAATTTAAGAAAATCTACCTATGCATATAAAAACAAGGATTTAGAAATGGAGGGGGAAAAAAGAACCGTGAATGCTCAGTACCAAGTTACCACGACAGGTTGAAACATCTGTTCTCCATGGGTTTGTTATATATTTCTTTAATAAAAATGCAAAGAAAAATAGCCAAACAGCCAGACGCCATCTGAATCCTGGAAAACAAATGCAAACTGATGTCGTGTAGGCGAGGTTCGGCTTGAACTTGGCATAAAGGCCACAATACTGTTGAAATGCGTGGACTCTTACCCACCCAGCCGAAGCAACAGCTGCCTTTCGGCAGCAGGACAGGCTGACTTTTCCTGCAGGGACACAGGCCTGTCAAGCTATTGCTGCACCCTCCAGAGCCCTGAATGTAAAATAAGGCCATGGCTCTGCAGAGCAAAGATCCTTCCAGTAACTAAGCTTATTTCTGTGCTCCCTAGGCATGGTGGTGTAAGTCTGAGAGACCTGAGGGACTGAAGGTAAATCATCTGGAAGACAATGCTGGCTGCCTCAATGCCAGCCGGGTCTGTCCTCAGCCTGGGAAATGTCAAAGCCCGGAGACCCAGACACAGCCAGGGCGCCCCTTCATGGGCTCAGCACCAAATGCCTGAAGCAGGACCGATCAACCCCTGCCTCATTTGCGGACACCCTCTTGTCCTTTTTAAGTCCTTATCCGAGCCCTTGCTGTTACTATAAGCAGGCGCAGGATTCGGCTTTGCTCGTGCTGCGGTGGCGTGCTGCCTCCCAAAGGATTCCGCGCGGGCTTGGTTTTGTAAAAACTAAACCAGCTGCTGGTTCTTCAAGGCCTGCCCTCGGGGGTCCGTCCTGCGCGCCTGCACTCCCACGAGCCGGACTCCTGACCCCAGACCGGCAGGTTTTCCTTACAAAGCCCGGGCGGTGCTCCCGCGGCGGACCCCGCGTGGAGGAGCCTCTCCCCTGCCCTCCTCCTCCTCCCCCTCCCCCTCCCCGCCGGGGGGGTGCGACCCCCGCCCGCCCCGCCGCACCTTGGCTGCGGTCCATGGCGCGGTAGAGCAGGAGGGCGCCGAGCAGCCCCGCCGCCTCCAGCAGCAGCAGCCCCTTCGCGACGCGCCGCGCCATGGCCGGGGCTCGGCGCCTTCCGCCGCCCGGAGCGCCCTCAGGCGCCGCCCCGACATGGCGGCCGCGCCGCGGCGGGGCCGGGGGGGGGCTGGAAAATGTGGGGTGTGTAAAAGTTTTGTCAGGAGAGGAAAGGATGTCCCCTGGTGTTTGATGTTTGTGTGCTTTCAGGCCTAATCGAAAGGAAAATAGAGTTAATTTCGCGAGGCAGGCAGCGCCTAACAAGCTCTAGGCGATGTCCGTGCTGTCCGCAAAAATGGGGTTCGTTACCCGGTGTGCAAAATTTGGCAGTAATTACACAGTCGAGAGAGACACGGATTATTTGTGTCAGAGTTGCGCAAGCCCAGGTGCTCTGGTAGTATTCCAAAAATCAAGCACATCGACTATCAAAGCTTTTTACTATTTATACATTTTAGCAAACACAGGAATTAGTGCACATTCGCTACAAGTTATGTAGTTCTGCTATTAACTAGTATTCTCTCTTCGACTTGTTAATGATTTTCTTGCTTCCCACGCTAACTAGTCTACATGCTCAGCCTTTCAGTTCTAGGTTGGTGGGTTTCTTGGGTCGGTGGTACATGAGTTGGTGGTCACGATCTTCCCCTGCTGGAATTACCTTTTACCCAGCTGGAGCTGATTTCAGCACAGTTGCTGAGTGGTCTTTATTAGTTTTTTCCGCACCTTGAGAGTTCTGCCAAATGTTGTGGCCTGTAAATTCTGCATTATTTGTGTGCTTTATCAGTGGTACATCCTTCTTCCCAAGCTTTGTTAACCTCCCCCTAGGTCTGAGACCACTGAAGCATGTCAAGCCCCAAACTTTAACAAGGCAATTCTTCCAACAGGTAATTTGTTTTTTTGAACACAGGGACATCACTTAGAGCCTACTTGTTAGCTGCTCTCTGTTTCAGGATTGAATCACCTCTCTTTTTTATAAGTCTTGAAAGTATACAAAGATCAAACATCAAAGAACATCCTTTCTTAAGAAAATTTTGCATATTCCACATTTTGCAACATCCATATGTTAGAAAGACAAGTTACTTGTTGGTAGAATTGCCTTGATAAGATTTAGGGTTCAACATCTTTCAGTGATCTCAGATCAATGTGAACTAATTAGCATGAGAAATGAGAGAATCATTAATCAATAGACAATAGAATACTAATTAATAAGAGAGCTAAGTCACTTGTAGCTGATGAACATAAATGCCTTTGTTTGCTAAAATGTATAAATAGTCAAAAGTTTTGATAGTGGTCGTGCAGGTTTTGTCACCCAGCACCCCTTTCTGCCCAGAACTCTAAATAAATAAAATTGGCCTCTTGCACACAGGGTGAAAGAACCTGTTTTGGCACAACATTCTGGCTGCTGGCAGCAGGTCCCACCCACTCACCACCGCCTTTCCCTGCTGCCTGGGGGTACCTGCTGTCCTCACTTCGCTGTTTCAGGCAACACATGTGCCCACCACAGCAAAGGGGCTGGGCCAGGTCTTGTTGCTCCATGTTGAGGGTCCTGAGCAGGTGCCCCAGTTGGACAAGGGAGCATCCCTGCATGGCAGCACTGCACTTCTGCATCATAAGCTGGTAGAGTAGCAGCTCAGATCCTTCTGGGAGTCAGCACTGATCTGTTTGTGTGTTCCTTCCAGGTGAAGGCACAATGAGATGCATCAGGCTCACAGCCGTTAAAAAGGGATCCTAGTTTTATCATGCAGGTGTGGAAAAAAATCCCAGTGCCATGCAAGATCTCAGTATTTAATTGTTTTTAACATGGAAAAGGGCATTAGTACAGACAAGCTCCCACAGAGAGGTATTCAGAACCTAAAATGGCAGCATTCTTTCCCTCTCAGTAGTGTTCTTTCTGTTTAATAGTTTTGTTTTCATTGTTTTTTAGTATTCATATTGCTCTTAACTCATATTATGGGACTGAATTTATGGCCAAAATAAAAGCTTTTCGGATTTTTCTTAATAGAGACTTTACTTTCTTTGTAAGATGCTTTCCCCCCCCCTTTAATGTTTTGTAAGATAAGATACAATGTTTTTGCTGCTCATTCTTACACGGTGATTCATTTTCCAAATCTGTTTTCCCTGGTGTCTGAGCTTGCAAGTATTGCTTTCACTCTGAGGGATTTCTTAGTAAAGTAATTCCTACTCTGAGGATTTTAAGTGGACGGGATCAACCCAAGCAGCAGAAGCCTAGGGTTGTTGGAGAAAACATGGACCCAGGAAAGGAATTCATTGCATTAGCGTGGTAGCAGATGAGGCTCTAACCAGAGAGGATCCTAGGTCAGATTCTCATTCAGCGCATAGAATTTGCATTGGTTGGCGACTTCTGATCTGGAAAGAAACTGTGGTGTATCAGAGGCTTAAAAAGTATGCCTGTAATTTTTAGGGTGAATTTATAGCAGCTGTGAGATAGAACACTGAATTAAGAGAGGGCAAATAAAAAAGGAGGGAGCTGGTATAAAATGTGAGATGTGCATCTTTATTTTTAGGAACCCATAATTCCTTTGGGCTTGGGACCATAGTTCTGCTGGACCCTATAAAGGCCTGAAAGGTCACTTGTCATATATTGGCACTGGCTTTTATTTCTCACAGACTCCAGACATGATGCTGATTGCCTCTGAGGTTTAGTAATTCTGTAAACCTCTTGTGCTCGGGGAGAGGGATCAGTAGATAGAGAAAGAGATCTCACGCTGTTAATATTGGCCTGTTTGTGGTAGGTCAGCAGGGGAAAATTTTACCAAAGACCACAGGCATTTATTCAGTAGGAAAGAGAGTACACAATCCCCAGTTTTCCGAGGAATGCAACACCCTCTTACCTGGCAGGCACTGGTAAAAAGCCTGTATGAGAGGTTTCACAGAAGAAATAGGAAAGCAGGAGGGAGAGAAGATGATACATTTGTGCAGTGCAGCGTAGTTACAATCTGCAGGTAAATATTTTGGATTTTTCTCCTATTTGGATATTTGCTTTTACATTTTCAAACCGTGCTAAATAGATTTCTTGCCCTAATTTCCAATAGCTTGCAAATTGTGGGGGAAAAAGGCAAGACAAAAGGGTAAAGAATGAAAAGGAAAGATTACCTGCCCCAGTCTGAAACCAGAAATTTCTAGGCTCCTTCTTGCTCACTGATGTAACACTCAGACTCACCAAGCCATAGTGTGACCAGGCAGTAATAATAAAAATATCTCTGCAGGCCTCTTTCCCTCTTGAACCTAGGAGCCTGGAGTCTGGCTTCCTCTGCCAGCTTCTTAGGTGTTTTCCGTGCAGGGCTCAAACTCTTTGGCAGTATGAACGTGGTTGATGAAGGACTCACACAGAGGCCATTCAAAAGCTTTTTTCTTAAAGCTTTAATATTGCCCTCATGCCTTTTACTTATTATTATGAAGGTTAAATTACAGTAAAGTCTCATTATATTAAAGGTTTCCCCCAGCTCCGGTGTCTGTAGTAGAGAGGAAAATTGATGCAAAGAACTATTTATGAGGTAGGGGTGAAGGTCAGTGGAGCTCTAAGAGTCAGAACTTGCGAGATGGGTGACAAACCAGTAAGAGGATTTAGAGATTAGGAATTTTAGGTTTACCAGTTGTGGGTTGTCATTAAAATAAAATATGTTTTTGTGCACATTTGGGCAGATGTGGGCACAGATTTGGAAACTCAGTGATTTTGACTCTGATCCGTACATAAATGGGAGAGTGATTTAAACGACGTGCATCACACAGTGTCATATATAAATATGATATTGCGTGATTTATAAATGTGATATATGTATTATAAGACATTGTATGATGTGTACACATTGTGTATACATTACTGTATGAATGACATGTATCTGCTGCTTCCATCCAAGCATCCTGAGGCACTTTATGTGATAGGGTGGAATTCGTTCTTTTCTGGGAATAACATTCCAATGAAAGCAGGAGGTTAAGGCTGCTTGCACCGTGTGTTCCGTGTTCGTGCATCTGACAGCTGTGTTCACAGGGGACTCGCTGCAGGAGGCAGGAGCAGCTCGACAGCTCCATCTCGGTGAGCTCCATGGGAAGCCTACAAGGACACGGGGAGGGTGCTGCGGGCCAAGGTGAACACACTGTTCCCTTGCTCTGTCCTGCCAGCAGTCATCAGAGCATCAGTGGGGCAAATGTGATTCATGGAAACCTTGGGGAAGCTGGCTCCATGGCGCAGCTCCAGGAGCTGGCCACAGGCTTAGGCTGGAGGGGGATGCAGTGTGGGGGAGGATTGACTGCAAGATCCCTTCCGAAGGGTGAGGGGTGGGGAGGCTGCAGGTGTCCCATGGGTAAAAGCTCTTTTAGCACTTGTTCTGGCATGTGCTTTATGGAGACAGTCACAGGCACAACTGAGGACAAGCACTGGCAGTGCCATCGAATAGGTGACGCTGTACTGTCCTTGACCCAGAGCAGCAGAGAGAGGCAAACACTTCCCCCAGCAGAAGGAGTGAAGCTTCTTGCTCATTCCTTCCTTCTCCTACCCAGAACCTTTCCATGTTTTTCTCTGTAAAAGACAGGAAATCTCCCTTTATTGTCTGTCCCTGATTGTTTCTATGAATATATTAAAAAAAATGTAAAGTGCGTTGTTGAATCAGTTCTGGCCCCAGAGCTTTCCAAATACTAGCTATTAGTGAGTCAGGAAGGTTGCAGTTAAGAAACCATCAAGGATCTTGTTAGTGGAAAACATTATTTTGTTTATAATCATTTGAGTGCTTTAGTGTTGTCATTTGACGACTATTATGCTGAATTAAGCCACTTAATGAGGAGGCTCTGAGATCTTATATAAACCTCTGATATGTTTTATTTTGTTATTTGGGTTTCTGGGTTTCTTGGTGCAGGCATGAAATGGTTTATCCAGATTTTAAGTGATTTAATATTTACACCTATTCAGAGCATGCCTGTAAGCACAGAACTACAGTTTATCGAACGTGGAGATCCAGGTAAATATCAACTTAGTGAAAAGAAACTGTTGAACCTCTAAAAATCTGTTGTTTTCTCTTTCCTGCACCCCCGCACACAAGTTATTAAAATGAAGTCATGCAGCAAGTAAAGATATTTCTCCTGAGAGGAGAAAAAAGATAATCTTGGATGACTAATGCCCTTTGATTAGGGGCTGTTTCACAAAGGCGACTCTCACAAACCATTGCTGCACCCGTGTAATAAACCTGTTCTCACTTACGGTTCTGTTTGATTCTAAAGAGGATGAAATAGATTCCATCTCCAAGGATTTTGGTAACACATCTGAATTATTATTGCCTCCCCAAGTCTATTTTCAAGAACAAAGCTAAGGTGGGCTTTTTTTCTTTGTCCAAGATCAAGCCTCGTCTCTCTCACAGCACGAGTGTGCAAGATTGATTTTGGGGCCATATCCTTTCCTTGCACCTGAGCAAGTGGCACTGGGGGAAAGCTACTTGGAGACAGTGGCAGTCTGATGATACTTGGGCTGTCTTAGCACCTCTAAAATTTACAATAGCCTTAGGAGTGCTGTAGTTAACATAAGCAAGGGCTCTGTTGCAGTGCTCTGAAATTGATGGAGTGATTTTCTTTTTTATGCTACTCTTTCCTACGCATGACTATGATGGGAATGAATGTGGCAGCAGTATCTCAGGGACACTGACTATCTCCTTGCAGAGTCACGTGGTTAAAACTTCTGTATCTCTGGTACTCGATCACTGAGCGGTGGCAGATACATAGCACTTACAAGATGCAGCACAGATGCAGGAAATAATTGATTAAGGGAGGAAGGTTTTTTCCATGTATTATCGTATTTTTTCCTAATGCCATACTTTGAAAAAATCAGAGATTATTGTAAGAGCTGTGGTTTTCCAAAGGAGCTTTTCCTAGCACAGGGTTGGCAAATGGTTCCTTACTATTTGCCAGGTCTTAATTAGTTATGGGATAGTATTCAATGAAAATATTACAGTATTTCCAGTTACTTCTTTTTACAATTGATTCATGACATAGTCAAACCTTAGAAGTGATAACAAGGTCTTTATTATGGCCATGTAATAATTTTGTTCTCCGTGTCTTAACTAATAAAATATTTTATAGCCCCCAGTATGTTATTGATTGCAGAATGTTTGGTTATACTCATTTGGATTGCCAGAGTAAATAAGCAATCTAAAATTGTTGACCTCTTTTCTCCTCTTCTGGATAGTAGTGTTGTTTTGAAACCCTAAAGATACAGCTGTTTCTTTCATTTTGCCATTTCCACAGCAACATGCCAAGCATCCCCAGTTATGGCTCCTGGAATGAGTTCTTCTCAGGATTAGTGAAAGAAAATGGTATTGTTACAGTTACTGATTGTAGCTGAAAAAGCAACAGAAAGAAAATATATTAAAAAAAAATAGATGGGACCAGTGGGAAAACAGCTGTGCCATAATTAGTTTACTGATGGTCATACATCATGATGAAGGAGGCAGCTGTGCCAGAAGGGGGAGAATGTCCAAAAGATGCTTTGCTTCTGGGTATTTTGCTCTTCGAGGCAAGGATGAGGGAGTTGCATGGCAGCTGGACAATGGCATTGGGTCAAATTCTGACACTTAGTGATGGAGAAAATGCTACAGATCCAAAGTGTTAATGAAATGGTAGTTTGTTGTGTTTACTCTTTCTAAACATGAGGCCAAACACCTCATTAGCAACCCACATTTTAGATTTAGGCTGATGTCAGGCTTTGTCTTTTAAGAGATGTTTGCATGACAACATAGTAACAGAAGGGAAGCACATAGTGAGATTCATATTTATGTGTGAAAACCATTTACCTACGGAAGTTCAGAGGAAGTCTCTTTTGTTCTGTTACACAGTACAATACCATGGAAAGGATGGGCTGTTGCGTTTGTCTGCACTGACAGGCAACAGAAGGCAATTCGTCAGTCAGAGAGAAGAAAGTTGTGGGGGAGCCCAGCTGGCTCTGGGCTCTCTGTAAGCTGAGATATTGAAGATGGAACCTTACACCTGGCAGAGGGTTAACCACGGA
>JAYRBT010000114.1:35630464-35643903 GCA_036023395.1 Myiotriccus ornatus | reverse complement strand
CTTAAAGTGTAAAAGCCCAAACAGAAGGATTGTTACTGTTTTGTTTCTTCATGAAAATGTGCTTTTGAAGTTGTAATGATTTTGACAGCCCTAAACTTAAGTTCCGATACTGACCTTGTGTATTGAGGCAGTCTTCTCCGTTCTGTTGTTGATAGATGATTTTTCACACGACTGTTTTATAGCCAAGTATAAAACATGAACAGCATGCACTTCAGACTGATACTCAAACTCTGACCTGATAATAGGATACACTGTATGTGCCAGAAAGAGTAAATGTTATCTTAAAGCAGAGGCCTTGTGCTGAAAGCAGACAAAGCATAGGATTTCCTTAAAGGTGTAATCTGGAGGGATGAGAGGCCAGGAATGCACTGACATCTATTTGTTGTGAAGGTCTAGGTGCTTTTGGTCAGAGGTTCCGGTGAACATCACAGGTTATACCAAAAGGAAACTTGCTGAGGCCAAAGTCTGTCCCTGGAGTTTCTTCAGTTCCTACCAAGGCAATTTGCAGAGATGAGGATATAGAATCTCTTTGGAGTGCATAAATATACTATTAGAGGGGCAGATTTCAGAAATCACTAGTGAAGTCAGGAAACACTATTTCCTAATTATAACCGATTAAAACAATATTCATCATTGTGGGTTAAAGAAATATATCCCTTTAAACCAACATTGAAGGCTAACTGAAATAACAAACCTCATCTGTGGCAGAAGAGAAACAATTTTCTTCTGAAACAGTGGCAGATGAACATTATAAGATGATGATTTCAATAACTTTTTCGAGAACAGAGATTCCAGATTCACCATATTGTGCAAGAATTTCTTTTGCGATTTAGAGATTGCAGACTGGAAAAAGACCATATGTGTATCAAAGGTCATATGCATCAGCATGTATGTAAGCATGGCATTCTAGTATCAAAAGTAAGTGTAGGATGTTTCTGATAAAGTATTCCCACTGAAAACAGGGAAGACTTAATACTCTGGTGAAGCTGATCACTGATCCTGATATATATCTGTCAGTTCTGATCTCAGTGTTTTCAAGGAAGATAAACTCAGTTTAGGATAGGTGTTAGCACAGCCCCAGGTCTATTGAACCATAAGGTACAAGTAGAGACTCCAAAAACTTTTCTTGTTTGACCGGCAAAATGAAGATTGAAAGGCTGTTTAGGGTTGACAATGACAAGGAAAGAAGGGGATGGGGGGAAAAGCTGAAGAACCATGGTAACAACAGAGCAAGTGCACATACATTAGGTGTACATTCTAATTGTAAAATATGTCTTGCCATCAGAACAGGGATGTCTACATGAACTTCTGACAGGCAGAGTGCAGGCAAGAGAAGCCTAACTGATGCTTTTCTTGAATGAATTGTATGCCTTGGTTGACAGTGGGAGGATGGATCTCTTTGGCTCTTTTCATTCTTTTAACACACATACAACTAAAATATTTGATGTGCCAGTGAATAATCATGCAACAGTGGACTATACTGTGGCTCTAAACCACACTGCTTTGGGAAGGGCTGTGAGCTGGATACCTCAAGGATGTGCTTGAGACACCCCGTTTTGAGGACTGCTGGGGGAATATTTACTAATAGCACTAGTTTGAGTCTTGATATGGGGATTTCAAAAGCTGAATTGCTCCTCTCCTGATACTGACATGGACCTAATTTGTCCTCTTATCTCTGCCAAGCTACAGTGCTTTTGTCAGCAGTAGAAGCCTTCTTTTTTTGGACGTTAGACTGAAAAGGGCAACATTTTAAATCTCCATTCGCTTTCTGCTCGCATGGTCTGGGGCAGATAGAAACAGATCTGAAATGCATAGGAGGGAATGTGGAACACAAGGATGTTATATCTTCCTCAGATCTTCAGGTATGTGTCTCCATGTGTTTTCTTTTCTCACCTGTACACCTGAAATGGCAGCGTCTGATCGTGTCCACTTTACAGCCTGTATAGCACAAGATGATAATCACAGAATGTTTAGGGTTGGAAGGGACCTGTCAAATGGCTGTGGTGTTACCTTTCCAGTGCTCTGATCCTGAATCCCACAGCAAAGAAAGTTGCCACAAAAATCAGGCAGATGATACCTCCTTGTCCCATTGGGGTGAAGGGTGGAAAAAGGGGACACGTGATAATATGTTCACATATTCTTAATGTAACTAAAGTAGGCCCTAGAAATTCCAGGCATGTTGAAACATGACTTCAGCTTCTTCCTTACTTTCTTGGGAATATTTTCAAAGACATCCACAAGGAGGAGCCCAGTGCTTGTCGAGGATGGGTCTATCTCTGTCCTGTTTTTTGCTGCCGCATCCACTGAGGGTAGCCTTGTCTTGAAGCATAATTAGTTCTGAGGAAGAATTTTATCAGTGTAGTCTTTGGGGAGTGGTAGCATGTAAACACTTATTAAAATGTTATTTTGGGGTCATAATTTTGTCATGAGCCAAACTTGACAGACGCAGATAGAAGAAGGGTTTATCTCTCCACAGGGACCATTTGTGTTTCCTTCTGAAGATTTACATCAAATGGTGCATTTCCCTTTGGTCTGTGGGATCATACAAGGATAGAGAACATTTTCATATTTGGAATAAGAAAGCAATAGCCTTTTACATGGGGAAGTATATGGACAGTGTGTATTCTTATAAGTAAGATTTTCCTTCTAGTAGCTTCAGAAAAAAGAGCGATGGGCATTAATTGACACAGACATCAGGTCTGATTTTCATTTTTCTTTTCTTTTTATCCCTTCCTTCCTGAAAACTGCCACTCAGCTTCTTTTAAGTTAAGGTAATGGAAGGGGCAAAAGAAATGTATTTTTGGCTTTGTGATCTTCCATAGGCTTGATGTACAACTGGATGGATTGCTTCATCTCTGCATCTTGGCTCTCTTTTGGCAGAATCATAGAATAGTTTGAGTCGGAGAGGACCTTAAAGACTGTCTAATTTCAACCCCGCTGCCATGGGTAGGAACACCTTCCACTAGACCAAGTTGCTCAAAGCCCCATCCAACTTGACCTTGAACACTTTCACTTTCAGGGATGGGACATCCACATGTTCTCTGGGCAACCTGTTCCAGTGCCTCACCACCGTCACAGTAAAGAATTTTCCTTTAATATCTAATCTAAGCCTACCCTCTTTCAGTTTGAAGCCATCCCCCCTTGTCCTGTCACTACATGCCCCTCAAAAAAGTCCACTACCTGTTTTCTTGTAGGGCCCCTTTAGGTATTCGAAGATGCTATAAGGCCTCCCAGGGCCTTCTCAAGCCCTTCTTGGCAGGGCTGCTCTCAATCCATTCTCTATCCAGTCTGTATTTGTGCTTGGGAATGCCTTGACCCAGATACAGGACCTTGTTGAACTTCATGAGGTTTTCACAGGCCCACCTCTCAAGCCTGTCAAGGTCTCTCTAGAAGGATCACTGTTCTCCTTGCTTTCTGTTGCGAAGATGACCCCTTTCTGTGGTAAGTTCTTTCTGATACTGTCTCACATGAGAGGGCATGGTTACATAGGGGCTGTCTAACAGAATATCCCAAGATGACTTAATCTCTTTTCAATTTTATAGTTGGGGAGTGACTCTATTTAGATTATAGACACAAACCTACTGGTGAAGGCAGATCAGTGATGGCTTTGGGACTACCTGCCACTGACTGATGGATGCAGCTCCCTCCCTAGTGAAGGGGATGTTGTGTCACTCTGTCCTGTTGTGTTGCACAGTGTGTGCTTCCTTGAGCAGTGATGCGTGGAAAGGTGGCAGGATTACAGAAGTCTAACTGCCTGCCTTCTCCTCTCCAGTTAATCTGCTCTTGTGAAATGACTGACAAAATTTCCCCAGACTTCAGCAAAACTAGGAACAAGCATGTTAAATTCATTTTTTTAATTATTTTTTTAGAATGAATTGCATCTGAAATGTGAGTAGGAATTTAAGTGCAACCTCCTAAAATCACCTACCATTACCTTTGCCAGCTGAGTGCACAAATACACTTCAAAAGTAGGAACCCAACATGTTCTTAAAGTCTTACTTTTATCTTGCAGTTGCACATTGCTGAATAAAATGCCCCAAGGTAGCTGGCTTCACTTAGAAGCCTAATTTTCATCATACCTCACAGAATTTTTATTCTGGGGCCACATTTGGGTCTTGCCTATGTAGTTTTTACAACAACGTACCTGCCCTAGTAACAGTGCTGCTCCTCCTGATTTGGAGCGATTCCTGAACTGGCTCCAGGAAATCACAGCATTCAAAGGACCTGTGCTGTCATTCCTGGACACGGATATCCGCCTTTGTGGGAAGGATATGCCACTGTTCTTTGCTGTTAAGTGAATGCAAACAGTGCCCAACCCTTTCATTGGTACCTACTGAAAACTGTTGGAACATTCTCTGTTCCTCAGTGCTCATTAGCAGTGAAATTGATAACATTATCTGATGTCCCAGCATGAACAGGGCTTTGGAGATTGATTAAATGCAGAGGTAGATTTGAGACATTAAATTAGTTGCAAAAGTGTTTTTCTGCAAGTGGACTGGGGAAAGTAGTACTGATTGCTATTGCACGGTAAGCCACAGGGGTCTTTGTCCTCTACCTCTACAGGGGCTTAAATGTATTGTGACATTTTGTTTCCTCTATGGCTCTGTAATGAAGAGGGATTAGGTTGTGGTCATGGAAAGGAGCAGCGTGTGGGTATGTGTAAAGAGATTTGTGTTGTGCCTTGGCTGTTTCAGACAGACTCCCTACTTATGTTGAGGTAAATACCTTTGCCTCTGCTCTACATCTACGAAATGAAGCTGATGTGACTGCATTTCCCTGGGGACATCAAGAGGTTCGATGTTAAAAGCTGATAATGACCACCAGCAAGTGAGCCTCTGGAGACGGATTATTCTAAACAGATCTTTCGGCTTAGAAAAAAAATCCACAACCCTTCATGTTCTCCAAGAGTGGTAGGAGTTGTGGAGCTAGTGCATCGGGGTTAGGGAGACTTTTGTGTCTAAAAAATGCAGAGCTGGGTTGGAAGGCTCTCCCTCTTTGCACACCTAGAAGTGAAGAGTGCTTGGAAGCCTAGGAACTAGAGACAGTGCAGGCACTTCTGTAAGGCTTTGAGAGGGAGGGAGATGGCTGATTTTTGAGTCAAGAGTTTACAGAAATGGCTGGTCTGGGATTTCTCTGAGTGAGAGAGCAGACTACTGTATGTTTCTCTTGGATTTAGGGAAAGGATATTCTTATTTCTTCTTAGCATAACTTTGCTCACTTAAAAAATTTATTTCTCTCTGAGGTTGATTGACCTGCTGGAAGAGGTCTCCAAACCTCAACCACTTGCAACCTTTCCTGTCACAAAGGTCATGTTGGTATTTTTTTAAGTGCCTCTTGGATCGTCTTTCAGGCAGTGCTGTGTAAAACCTGTTCCTGTGTACAGGCTGAGGGAATGGCTCACATCCATAACTGAAGCATTTAAAATTAACCACTAAGATTAAACTTTGTATTAGTGATTCATGAATCCCTGTCTAGTAACTAAACGAAACAGAAAAGAAATTACTGGAGACTACTCTGGTTCCATTAAGGATAAAAAAAGGACTTCAGTTGTGTTTCTCACTGGTGTCAGTTTTTGATGAGGCACTATCAGCCTGTGAGGGCTAGGATCCCCCCAGCCTCCTTTCTGGAGTGCAACAAGCTGAGCAGTGATGTTAAGCATAGTATTTACACTACACTTTAGTACCAGGAAGCCTCTTGCGGCAATGAGTTTAACTTCCCTTTTCACTTCCCCTTCCATGGTCTCTCCCTTTCAGCAGCATTGGTGTTACTTTCAACTCCTGATTCTGCTTTGCTGCAGCATCTGCAGCACCTGTCAGCCACACTGCACAGAGACCATGGGACTGGGTCCTGGGAATCTGAAGCTTTTTGCACAAATTGAAGTGCTTGTGCTCTTTGAAAGTACAGTTCATTTTGTTTCCCTCTGAAAAAACTCAACAGGGTAAGATAGCATCTTGTAGTGTTCTCGTTCTGTTTCCTTAGTGACGTCTCTGCCATCTTGTCCAAATGAATAACAAAGCCAGATCTGCAGTCTTGAAAGGAATTAAAAATGAACTCCAGCTGCCTTTGTTCTGGTGTATATAAATTGTTAGCTCTACCGTATGCTACAGAACAAGAATTTGTTTTCTGTTTTCTAGCTGTTGGTGGTGCTGATATACGGCAGAAATGCTGTAGTCTGCATTTTGCAAGCAGTGTTGACAGTGTGGAGCAGAAACTAATACAAATATGGCTATTAAAGTATATAATAAATTAGGCAATGCTGACATGGATGTGATAAGATACAAATAGGTAACACTGAGTTGTTGTGCTTACTAGGGCTGTTTCTGCACAGGCATAATCAAGTAGTGATTCTTATGTTCTTTCACTCGTCTTCCCTCCCTGCTGCATATTTTTCTGTCTTCTCTCCAACCTATTTTTTTTGTATGTTTCTTCCTACCACATCAGCCTTGAAATCTAAAGACCAGCTTTTTGAGGGGGGATTATTTCTTTAGAGAGAAGGACTAACCGTAGAAATTGGACATAGCTTATTATTTTCTGAGGGAAATGGCACAGACCCAAATGAAGCATACTGACTTACACATGCCAAGGACATAGTGCTGAAAGTCCTATCTCCAGATTTTGAGTGTACAGGCTACTTCTGCAGATAGTTCTGCCTTGGGAGGTGTTTGAGGTGAAGCGCGTAAGTGGGATTTGAGATTGTGGCAACTAAAGAACACTTGAGAGAGTGTTTATTTAGAAGGAACTTTTGAAGTGTTTATTTAGAAGGAACTTTTGAAGCATGTCCTTTTTTCCAGCTGAGAAGGGAGATGGGACAGAGGGCTGAGGGTCAGGCTGTCTTAGGACCAGCTCACCTCTGCCAGCCAGCAGCTGCCGTGTGCTTGGAGGGAAGCACTGTAACCCCTGGGGCTATGAGAAGAAATGGTGTTGTGCTTCAGTTTGATTACTGTTCTATGAGTTTGTAAGGCTCCTATTGTTTATTGCTTGGTGTAAGTGTTAGGGTTTTAGTAGAGTGAAGGTCACCCATCTGTGACTTTGGCTTTGCTACATAACTGTAAGTGACACCCCCCTTCCCCCAGCTTGCTTTTAAATGAAAAAAGAAAGGTTACAATTTGGAGTCTGAGAATTTTTTTTTTTTTTTTTTTTTTTTTTTTTTTTTTTTTTTTGTGAAGAGAAGTCATGTCTTTCCTTTAAGGAAACACCTGGAAAATTAACATTTTATGGTGTGCCAAATTACCTCTTTTAAAATGGCAAGGTGAGAAAAGTTGTTAAGTCAGAGGCTCCCAGAGGATTTCTTCAGCTCAGTGAAATACGTGCATGGCCAGATACGAGTAGCTCCGAAGACAAGATCAACATTTTGCTTGTATTGATCAGTTCTCCCCACTCACAAGACTTATTTAGAACCCTGAATCCAGCAATAAAATAAGGCCTTGGAAGGTTTGAATGAACTACTAGTGAAAGAAATGTGGAGACTCTAGGGACAAATTTAGCCTTGATGTTAAGATTCTGGAATTTTGTTCCCAAACACTTAGGATGATCTGGTGTATATCTGCATTATCTGTGTGTGTTTTGTTTGGATATAGTCTTTTTAAAATAAGAGATACCTATTCACTAAATGTTTACACCAGGTCAGCTGTAGGGAAGGTTTTGGACTGGGAAATAATTTAAAACCCTGGATCTGTGATGCTGGTAAAATCCATCCAGAAGGTCAGCAGCCCCTCTCTTTGATATGCAGAGCTCTTACCCAGTAACTGCAAGCAGGAAATAAATGAAAAAGAGGTAACTTTTTGAGTCTTGTGTCAAGTCTGAACATCATCTTGACTACTTACGGTCAATATGTAGCTAAAATACAAGCTGCTCTTAAAAGCTTTTTTATTGTAAGGCTGGAGATGAAGCTGGAGCAAGAGGCCAAAACATTATCTTCAGAGCTACCATCACCTCAGTCACTGTCTCATTTCAGATTTAAATAAATAAACAAAACAACATTTTCGACAAGAGCTATAGTTTGTATCAAACAGATATTAGGCAAGGCAGTGCCTAGTACGAAAGTTCAATTAATGTTTGTATGAGGATTTGCCACATTCCAGTCTTCAAGTGCCATTGTAATTTTACATATTTTAAAAGACAAGATGCTCTGCTGATTAAGTTCGTTCTGCTTCATTTTTTACCTGTTAAGAAAAACCTTGCATGCTGAGTAAGAAAATGGGTTGTTCAATATGCATGCCATCTTTCGGTGCCCTTATACTTCAGTGAGGAATTGGAATTACTAAACGCTTGGCAGTGATGGGGCCCATCAGCTTCTATGTTGCCTGATTTGGGAGATTTATGTTCAGTCGTTTGAAATCCCACAGTGATGAAACTTAATATCCAGGTTGTCAGGCTAAATGCATGATCTTTTTTTAATATAAAATGTTTCTGATGTGCTAAGCTCGTTCTGGAGTTATAAAATGACAGAGGACTGCTAATATCTTAAATTTTAATTTCTTAAAATGCTGAGCCTGAGCCTGGAATCAGCTTAATGCTACAAAGCTGACATGTACAAATGATTATTTTGGCTTCTGAAGGTACTGTTCCCAACGGTTTGGCCAGGTAAGGCTCCCAGCCTCGCATAAAGCGACCTGGCTTTCTACATCTGTGGAATATCACAGACTTGAGCAAAAGCTGGGTGGGTGTCTCGAGCAGCACAAGCATGGTGCAGTGATGAGGGAGCAAGGGTGGGGGGCTCAGAGCTGTGAGAAGGCTGCAAGCAGAACCCAGGCCTTGTTGGTGTACCTCGGGCTACCTCACCAAACAGCAACAATTCCAACTTTTCATTCCCATCTCTGGCATGGGGCACTGCAAGGGAGAAAGCAGACCCCTGGGGAGGTGTTTGGGCAGGTGTCTGGTTTAGATAGGAACTTAACCAGTGTATTTTAAATGTCAGCTAAGGGATGTGGTATAGTGTTGCCAGGGAAGAGTGACTCTTTAGGACCTCTCTCTCCAAACTGAGCCTACTGCTAATGAAACGCTTGCATCCTCTGTATACAAGTGCGATGCTTGGGGTTTTTTTTAATTAGTCCCCACTATCTCAGAGATGCTGGAGAAAGAACATGGGGTTTCTCACCTTTTAGGGTAGTAACTGGATTTTCTCAGAGTCCTAAGATTTCCCTGGTGTGCTATCACTGGAACAAGTGATGTTGCTTTCAGAGCAAACAGCACCTACATTCTCAGGGACTTCACCAAATGGCTTGTCACTTTTGGTCTTTCAGACACTTAACAGGATTCTCAGCCCTGAGTTTTGAACCTGGCCTTCTGATGGGATACAGGAAGCCTGTAGGGGTTAAACTGCAAAGAAACATGTGCATAAATCCTTTTTTTTTTTTTTTTTTAATTAAAGGCAATTTAGTAATCTAAAATTGCCACGGGGAGAAAAAAAAGTTCTATATTTGTATTATAGAATTTCATGAGATTCTTCTTATTGTTCGGGAAGGGGAAAGCCCCATAACCTGTGCAATGTGACATAAATGTCATCTTTCTTCTAATGAAGAATCCTACATGTTGATTGCTTTCTGCTTTTGAAATCATGACAGAAATAAGCCTGAGTAAAAACAATAGTGTGTTTTGTCCCTATCCTATACTGTCTCAGAACCACTCACAGAGAAACTGGTAGAAAATGTTTCTTGATCATGGAAGATGGATGGGCACATGGCAAGAGCTAAACTACCAGCATTCAGATGTGTATCAGTTTTGCCTCTGGGTTTGTGATGATTACAACAGGTTTTAGCCTGAAGTGCAAAATTGTGGTTGTAGGCAAATATGGCATTTTTGCTGCTGAATAGAAATATATAAGGAGGTGCGTGAAGTAGAGGTACTTTTCTCATTGCCTAAGCAAGCCAACTGAAAAAATCCAGTTGCTGTGTATTCAAATATCATGACTTTTAGTACAATCTGAATGCCAACATACAAGGAAGCTGTATTCTGTGGTATTTTAACTTCAGCAGAAGATTAGAAGCAAGCTCCAAGCCTTGCTACCCTGTCCTGATAATTTTTGTTCAAACTGGACAAGCTAATCTATTTTAATCTCATTACTTCCCCCTCAGCTCTACTAATTGAGTAGTTTGTGTGCATCCTCTGAAGATGAAAATATACACTCAGTGAAAGGAAATTTTTTTGATGTTTCTAGATATTTTCAGTTTTTGATAATCATTGGATCGCTATGTGCTTATCTTGCTTTGTTGCTATAGAAAATACCTTAAGCCTCTGCAATCTGTGCAAAGTGCTTTAGTATATCACCAGTAACCTGAAAATTTTCATTTTTAAGGCTAAATCTTGTCCTAGCTTCAAATTAATGACTACCTGGTGTTTAACAACATTCTACCCTCTGGTTTCTGAAAGTCATTTTAGGGCTGATATAGCTGTCAGAAATGTGGTCTGTGTTCTTTTTCTTCTAAAATGAAGTTGCACAAGAAAAAGTTACAACAGACATAAATCTTCTCTGCAGTCTGCAAAGAGACCAGGCTGAAAATTGTATGAGGTGTGGCCTTATTACGTATTAGGGTTAAATCTGGACTCTTGAATTTGCTCTCCTGGTACTTTGGCTCCCTCTACAAGGAATAAAGCAGTCGTCCTCAAGATACACCTAGTGGTTCATCCTGTGTAATCTTTTTCTGCTACTGATCAGTACTTTATGATCAAGTGAAAGCTTCAAGCTGCTTAGAGTGTTGACTGGTGTGATGGGAAGGATAGTGGCTTTCACTTCCCATGTGGTTAGTGGTTGATTCATCCTCTGGGTTTTGATTGACTTTAGTAAGTAGAGATTTTGGGATTTCAAATCTTCTTGCGAGAAAGTGGCTTTGCTTATTCAGTGTTTCTGGAAATCAGTGTTCTACAGGAGCAAAGAGAGGATGGGAAAGTGATTTTCTCTATGGAGGTTCATTCCATCTAGAAATCTGTGGCATCTGTGAAGCCAGAATTGTATAGGAAAAAGGTAAATCATCTTTGTGGTGTACTCTCTTCCCTGTATTTGCTATCTTTCAGTTTGAACAAATCACGTCACAGTTGTGTGCTTTAGTTCATACTGTAAGCACTGTAAGTTTTCCTGAGTGCCCGAGTCTTGTTTAAATGACCAAGCAGCACATTCTGTCTCCACAGGGCATATTTTTAGTATGGTGTTCAGGGAAAGGTGCAATTAGAACTAACCCATTAACTGTAATAGCTCTGTATGTACTACACTGAATGCAGAACCCTGTGAGGGTCAAGGCATTACCAATTAGCCTCCATCTGTCCAGCAACAAGGTTCTCTTTGATCTTTTAAGTCTAATCTAATTTTATTTGTAAGTAAAGTTGCAAAGTGCAGTTTGAAAGAGATAAATGGAAACACTGCAAAATGGCCCTGAATTTGGTATTGTAATTGTTGGAGGACAGGTTTTCTTTAAAAAAAGTGACATAAGCATTGTCAACCAAGCTGGCATAACTCTAGACTTGTTGGGTGCTAACAATTCTTACAGGTAATAAAAGAAACATGTTCTGTAAAAGCGCATGTGCTATGATTTCGGTACAGGCATTTAATAGGTTAGTATCACAATCTTTTATTCACAGCCATTCTAGTAAGTATGTTGATGAAATAAAATGAAGGCTGCTTTAGGTGGAGCTGGAAAAACTGCCATGGATTCTGGTGAAGAGAAGGTAGGGAAATGCAGCATGCCTTTGTCTTGGTCACTTGGCAGTCAGATGTTTTTAGCCTACAAGTCCACTCTACTTCAAGAGGAAATTTTGCATTATTAAAATCATAGGTTATCTGAATAATGTTACTTAAAGATTGCCTGCAGATAGTTTTCCTTTCCTTCTGTTTTAATCTGAACATAAGGCCATCTGAAGTTATTGTGGCATGTCTGTTACTGTTGTTATACTTCATGAATATATGGAAGGTGAACTGTTCAACAGGGCTCAAAAAGCAGTAAAACAAAGCAAATACATCAAAACTTGTAATCAATAGGGGCTTACATAAAAGTAAATGCACTTTTTCTGTAGCTCTCTCGCAGGAGGCTGTTGAGGAAGAACTTGTTCAGTGAGAGCCACACCAAGAAATAGGTCAAAAATAATTTTTAAAAATATTTACAGAGTAAGAGAATTCACGAACAGCCATATTATGTCACAACTTTACTGAATTGGTTTCTGTTGATGAAAACTGAACCTTTCTAATCAAAGAGAATTTTGAAGCATATAATAAAGAATGGGATGACATAGTTTACTTTTAAGACATCAGAAGCACAAGGCATTCCTTATCCCATATTAGCCTACTGTGAGGATTTAAAAATATTTCCCTGCAGAATTTGGTGCTGATGTGATACAGTGTGGTTGAAACAGAGGACTCATCAAATATGTTCATTCCTACATTCCATCCTAAATGCAGATTGAGTGCTTGAAAGTAATTCTTGCTTTCAAGGTACAAAAAGAATTTCTGTTATCCAACACCTTCCAGTGCACTGGGAAAAAGAAATTTAACTTTGTTTCATTGTGTAATTGAATTTAATAACTTGGTATTTTTCAGTGGTGTTGCTAAAAAGTACAAATATGAGAGGCAAACCTACTCCCACTGACTTAAAGATGAACTTTGTTCAATTTGAATAGTGAAGCTCTGTTGACAGGAAGAAAAGTGCCAGCAAAACCTCAACTTTGGACATGAAGAGAGCAGACTTCAGGCTGCTCAGGGAATTAGTAAGTAAGGTTTCCTGGAAAAACGTTTTTGCAGGTTCTGGGGTCCATCAGTGCTGGTCACTTTTCAAATATCACCTCCTAAGGGCACAGGAACAGGTAATCCCTAGATGTTGGAAGTCAAGCAGGCGAGTAAGAACAGGCATCTTCTCTTGGAAATAAGGCAAAAAAGGAAGGTGTATGCCCAGTGGAAGCAAGGATGAGGGACATGGGAAGACTACAGAGATTCTGCTTGCTGCTGTGGGGAGAAAATTCATGTGGCCAAAGTTCAGCTGGAGTTGAATCTGGCCAGAAATGTGGGGGACAATAAAAAGAGTTTTTTCAAATACATTAATGTCAACAGGCAGTATAGAAATATCCTCGGCCCGTTACAGGATGAGGATGGTCACCTCACAAATAGGGACAGAGACAAGGCAGAGGTGTTTAACTCTTTCTTCGCCTTTGTCTTCAACACAGATGATGGACCACAGAGGTCTCAGTGCCCTGAGTTGGAGGATCATGACTGTGAGAATGATCAGTTCCCAGTTGACCCTGAAACTGTGTGGGATCTGCTGCTCCAGCTGGATCCCTACAAATCTATACAAACGTTGAACATTGTGGCAGTTTGAGGCCACAATATAAGAAAGATATAAAGCTATTTGAGAGTGTCCAAAAGAGGACAACAAAGATGGTAAAGGGCCTTGAGGGGAAGCCGTATGAGGAGCAGCTGAGGGCACTTGGTCTGTTCAGCCTGGAGAAGAGGAGACTGAGGG
>JAYRBT010000114.1:35595544-35630364 GCA_036023395.1 Myiotriccus ornatus | reverse complement strand
CTCAACCTCGAGATAAGCGAGACCAACGCAAGGACCCACTGCTCCAGAACCTCACCGGAAGAGAAGAGAGAGAGGTCTCTGATCTCCATCTTATTTATACCCTGGTTTACATAAAAATCGTATGGAGTACTGGGTACATGGCCACTTCTTTGGTTACGAGCTGGTTACCAGGAAGGCCTAGATTAAAACTATCACACACATATATAATGCCACAAGGAGGATTTAAAAAATCAGTTATTCAAAGAATTATGTTGTGGTGTCTTAAGAAAGATCTTGTGATGTTCTTCTAATCTAGCAAAAACCCCAAATATGTATTGAACACACCATGAGCATCCTGGAGGAGGGTTTTAGCTAACAGCTAATTAGGCAGCTAATTCTGTCTTAAAAGCAGCTCTTTCTCAGGACAGACTGGCTCTGTGTTAAAAGCTGGCTAGGTGCTTTTGTGTTTAACAACTTGGCCATGTAGAATGTGCATCCAAATTTTAAGTTGTTAGTAAAATTCTGTGGGCAGTGAATGAGGCCTCTTGTTAGCATTGTTTTCTTGTGTGTATCGAAAAATATCTTCCTAATGGTCCCATTTATTGTATACCTGTATTGTGCATTACCCAGTGTGTCTAGACAAGTGCCACACTGGCTAACTGATTGCGTACACAGTATGATAGGATCCCTTTTTAGAGCAGCAGGGATTAAACTGGAGAGGATCAGTGTGGTATTTCTAGTAGGAAGGGCTAGTCTTAATGCTGGGGAGGCAGGGTGTGCTCCATGGTGCTGGGACAGAGATGCCTCTGAGCACTGTGATCTGGAACTCTCTGCCTTCCTGATCTGCTTCTTGGCTCTGTTTTTCCTTTCTTCTTCATTTTGCCATTTAGATTGTCAGACCCTGAGCTAAGTTATTTGTCTGCTTAGTCAGTTCTCAGAGCTATAAAATAAGTTTGCTTATCTATCTTGGGAACACAGTAAACAGCAGGTGTCTGCAACATGTCCCATAATCTAGAGATAAGATGGTGTAGAACTGCATAGACTTATGCTGTGCTACATATATAAAGTTGTTAAAGCTGTTTTAAAATGTTTTTCAGGTTCTAAATGGCTTCTAAGAAGTTGGGATCTGAGTCTCATGGTAAGTGAAATTTGGCATCCCTGTCTCTTTAATAGGATGAATCCTACTATTGCTGCTGACTAATGTCCTAGCCTAGACAGTCCATAGAAACTAATCTGTTTAGCCTCTGAGTAGTTTTTTTGTTAGAAATTAAGTGCCTTGGCTTCCTTCTTGCATAGGTGCTTGCTGATGCTGTGCCTGTTCTCTGGTTAAGCTGAAATTCAGCCTGTGACTGTTTCCTACTCCTTCATGGCAGAATAATACCTTCTGCTTCCCCTATGTACTCCTTCAAAATCAAAGTTGAATTGCAGTTGTGATACTGATTTGATGTTTGCCAAAGTGGACACTAGATCTAGCTCCTTTCTATGGAAGTCATTTGAACTGCTGGATTGAACGTGAAGCTTTTAATATATCATAGAACTATGCTTGCTTTTTGCTTAACAGTGAATTTTTTTTCCTAAATTGGACTAATCTGGTTCATCAGGCAAGTGAAGAAGAGAATATCATCTTCTACATTTGAGATGCATAGTGTCATGCAGATGTTTGGTATGATAAAATTATTTGCCTGTGTATGTGCTTAAGGAATAATGTTTCTGTGGAACATTAAAGTTCAGTTTGTTGTATGTAATGTATCTCCAAATCAGTAATCATTCAATGCAGTACTGAGAGGTTCATGTGAAATTTCTAACATAATTTTTCATGCTATAGAAACTTCTGCTTTTAGAAACTCAGCCTTGATCTTGCTGACTAGTAAAGACACTGCTCCGAGCTACAATTCAACCTGTCTTAAATATTTCTCCAAACAGTATGGTGTGGTGGAACATGCTTCTGGCTTCAAAATAACAAAATCCAAACAAATGGTGCTGTAAGCTGGCTGCTTAACTTGTCTACTCTTTTGTGTACCCTCTGTTCCTAATGACAGCAGTGACACTGTCACTGTATTGTTTCTGGGGAGTAGTGGAACAGCTTCTTTGGCTTATGTCTTAAGAAATCAGCAGGGCAATTTTTTTCAGTTTTCTCCAGGGTTGTAAAGAAATAATTCCACCAAGTGAATTTTAGCTTGCTGTAAAGCATGTAGTCCAACAGCTACCTTCAGCTCAGTGTCTCTGGCAGTCTGAAATCAGTCAACATAGTCGATGCATCTTTTGTACTTATTGTTGAGCTGCTTATTGGAGGTTAGAGGACTGTTGTTGAATCACAGAATGGTTGAGGTTGGAAGAGACCTCTGGAGATGGTCATGTCCAAAGCCCCTGCTCAAGCAGAGCCACCTAGAGCAGATTGCTCAGGATTGTGGTCAGATGGAAATGAAGATGGGAACATAAGGTATGGATGGAGCGGAAGGAACACTTTTCCTGTTTTGGAGGGTATTCTTAGCATACACCTATAACTATGCCTAAGCATGTAACTTCAAATGCTCTCATCATTAGAATAATTGGAAGTTCAAACTTAAATTCCAGTAATTAGTACCATCTAGAAATGCAGCTTTCATCTGTTGCACAAAAAGTGTGGGTTATACCAAGTGCAATATGTTAATATTACTGTTGTATTCTCACTGTCACTATACAACTTGAAAGCTTTTAACTCCAGTTTCTGAGAATTATGTGTGTTTTGTGGGACCACAAAACCTAAGTTCTACTTGGTTTCAAAACTTTTCCCCATTTATAACTAGTAACTTGTTTTATCTGAAATGTTTCCATTTTTCTACCAAACTGGAGTACACTTCTATGAGTTGGCCAGCATATTATACTCAAGTGGAGAAAAATCTTACTCCCATAGTAGAAACTTGGGCCAGGAATATCATATAGTACATGGTGTCAGAGATCATACTGACAGGTACAGTTTTGCCAGGGCTATTCTCAGAACTTCCTCAATATGCTTTTAACTGCTACAGGGATGAAGTGGCTAACAGCCATATTAAATAACAGTTTAAAAAACCCTTTAATTGCTTCACTTGAACATGTGACTATTTAACAGTGGCTTGGATAGTACTTTCTATGCATAGGTTTTGCTCATTGCTTTAGAATTTGTCATTTAAAACAATTTGCACCCTTACCTATCAGTGTGTTCAAGCAGAAGCATCATCTGTTTACAAAAATAAAAGGATTCTTGGCTTTCTGGATCAGATTTTAACTTCACTAGACTAGTACTGTTCTGATTGGGCTGGAACAAAGTAAATACTATGTGCATCATGTTTTACTTCAGAAAGACTTTTTACTATCAAATGTCCTAAAACACTTGGTGTGTTTCTTAATGTGTACTTGTGGGTTTTGTAGCAAAGTTATATTGAAGATGAGGTTATATCAGTGGTCATTATTAAAAAAATAAGCATACTGGGAAGAAACTAGGTGGGGTTTGCTATTTGTTTTTTTTTTCCTGTACCAAAACAAAGAGTGTTGCTATGTAAATACCACAGTGTGTGTTTGCACCCTCTGTGGCTAGTATCTATTTCAGGCAAACGAAGTCTGTGCAAGAGGAGGTGTCTACCACTTAGTGTGTCAGTAGGTCTAATAAGACAAGTATTTGCAACACTGAGCAATTTGGGCTGTCAGATTGGTGCACAGAGGTAGTCCTGCTTCACTTGAATCAACCTGCTTAGAGCAGAACTTGTGCCAGTGGGACTAAGCAGGACATAGTAGCAGCAGTCACACCAGACTGAGCAGTCAATAGATCTGGTTGTCTCTGACCTGGCTATAGTTTACCACTCTCAGTGCAAAGGCTGCCACAGTTTCTATTTCTACATAAGCAAATGCTTTGGCATATCCAGGTTCTCAAATTGCCAGTTCAAATACAATTTGGATTCCGTGTTGCAAATAGCGATGTTAGTGACCAGTGAGGTGCCATCTGGATGCTGTGCTGTGCAATGCTTGAATATGTTCTTCTCAGTAAGGATCAGTGAAAATACTATTATATTCTCCCTGGAGCACTTTTTCATCCTGATAGTACAGATAGGATGTAGGTTATTTGGCTTGATGGTTTCAAAGCTAGAGGAAATACCACTTTTGTCCAACAGGACTCTGGGACCAACCAGTGTGGTGCATAGTATGAGAGTTCAAGTGATGATAGCACATAACAACAGGACCTGAAGGTCCTGGTCAATGGCAAGTTGAATGTGAGTCATCAGTGCCCTGGCAGCCAGAAGGTCCACCTGTGTCCTGGGGTGCATCGGGCAAAGCATCGCCAGCTAGTCAAAGGAGGGGATTGTCCTGCTCTACTCTGCACTGGTGCGGCCTCACCTCAAGTCCTGGGGCAGTTTTGAGCTCCACAATATAAGAAAGATGTAAAGCTATTAGAGAGCGTCCAGAGGAGGGCTATGAAGATGGTGAAGGGCCTTGAGGGGAAGCCGTGTCAGGAGCAGCTGAGGTTACTTGGTCTGTTTAGCCTGGAGAAGAGGAGACTGAGGGGAGACCTCATTGCAGTTACAACTTCCTCATGAGGGGAAGAGGAGGGGCAGGCACTGATCTCTTCTCTGTGGTAACCAGTTACAGGACTTGAGGAAATGGCCTGAAATTGTATCAGGTTGGATATTAGAAGATAGTTCTTCACCCAGAGGGTGTTTGGGTGCCGGAACAGGGTCCGCAAGGAAGTGGTTACAACACCAAGACTGACAGAGTTCAAGAAGCCTTTGGATGGTATTCTCAAGCATGTGGTGTGCCTCTTGGTAATGGGTGCAGGGTTAAGAGTTGGACTTCATGATCCTTGTGGGTCCCTTCCAACTTGGTGTATTCTGTGATTCTGTGAAGCTGAACTACTACAGCTGTGGCAGAACAGGTAGCGGGTTCAAGCAGCCTGGAATCACACAAATCAGAAATTATGCAAATTATGCAGTGCATGAAAGAGCCTTACAGTATCTTCTTTATATATTCCTGGCTCATCTATTTTTCATGGAATGTTAATAGTCATAATGGAATCTTCTCTAAGGCTCTGGTCCTGCAAAAGAAGAAGCTAGGAGTATCTTAGGGGTAGCAACTAAAAAGGGATAGCAACCCTGCTGAGCTAAAATTTGCTGTTGTCCCATTGCATCAGATCTTGTTGGTGTGTGGGCCTGTAGTCTTTTTCCTATCAACAGGCACTGTGGTTCTTTCTCTTTGTTGTTGTTCTGTACAACAAAACGGACTGTAGGGAGTGGTTTCTCTCTGACCTTTGTTGGGAACTACGCATCCGAATTCCTGGATTTTTCTGCCTAATGTTATTATTGTCCCTCCACTGACTAGAGTTGTGAGCACAGTGAGACTGTATGAAGTAGCAGGACGAATATAGTCCTGGATTAGTTTCAGTCACTTTATTCTTTTTCCCTGTTCTCTTTACTTATTTTATCCACTTTGGCTGGTATAGTCATGCCTTCCACTCCAAAGCCTTCATTTCAGTTAACAGCCTTTTCACTGTTACCGTAGAGTCCCATTACATTTGTTTCTGTTTACAGCATGAATAGATGTCCATCATTACATTGTCAATAATGACATGCATCAGTAACACAATAAATTGTCTGGGGAACTAGTCAGCTTCTAAGAAGAAATGTGCTGTGGCTGCTAATGCCTCCAAGGAAAAGGAATTTCATGAGGGATGAAAACTTTAGTGAAGGACAGAGCAGCCAGCACAGTGCATTTGGAAAATACAAAACATGCTAGGGACAAGAAAAACAAGAGTAATGGGAATCTTTGGTTTCCCTCATGTTGATTGGGTGAAGGTAATAAGATGTGATATAGAAACCAACTGTTGACGTAGTCACTGATGACTGGTTCATGAAGCAATCGATCAGCCACCCTGCAAGGGGATGTTGGCTTTGTGCCAAGTGATGTGTGGGTCCTGATCCTACACCACGTTATGAGGACTATAATGCACTTTGTTTCAGCACCCTTGTTAGAGCAAGGGAAGCCAAAAAATTCATTACAGCTGTCCTCAATGAGGAGAAAGATAATTGTGTAAAAATGAGGAAGTGTATTACCAACAAGCTGACATGAATACTGTTTAAGGACACTTTACATGTTAGAAGAGTTTGCAGGAAGTCATGATGATTTTTTTTCCCCCCAACAGAGATTATCAAAAGTAAAAAGAATCTGTCAGGAAGATGAAGTTATGTTTGAAAAACAACAACAAAGAAGTCCTACTCTGGCAGGTTGTATATAAAGCCCACTAAAGTACTCAAATTTTTGTGTTTGTCCTATGTACTACAAGAAGGTTTTGAAACTTATTATACTCATTAACACATGTTTCTTCAGATGCATCAGTAGCATGAAACCTGCTTGAACATGTGTAGGAATAATAGGCAATTGGGGCATAACAGGAGTACTCTGACTTGTCAAGGACAATGCAAGGAAATTTCATTAATTCTTTGCATTGTTTTCTCTATGGAATAACCTGGAAAAAGTGGCCATGACGGAACCCCTTCTGTGGGGTACTCTTGTGAAAGTCTTTCTGAAACTGGAGTGACTGTAGAAGGTTAAAATAAACAGCAACAAATCACCAAAATTAGATTGTACTCATTCAAAAGCTTCAGAGGAATTCCAGCTTACAGTACTGTGTGACCTCGGGCCTTTGTACCTGAGGAACAGGATACATAGGATAAATAGGATGCACAACTTTCCAGCGTGTTTTGTGGAATTCTAGGCCTGTAAGTCTGATATAAGTACTTGGTACAGTGTAGAAACTATAATGAAAAGTAGAATTAGGGGATATCTAGATAAGTATTGCATGTTTGGAAAGAGTTAGGATGCACGTCTGCCTTGCAAATGAATTGCTGTTCTCTGTAGGAGTCAACAAACTTGTAGATAAAGATGATATGTGGTAAAGTCTACTTTATCTGACACCTTTGTAAAAATCAGCTTCTTCGTTAGAGGATTTTAGAAAAGCTAAGCAATTATGACACCAGAAGGACAGCTCTGATATGGATAGATAATCTGGCTAGGAGTTTGAAAACAAGGTCAATGGTCAGGTCGTACAGTGGAAGGAGATTAGAAACGATTGTGTGATGGGATCTGTGTGCTCATGGCTCCTCTCACAAATGACTTGGAGGGAAGCTGCTGGTGATACCAAGTTATCATAGTAGGGGTGGCAAGGGTGAAGTTGGCTGGAAAACTGCAGAAGGACCTCATGGGAGTGAGTGACTGGTTAAAAAAATGTCAGATGAAACTCACTTTGTGTAGTGATAAAGTAGTGCATGTGGAGAACAAATAATCTGGCTTGCATAAAAGATGAGTAGCGAGCTGAGCTCATACTGGGAACTGGGGTATCTGGAGTGAGAACCTGAGGTTGTAGTGGATAATTCTATGAAAAATGTCAATTTACTCACTAGTGGTTAAAAATGCAAATCAAATGTGAGGGCTTAAAAGGAATACAGAACAAAACATGACTTAACATGTAAATAAATTATTTGTCTGCCTGTGAATAATGTGTGGAGGTCTGATCTCTGTATTTAAAAAATAATGTAGTAGAGCTGGAAAGGTTTAGAGAAGGACAGCAAGGATGATCAAAGGCACAAAAAATCTTTTGTAGAAGGCTATGACAAAGTGAGCTGGGACTCACTTTGGAAATAGACAGTTGAGTAGTCTCTGATACAAGACTGTCAGAAGTGGTGTGTAGAGGGCTGAATATTCACTTTGTTGAATATTCACTCTGTGTTCCAATTCCAAGAACTGCTGTGCATCAAATGAAGCTGCTAGGAGAAAGGCTTAAAGAAAAAAGTTGAATCTTCCTGCAAAGGGTATCAGACAGGTGGACCTTTTTGTTAAAGGGTCTCATGAACACATTTATGTACTTTTGATGGAAACTGGATACATTAAGAGAAAGCTGGTGTTGGGGATTACTAACTACACAGAAAACACAGCAGCTCATGTCCCTGAGCTAAAACAATGGGAGGTTGGGACAAAGTTAAGGATGGCATACTTATTTGGTACTTGATCTTCTCTAATTACGCCTCCTGGTGAATGCAAGTTGTGCAGACAGTGCTGGATTTCTAATTGGGCATAGTACAGCCACTCTTCCATGATGGAGTAGACCAGGGGCTCTGCTTTGGGCAGCACCATGACCTGTTCACAAGACCAGGCAGCTGCAGCAGCTCTGGTGGCCACTGTACAAAGTGCATAAGACAACCAGGTTTGTAGTGCCCAGCCCCTTTGCTACTCTTTCACCCGTGTTCAGGGTGGACACCAACAATTAGTGGTGAGTTTTGCGGTATTTTGTGAGTGCTTTTCACAGATGTTCAGGGTGACATGTAGCACAGCTAATGAAAAAACCAGCTTATATGGATTCAGCTGGTGGGTTTTTGAGACTGTTGCTCTATACTGAGTGTATTGCAATCCGGGTGTTGCCCTGCAATTTGCTCTCCAGTCTCCAAATAGAGGAACAGTATTCAGTGTATTCAGTGTGCTGCATAATGCTTTTGCAAGATTTTTTTTTTCTGTATTGCTGAGAGTTAATTGGTTTTTTTTTGGTTATCGTTTATTTTCATACCCATTTTCCAGAGCCTCTTTCAATCTCCCTGAAGTCAGGGAGAATCTTTGCTTTGACCTTCCCAGCTTTGGATTCAGTCCAGCAGTTTACTGCTTGCTGAGCTGTGGTCTGCTTTGTTAACTCTAGGGATGCAGTCCTGGAGCACCAATTTACCACAGCCTGCACCTGGAAGTTTTGATAACTGAATGTGGAGGAGACATAGGAAGCTGTGCAGAGGGAAAATGTGAATTTATATTTTTACTGTAAATCACTGGAACTGGTATGTATTTCCATTTCTGATTTCTGGGCGTGGAACTAGGAAAAGAACAGAGGAAAGGGTACGTTCATCTATTCTCTTCCCCTTATAAAAAGAAAAACAAATACAGAGCTTGTGCCTATCAGATATTAAATAGCAGCATGTTCCTCTTAACCACTTTCTATTAAAGTGAGAGAGAAGTAAAGGTTTATGTGGAATACTCAACTTGGAATTTAACCTGTGCTGAGTTGTCACAGACTGTGAGTGTCAGAGTTTTGTGTCCAGTTTCTAAAATCTTGGATGAAATGGCATCCTGAAGGAGGACATCAAGGCAAGGTCCCATGTTTTAGCATCACTCTCATTAACTTGGTTAACATCTGATAACTACACTTTATGACTCGTCAAGGTCAGGCTGCTGCTGCGCAGATGTGAGCTGTTGTGTTAATGTGGCTAAAGCCTGTGGCTGCTCTGTCTTGCTGTGTTTGCTCTGTTTTATGCTTGTCCAGCAGCCGCTGCAGCGTGGGTGAGGGGCTGTTCACGTGCTCTGCAGGGATGGCTGACTGCCTTGTCCTGCTGGATGACATGGACCTGCCACAATCACAGCTCTTGCTGCTGAGGTGCTCTAAGCTTATGACGCTGGGCTAGGACTGTGGTGGCAGTGATACAGAATGATTTTTGTGAGCTGCCAGGTGCCAGGAACACACACATACTTTTTGGTCTTTTAGTTGAGCATCTTTTTTTTTTTGCTTTTCTCCCCTAAACATGCTTCTCTGACCTGCTCTCAGTGTCCCTCGAATGTTGGTGCTCTGATACCCAGCAGCATTGCTGCAGTTAGTCTGCTTGATCATGGCTGCTGTCTGCACTTTCTCTAAGAGGTCATTGGAGCTCAGCTGCTGTGAGAGGCTTCTCAGAGCCTTGTTTATACCTGTATCTTCTGTTGTCAGCCAGATAATCAGTTCTTCATCCTGGAAAGCTACAGCTGGATTTGTGAAATGCAGTTTTTGGGAGCTTTCCTGTGTATCATTCATTCAGAAGCAGATGCTGGCAGCCCTCATAACAAAACTATATCTGTATTCCTGGTCTTGAGCAGAGCTGCAGGTGTGACTGACTGCAGGGAAACTGAGAGGAAGCTATCTAGTGGAAAAAAAAGATGCTTGCCAATGAAAATGAGAAAAACTTAGGAAAGCGTTCCATGTTACCATCACAGAAATAGATGGCACAAGTGAGAGGACTCCCAAAATGGGTGAAATGGCAAATAAAACAATTATAACAGGAAGAGAGGAAGTAATAAGGTTTGCAGGAAAATCAGATGTATGGATGAAGTTATTTTCAAGGTCCATTTTAAAGGCTGGGAGCAGGCACCCATTTTTGAAAGTCTTGTCTTTGGACTTCTCTTCTTCAGACTTCTCTTGTGGCTGTATGTTTTCCATGGTTTTAGCTGAAGAATGGACGTTTTTGATCTGCCAGCCAGTGTACCTTCCTGTCTGGACTACTCTATCTGGAATCTGCAGACAGTTTTCCTGCCCACATGGGAGACTCTGACTAACAAGGGGACTGTGTACAGCCCCTCTGTTCATTCTTTCAGGGTGGACTAACATGTTAATTAGGCAGCATTTTGCAATGGAAAGCAAGCAAAACACATCTGTCTCTCAATCCCTTGATGTTAGCCAGCCTGTTTTTTACTGGTGCATGCTGCTGTCGAATATGGCCCTGACTTGTGCTTGCCAGTTCTTGCTCTTAAGAGTGAATATTCCTTTCATACACTGAGCTGAAATAGCGTGCTTCAGCACAACAGAGCCCATTTTGTTGAACTGCATAGTGGGAACTAAATGTTACCCGATTCCTGTGTTAATGAACAGTTTCTAAGTCTTCGTACTAGCAGTAAAGAGAATGAAATTAATAAGGATTTTTCCTGGTGAGTTTAAGAGGCTCTGCACTGGGCTCAGTGGCCATTCCCACACCAAATTTTTATGTGGCCTTCAGGAGGGACATAAGACCAGATTCATGAACTAGACCATTGACCTGTTGGAGAATATACAGGCTGTTTTTATGGCAACTAAGGCAGTATTTTACAGACAAAAAGCTGATGTCTATGCATTGAAGGATGCTCAAATGTACACTTGCTGATCATATTAATGCTTTATTGATCTTCCTGGTTCACAGATCACTGCAAGAGTAGAGAGGATATCTCACTCTTAATGTTGACCCGTCTCTTTCTACAGCGGTCCTGGGATTGTGTACTTAGGGGGTAGATGGGGCTTTTAGGCAGTTTTTTGTGCCTGGCTTCAGTACAGACACTGCCTGTGCCTGGTTCATTGAAGCCCCAGATATTGTTCAGAAACTGAGCATGAAGGAAGGCTGCATGCCAAGGCAAGGGCTTACTGCTACATCCTTCCTTCCATGTTTTCCCAGAACACTGTAGAAGTAAAACGAACATGTGCATACTCTTTATTTCCCCGCAGGGGTGCAAGGCATCGATGGGAAAAGACAGGTACAGAATACTTCTTTAACTTTGTGTTTTCTGCTGGAGTATGATCCAGCACAATTGATGCTTACTGGACTTGAGCACCAGAGTAGTTATTTACTGCTGGCTTACATCTGTGCTTACAGTAAATAACCACTGGCCTGCAGGGCAGTTCCCTCCTGTGGTGCCTCTGGAGCAGCTCAGAACTGCACTATCTTTTGTATAAGAATGCAACTGAGTCCTAAATGTAAGTTATTGCTTTGTACAGCTTTTCTATGGCTTTGTGCAGTAAATGGGAATGAGCATGTGGTATACAGGTGTCTGTGGAGTTGGTTGAAGAGAAGTTTTGCAAAAAACAGACTTATGAAAGCTCAGAAACAGTACCAGCAGATAAGTGAGCAGAATTAAATATGTGTTATGTGATATAACATAAGAAATATGTCTGAGAAATATTTTGGAAAGTCTTTTAAAGCACTCATTATGTTTCCCAAGATGGACTGAGAAGAAATAGAATTATTTTTGATGAAACAGATTGATCTCTCATTGCTAGACATTTTCTTTTTCTAGAAACTGATGAATATAACATCATGTTAGCTTTTGCAAATGTCATATGAAATAGATGAGGAGAGTGACTTAGTAGAAAAGCTGTAATAAATCACAAGGTGACACAGTTCTTTCTTCTTTGTTGATCATCTTCGCAGAAAGCAATTTGAGGAGGGAAAGATTACAAGTATAAAGAAAATAAAACCAAATCTCCCTCCCCTTTGTGAAGGTGGATTAAATGGGTCAGAAACCATCTTTTTCCTGGAAAAGAAAACTGCAGTGTGGTCTAGAGTAAAAACTTCTTAGTTAATTGAATAAATGAAAACTATAACGGTGTGTAAATAGCCTATTCTGTAAGCTGGTAGTTGAACTTCTGAAGTGGGAACAAAGCCATTAGGGAAAGAAGCAAAACCAGAGGACATTGTTAAACCAGAATTTAAGACGACACCTTGAGGTCGGGCCAGATGATCATAATAGTCAATAGAATTCTTTTATAGCACCAAACTGTGTTCATACTTTTCCAGGAATGGTTCCACTGACTCTCAGGATTTGTACCTCAGTTATGTGTAACTCTGCTTTTTATTCTCAGGTCGCTCCTATTAAACGCTTGCTGCTGTTTCATATCATTCATGTAGGTGGTCCCCTTCTCTTTACAGTTCACAGCTGCCTGCTGAAGGCCAGAGCTTTCAAGGTGCTTGCACAAATAAGGGGACCACAGATGTGCCACCTATATGCCCTTTTGCAGGGTATGTGCTCTGTGTTCTGCTCAAAGAGCATGCTGGAAGAGAAACAATGCTGCTGTGCCGTGGGTGGCCTTATTTTAGATGTAGCCTATGGTGAGCTTTTCAGGTTGACATTTCAGGGGTGAAACAGCAGACTTCTGCTCAAAGATTTGGGAAGGTACTATATGTGGACTTGCACTCTGTAGCGGTTGATGTGACTACAGCAAGCTGCCTTCACTTGCTTGGGTGTGAAGTGGGTCAGTATTAGTGACAGTCGAGCAGCTCCTCTGCTAATTGGTACCCTCAGGTCATTGACTGCCAGTGAGGCCATTTACTTTCTCCCAGAGAAAAGCATTTTTGGCGGGCACTGTACAAAAGTGCTTAGCATGGAAGCTTCAGTGACAAGTGAGTTTTGCAGTCAGAAATCATGTGCTAAATGTCATGAAAATGAAGCGAATATATTTAAAACATTGCCTTTAAGAGAAAGAATAAAAATTTCTTATCCCTTTGATAGCTAAAATTTTAAACTTTTAGGTGGTGACTTTCAGAAACTCTCTTTAAATAAAAGAAAATAAAATCATTCACATATGAGTCTGCGAACGTCAGAGCCAGGGTTTTAAAAAGAGATCAACACCATGAGGTTCACTGTCCTTGTTGCTGTGCAGGTAAATTTGCTGCTACTCCACAGACATGTGGAGCATGCAAGCAGCAAGCCAGTGGGAACACTACCTCTGGGCTGGCTCCAGAATGGGCATTTTTCTTGTTATGGTGTGGTTGTGCTTGCAGCTAGTCTCAGAGCCTTGAGCTTTAACAGTTCCCATTTCTGTGGAAGGGCTGCAACACGCATTGTTTTTGTTTTTTTATCTTTTCCTTGACTGCAGACACCTATAAGTAGCTTCCTTCTGAATGGAGTGATTGGAAAAGTGCTGTTGTTAAGACAGATGCTGTATATATATACATGCAGTTTGATTTGCTGACCTGATCATCGGTGAGGTTCCTTGAATGATCGTTTCCCTGTGTTTCTGCATTAGGCACTAGGGTTGATGTAACACATCTCTGACTGCTTTAAACATACAACCTTGCTGGGTCAATAAAAAAGTCAGAAAACATCTTTAAGTGAGGAAAATTCCAGTGAATGTTGTTTTCTTAACTCTGGCTGCCGACAGTGTTGTTGGGGGCTCATTCTGTGTTCTGCTGTCACTTGCAATATGCTCGGATGTGTAAGGATCTTCATGTTCTGTAATGATCCAAGACCTTCTGTATCACTCTCCACTGATCTGAAAAATAAGCAATTTCAGAGGAGTTGTCATCAAAGCTAGAAAAAGCTTCTGAACAGTAGAGTTTCTTTTCTTTTCTTTTTTTTTTTTTTTTTTTTAAATCCTACATAACCCCTGTGTCTGAAGCACTGGCAATGTGTGAGTTCAGTAGGCAACTTCAAACGATATGACACCACAACTTTGAGCTTTTCTACAGTGGCCCTTCGTTTGAAAAAAGTTTTTCATTTATTTTCTGGTTCAGATCACAGTGTGGACATATGGATAGGATAATGGATAGCAAGGTTTCTAAATTTTAGATACATAATCAGAGTGATTTGAAGTAATTTTGCTGAAGCTGGAAGAAGGGTAGTGAAATGAGTATGTGGCTAAACCATTTTCACTAGAAACTATGAAACTGTCTCAGTTTGCATGATGAGTCTTCAAATTACCCTATTAAGCCTGCTGCCAAAAAGACCAGAAAACACATACCACAGATTGCACATTCAATTTTTGTCCTCACATGTTCTTCAGGAAATAAAAGAAACAAACAATATCAGGGAAAACATAAAACTTCAGGTGTGCTTGTTACCAAAATAATATTTAGCCTGTAGACTTTGTATGTGGATTAGCATTGCTCGGGGAAACTGTCCTGGGTCAGTAAGGTCCAGGAAACATCAGTTATGTCATATTATGTGGACCTGTGTAAATAGACAGGTTCTTTCTATAGGTTAAAACCACAAAGAATATTCTTCTGGCATAAGGAGCAGTGGCTACTGTTCACGTGCAAATACACTGTGTGTGTGCAGTAGCCAGATGTGTGGCACTGCCTGAGTAGAACTGGTTAGCCCTTGCTGTGAGTCTAGAGCACTGGACTTGTTACACACTGATTCTTCTAGCTGGGAGTGTGGGGCACAGCATACCCTCTTATGGATGTCTCCGCATGGTTAGCGGAGACACTATTGAGGCAAGGCTGCTGCAGCGCCATCTTCACAGGTCTGGCCAGTAGCAAGGTCAACATGCATTCTCACATGTACATATGCCTACATGTGCACATGAGCAACCACAAAGATCAACACATACAGACAAAGCAGCTCCAACGTCCTTATTTTGGTCCTCTTTTGCTCACCAAGACAAAAGTCTGTTAGTGGAAAATGTATGAATGTGTACAATAGGGATTTTTCCAATAGCTGATTTTAGAATCTCAGTATGCCCAGTTTCTAGCACCTGGCTTCTGGGTCTACCCAGTTTTGGCACCTAGGCATGCCTACCCCAGTCCCACTGCTGGTACACAGACCCCTCAGAAACACAAGGAAGAGTACAGACATACACACTGTGAATGGCCTTAGATACTCTGTCTATCCAGCAGCTGGCTCTTGGATCCTTTAATCTTCAGTTGTGTCATCCACAGACATATGCATATGTGAGTGAGTCTCTCAGCTGAGCCCAGACCCCATTGTTTCTTCAGTAATTTGCTTGGACTTGTTGTCTCTCCAGTAGCCAGCACTCAGGTCCTCTAATCTTTCCCATATGCAGCCCAGATTTGTGGCTGTTTTGATATCTGGCTCCCAAGCTCTTATCCTACTTGCCAGATGATGCAGCTTGATACTTACTAGCTGTTTGTTACTGACATGCCCATCGCATCACACAATACACATGCTCTTTATCCCATCTGTTCAGTTGCTGGTACTAAAGACACGTGTGCCTAGGATTATGATCTCAACTACAGTCACTTGCACTTGGACCACTTGTGCGTTCTAGTTTATCCAGTTGCTGGCACTGCAGGTGCACTTGGACTTCTCTACACCCACTTGCACACAGAGTAGAGTCTCCTCACTCAGGAAAAGAGAAGAGGAGTTTCATAAGGACAGGCTGCAACATTCAAATGCAGGGCATGGCTGGATAAGCAAACTGTTTATATGCAATCAGCCCTTTTATCCCTGTATCTCCCCATTTTCCTGTGCTTGTTCCTTGCCAGAGTACCTTCATCTGTACCTTTTCCTGCGTTTGGTTTCTTCTCTAGACTTTCTAGAACAAATCTTGTGCAATCCCAAAATGCTCTTTCCCTGTACCACATAAGGAATCCCATATCCCTTTAGGCAGTAGCTGCTGCCCCCTCAGTCTGTAAGGTAATCACAACTGCTCCTGCTGTGAGAAACCAGGCTGGGGAGATTGAGATATTTTCCTTTTGATGTGTTGCCTCTGTGGTTACTATCATGAAGTGTCAGTATAACCACCATTTTACTCCCTGGATCAGCCTCTTGGTAACAGGATACACCTGGCTAGCACCCCGGGATGCTCTTCCTACTAATTTTCTGCTTGAAGTACAGAACAGGTTGAAGCTTGTACCTGAAAGTGAGGGGCAATATCTCTTTAAACATAAAAATTAATTGTTTGAGCTTGACCTTCCAAGTGCAGGCATGTTGGTATGGAAAAGCTGTTATCATGTCTTTGGGACATTTTACCTTCACTAACTTTCTGATGGTGATATGGGAAATTACAGCATTCTCACTGTGGTAACTCATTAAACCCCAGATGAAATGATAGAGAATAACACGAAGCATATCCGTGTCACTTAGTCAGTGATGTGGCATATAAGCATAAAGCATCTCAGAGAAAAAACTCACCCAACTTTTATTTCTGTAAATAGGAGTCAGAAATACGTTAGCAGGAGGAGATGTATTTTCAGCCAAACTCCACATAGGGTACAGGAAAGCTTCAGAGATTGTTGCTCCATCCTGCCATTGGAGAGTACAAAGCACTGAGAAGGATTAGACATGGGACTACCCAGGCCCAGGCAAAAATATTATGGGTGAGTAAAAGAATACTTCATTTTTATGAAGTTTGAAAGCAATAAATACCTTTTAAAACTCAGAAGACTGATCTCATAGACCTGATGGTGAGAAAAACAGAGTCATGACTGACTTCTCTCAGATACTGGAACATTAAACAATCCTCTCTCTGGCATAGCTTTCTCCTAGCATGTATTCCTGTTTGGATTAACTTGTGCAATTACAGATGAGATTTTCTTTCAACACTTTAGAGGAATTTATCTGTATAAATATTCTTCATGACTGATGTTTAGAGGAGCATTCATGTGCTTTCACTCAGCTACTTTGTTTGGTTGCTGCATGTTTCCTGATCCATTCCCTCCTCATTATCTGGTTTTCTTTTCTGTATGTTCCAATATTCATTTACTTCTTTGTGGAGTTCGAGACATGGACATCACCTTTTCTTAGGATGCCCTTTTATTCATATCTCTCCTTTTGACTAAGTTCTACCATATCCAAGCATCTCAGCGTTTCAAAATCTCCATTACCCATATTTGCCTTGAATAAATATCAGCTTACTGCTTCAAAAAAAGCCCTTTAGCTGTGACTTTTCCTTCCACTGTCATGCTACTTTAATTACTTTCTTTACAGGCTCATTTTTTTCACCTGTAAAGTCTCCCCCTCTGGTTCTCTGTATCATTGTGATATTCTTGCCTGATGGACCATTCACTGATTGCACTAGGAAGGTAGAAATTTTACATACACATATACACATAGAAGTGTAGCATTGCATGTGCAGAACTGCTTCCTATGTGCTGTTCTGCTTCTCTGAGCCTCTGCTATGCATCTCTTTCCTCTGAAGTCCTTCAAGTCCCTTTCCAGTTTCTCTGATTCTGATTTTCCCCTTAATTTCCTTTAGAAACAGCTTCCAATATTCTTGCTTTTCACTTTCACATCTTCATTCTAAATTCCTGGTTTTCTTTACTGTGCTAATGATTTCACCTGCAAAGGCTTTGGTTGGTTACATTTGCATGCTTTCCTTTTGTTGCACACACTGCCAATAAATATTACTCTCAATCCCTCTGCTCTTTAACATGCTGACTATATTATTATCATCACATAATCTCAGTAGTGCAGCAACAAGAATCTGTCTTTTGTTTGGAACTTCATCTACTGAGTGCTGCCTTTCATAACTCTAGCTTATCTGTTTCTGCCTCATTTCTCTCTCACCTCCTTTCTTCTGTCTTAGCCTATGATCATATCTCTCTAACTAGCTTTTAATTTTATAAATCTATTTGAGATAAAAATTGCTAGATTGTATTTATAACTGTCTTCAAATACATTGCTGTGTAACATTTGTAATATTTTTATTCCTGCAAAATGGCAAAGTGCAACATAAGGACATACACTTTTTCCAGGCACACCTGAAGTGCAGCATTAAACTGCTTAAAAATACCCTGCACAAAATAACAGTATGCACGAATACAATGTCTAATACCCACTTGACACTGGAGAGGCACTTTTAGTGCAAAGGATGTATTTACAACAGTGGAGCTGTTAAATTCCCCAAAAGTGCCAAGAGGTGCAATAGTGACCCTGTCTATGCCTGTTATCTGCTTTGTAGAGATAATATTTCCTGTTATGAGTTCTGGAGGGATAAAACCTTTGAACTCTAAAATGAGAAAATTTATCCAATGAAAAGTTAAACATAGGTTTATAAGACACTTCTTAGATTAAATTAGATGCAGAACATAAAGCTAGGCTTGAATGGTGCTTCTTCATGTGCTAATCAGTCCCATACTAGTCATCTGAGGATACTGATGAGAGATGAAAACTGAAGGAATTAAAGAACAATTTAGAAGAATAAAAGCAATAAGGAAAGAAACCACGTATTATTGAAGGTTTAGGCCCTGCTCCTGCAAAGTGTTACTTGCTTCTACAACTACAGACAGTGACTTACTTCAGTAACACTGGAGTTATTCCTGGTGCTTAAAATTAGGCATACATGAAAACTTTTGCAGGTCCAGTGCTGATTGAAATAGGGTGTGAAGATCTAATTTTAGAATAGAACAAAGAGAAAGTAAAGGGTGGTCAGACATCCTGAAATACATTTTGTACATACACATTTTAGACTTCTGCCCTTGTTATAAAACATGGGGGTTTTGATCTCATTAATAAATACTGAAACTTCATGTTTCTACAAACACAAAATGCAGCTGGGTTATGCTCTGATGATTTTTACTTTTCAAACAAACACAGTGGATAGAAGGTGGATGATAGAGCATGGTAAATTATCTAAGCTTAAAACCTCAGGACCATGCAGCATATTTACCATCAAAATGAAAACATGCTTCACCTCTCCTTTTGTGGAATGCACTTGGATACATGACAAGATAAACTCAGAAGAGCAGGTAAGAAGCAGAGGCAGGGAGACTTAAGCAGACCAATACCAAAGCCAGGGCACTGGTCCCACTGCTGTCATTGTTAAAGCATGTTCACTCTCTACATATGTAGAAAAAACTATGGAGGAATGTAGTAATTTTTGACTGAAAACTGTGTGCCTGTCTCACACCTTAGAAAATGCTTCCATGCAAACTTGCTCCCACAAGGAAACTGCTCTTCAGCTTTCTTCTGGGCATTTCTGTTTTGCAGAAGGAAAGACTTCCCCTTTAGAAAGGTCCAGTATGTGGTTTCTACTTGTCTGAAGCAGCTACTAGTGTGCTCTTTCTTAATACAAAAGTGAACATTTCTTCTTCGAAACAAGCTATCAAAAGTCCAAGGAATATTTTATATAATCACAGACTGTGTATTTCGAGAACAAGATACTTGAAAATACATGCAAGCAAAGAGCACAGCAAAGATAGACAACAGCACAGTGTTGCAAAAAATTCACCAGAAGGAATCTGAAGCACTTGATAAACAATGAATGAAGTGAGACACAGTAAATAGAAACAGCACCCAGAGACATGCATTCTTAAGGAATCACAAAAAGGAAACCAGTGTATGTGATGAATTTTAACACAGCAGTCTCAGATTAATGTCTTTAAAGAAAACCCAAAAACCCCACATAAACTATCTTTTTGATTATTATGGTTTCCTATTAAAAATTATATCCAAACTGAGAATACTAAGATTTTGTAGGATTACACTCTGCCAGGTATGCATTTAGGATTTTGCTGATAAAAATAATTTTTTAAACTAATGATAATCAGAAATCCTGTGTTGTTGAACAGGCTCATTTCTTATTGAAGCTAATAGAAACTGCAAGGTTTCAGAACCTGTTTGTGCAACAAATCCTAAGATCGTATTTGGTTCCCTTTGGTACGAACACTGAAAAATCCCCAGAGAAATTGACTGTGTGAGAATGGATGGCTGCAACAGGCTGTTAAGAAAGAATTGCAGAAGGCAACACACAAAGCAGGCAGATGTGTAAGAGCTCGAATGGAAAGAGAAATGAGGTCTGGTAGAGAAGGAATAGAAATTATTCCAAACATGAGAAACCCAGGAATAAAATACTCCACAAGAACAGAAAAGCATGTAAAGACTGAGGTCATAGCGTAGCCAAGATACCTGTCCTTAGAATTTACAGTTAGAATAAACAAATAACCCAAGCTATACAAGAAGAGAGAGAGAAAAAAGGAATTGTAATGCAAAACCCCCCTCTTTGTATGTGAATAAACTGAGTTTGTTGAAAGCGGAGACATCATTATTGGCATCATCATTTACAGGAATGACCTAAGCCAAATTTGGGAAGTTTTGTCTGCTGACCACCACCTTGACTTATACCAGGAGAAACCCTCAGGAATGTAAAATATTTCAATTCAGGATCATGAGGACTTCACAGTTCTCAGGTTTTAGTGGGCTGTGGCTATTGGCTGCTTCTTGCATGACTGCTTATTGTCTCAGGGACACATTTTTACCCTCTTAGCTGTCTTCTGACTTTCTTTATCCAGTGCTCTGCTGTCCTGATTGCTCAAAGGTCACAGTCTGAATCGTATTTTAGGTATGTTTTAGGAATGCATACATTTATGAATGTTTAAAGAATTTCTCTTTCTCTAGCCACCAAGGGTCAGCCCAGTTTCTCAGCTAGAAAATGGTGAGGAGCTATGCCAGAAAGGCCTGCTCTCTACATTGTGTTAGTTTTATAGTTATAAAACAAGCAAATAAATGTCATTGGTAGGCTTGGAATTTACAAGCCCTGAATCTCTGAAAGCGAAGGGAAGTTTGCAGAAAACTCAGGTAGATAGGGTTCTATTTCTTCTCTAGATAAATGGTCTAATGAAGATGCTTTCGTGCTGTACACCCAAAGTCTGCTTTAATATTAGCAAGGCAGGAAATAATCTTCTTGTCCACCGTATGACACTCATATCTACTGAAGCGCTAGCTTGTCTGATAAAGAAAGAAAATATCTTCTTAAAACAAAAAGATTGGGTTTACAATTAATTGTGTCATTTATATTTAAAGGATAACTCTGTCTGAAATGTTTTGTATCAGAAATAACAAAATCCTCATTGTTTTAATTTTGAAACTGACTTCTCATTCACCCTCTCCGGTGGCCCGAGGCAAAATGATTAGATTTTGGAGACAAAAGTTCTTTTGATTTTTCGCAGCAAGCTGAACTTCTCCATGGAACAGTTTAGTGGAAATAATGTTTCCACCCATCTTGTTGAAATTGCAATGCGGAAAAGCATTTTCTGGCCAAAGTTTCTCTCTGTTAAAATGTAGCTCATAGTACCTCAGCCTCCGCTTCCCTCACAGGAGGGAGAGCTTTGGGTGGTGCTGCTTTCTTGCCGTCCTCGTGGTCTTTGGGTCAGCTTGCCTCAGGTGTAAACTCTTGTAGATTCAGCCTAGGACATGTCTAACTAAAGCAAATATATTGATGGAAAATCATGCTGCTTTAAATCACTTTTAAATGCTACTTTAAAAAATCCCATCACATTACAGAATTATAAAATCATTTAGGTTAGGAAAGATCTTACCTGGTTATTTAACCCAAGGCAGCATTTGGACAGTTCTAGGCTGTTTTGCTTTGTTTTGTTTTTTAACTCAAGGTTTCCTCTTTTTCGTGTGTCTGAACTTTTCCCATGGCTTCTCATTATGTTTGCTCATAGCAGTTCCTACTTCTTGAAATCTGTGCTTTATCCCTATTGAGAGTACTGGAAAGCACCTTGCCTTCTGGATAGAAAATACTGCAGATCTTATATATTTAATCAAACAGAAAACAGTTTGAGATGGTAATAACTTGCCACCTGCATTGTTCTGTTAACAACTGAGGATTCTCCATTTTGTGAATATACGATTATCATCACAGCAGATCTACAGTGGTATAAACTCATATGATGGACAACAGTCATCCAAAGTAGTTTATCTTGATGTTAGAACAAGATGGAAAAGTAAGTCTGCAAGTGGGGAAAGGATGACTGTTGAGAAAGGTGTTTTCTCCGTATATCCCAGAATGTTTTTTTTTTTTAGTCAACTGACTTTTCTTTCAGGTTTTCATGCTGCCATCACTTTATCAGGACATCTGTTTCACAAAGGCCTAATCTCTCAAGATTTCCAAGTGGCTTTGGGAATTGAAAATTCTGAGCTCATCTCAGTGTTACTTAACATTTTACAAAATTGGATACTGGATGCATAAAATGGACTTCAAAGCACCTGCATTCCCATTCAAGAATTCCTGATTTCAGGAATTTTGAAGAATCCCATTCAGAAAATTAAGACCACTGTCAAAAATAACATTTGGAAATACTGTCTGCTTTTAAAAATCACCAATTTATTTTCAGGCATAACTGCTAAGTGTTGTGATTTCTACATATTTATTCATCAGAACTACCCTTGATACGCTTGAGAGCATCAGTGTGTAAAGTTATTTGGAGAATGTGGGAAAGCATCTGGGAGACAACTGCTAGATTCAGAGCCACTGGTGGTGCCAGGGGATTGCAAGTATTTTAAGGGAATAGCTGTTGAATCTTTCATGAGTATAACGTGTATATGTGTGTGTGTGTGGGACACAGGAAGATTATCCCTTCCCCTTAGTGCACCTCTGAATTTGTAGTGCTGTCATACTCAATGAGGGTGAGAAATATAAAAAGCTGTATTGACTGTAAGGAAAACACTTCATTTAGTGGGAGCATTGCTTATGGTAATCTTCTTGGCTTCTCTGTGCACAGGAATAATAATCCCACATAGCTGATAGCATTTCCATAGGTCATTCTAGGGAAAAACCCTCGTATATTTGAGTGATATATTTTCTACGGGCATCTAGGTAAGATAAAGGTTCAGTAAAGGAAACAAAGAAAGGGTAAAAGTAACCAAATGTGGAGCTGAGAATGTCTGTCCTGTTCGCTTTCAACTAACTGCTTCACAAATTTCCAGGGCAAGGCTGCTCTTATTTAATTTTTCATGATAAAAAATTTTTAGCAACAGAAGCACAGCAGTCAGTGTGAGAGACTCAGGGACTGGGAATCACTGTGTACACAGAAAACTCAGCCTGGCCAAGGCAGTGAGAGTGAGCTCTACAGCCTGTAGACTACCTACATTTGGGAGCTGTTGTTATCTGAGAACGTCATTTTTGATAAATAGTGCCCATTGTATATTGGGAAAAATCATGATAGTTGGGGAAATGGAATGCAGTGAGCACCAGAGAGGAAAAAAAAAAAAGAAAATAGAAAGGAAACTTTAATTATGTTGGATTCAGTTTTTGAGATGGAAAATAGTGGCATTATCCATCAGATAGTCGACCGTCCATCATTCCTGTTCATCCACCCTTGGCACTGGAACATTTGAAATGCATAGTCAAAGTGCCAAAGAGGCACAGCTACAAATATCCTTTGGAACATTTAGGAAATGAAGAAAATGGGTTATATATTTTTAACTTACTGCTAAGAGCAGCTAAAACAAAAGGCTTCTTATCAGATCCAGTTAGCATTGTACTACTACTTTGAACTTGCCAAACTCTGTGTCTCAGAGCAGAACTGGACTTCCACTTCAGACAGAGACATGCTACAGAAAAAAGGGTGTAGTTCTTTACAGGCTTTAGATGTTACTTATTGACCATAGAATTGAAAACATGCCCAGCACTGCTCAGTGATTTAGTATTAATTACAAATTTTTATATTGCCATGTGTTAGCTTCAGATTGGTGGGAGACAATTTCCAAATGGACAACACAGTTCTCGTATTTAATGTTTAATTCTTTTTGTCCAAACCCAAGATAATTTGTACTCATGAACATATGGGAATGAGGCACTTTGAGGAGAATCACCTTAGCCAGTGGTGAATCCTGTCCTAGAAACATTTTAGCAGACATTGAGACATAAATTTCATTCACTGTGCTCTGATGAACACAGGAAACAACTACAGATACTATTGAGTGTTATAAACTGAGAATACTAATTATCCTAGGCATATTAAGATTTGAATCACTAATCAGCCCATAGAGGATGTAGGGAGAAAAAAACTGTTATTTTAAAGTTCAGAATATCTGGGATCTGTGACTAAAAGGTTTTATCAAACCATTGGAAATGAAAGAAGCTTGGAAAAAATAGCTGACAGGTGTACCCAATTCAAGCCTGGCTCTGGTGAGTAATTAAAAACAGTGCTCTGAACTGCAGCATTTTTAATAATCACAATGCTGCTGCTGTGGATCTGCTCATAATTGCTATTCTGTAAAGCTGTCAGACAGGAGCAGAAGTGAGACTGAATGGCACAGACAAAGCACTTAGAAGTCACCTGGTTAATAACCTTCAGAAAGTTGTCAGAAAAGAATTCGTGATTCTATTACATCTAATGAGTAAGGAATGACTACAGGCATTAACTGTTCTTCAGGTATAGAGAGTGAATTATTTTTTGACTGTAAAAATAAATGAAATAATACCCTGATTAGAACTGATGCCATAATCCACAAAAAATCCCTGAGCAGTGCAAATGTATTAGCATGTCTTTCATCACTGGAATGCTGCAAGCAGTACCTGAATATTTGGATGTCAGTCCTTGACTTGTGATGAGGCACTGGCATCCCAACTCTTAAGTCTAGAGTTGTGTTCTTATGGTAAAAGGTACTGACAAAATTCAGAGCTTTGGATTTCAGATTCCAAAAGAGAAAGCAAGTAGTGTTCATTAAATATCAGATATTAAAAAATTAGATTTCTTTTATTGGCAGAACAGTCTCATAGTTAGTGCTAGTTCTTAACACCTATAAGGGTTAGAACTTTGTTTTGCTAAATAAAAGAGGTTAGGAGAGATGACTCAGCTCATACAGTTCATACAAAGGCTGGGATTTGAATTCAGGTCTTTACAGGTCAATCTGTCCTAATTTTGCAGTCTCAGATAAACTAACTTAATTGTATGAACAGTGTGGGAAATCAGTACTACTATTTGCTGATTTTCTGAGTTACAGTATTTTTCATCCCTCTGGAAAAAATCAGAGGTCTTTTAGAACAAGCTTAGTCACACAGCCAACGTTAAAACATCCACATGAGAAAGAGGCGGTTTTGTTTTGCACTGTTATTTTCTGCTAAGTAACTTGCTACCTTGCTTCCTTGTAAGAGTCACTGCATATTCAGATGTTTTGATGCTGCTGTTTCAGTTAAGTGACCTCAGCAATTCATCACTGCATTTCTCAAAGAGGTCAGGACTGACAACAAGGTATTTTGTTGTAAGTGCGTCACATAAGTAATGGAAAGGCAAAAAACCCCAAACGGGTTCATTGACAGTATTAATGCTTCTGTTTCAAGTACAAATTCTTATAATCCATCTGTCTCTAATGTCAAGGAATTATTTGTTTCAGAAGCACTTGTTTAAGGACATGATATTGGGAGGTACCTGAGTGGAAAGACAAAAGATAAAAATTTAATGGAAATGTAAATGTGACTAAGTCTTGGTGAACCTTCAGGGTTTTTTTTTTTTTTTTCATCTAGTGGCATTGAAAGAATGGGATAGCTTGCCTTTATTGTACAGTTTTTTCTGAAATCTGAATAATTTTTTTTGCCGTGATGTAAAGGGAAAAAAAATTATGATATATCATTAAGCAGAAGGGCAAAATTCTCCTCTGTTACTCCCATGTAAATATGAAGCAAGAGCCTTTCTCTAGGTGTAAGGTCAGCATCAGTACTTGAGACTCACCAGAATGACTGTGATAGAACCCTATCAAGCAAGTAGTTCCCATTAGTACAATATTGTAGTTTACCAGTGGTGTATAGAAAATGTTTAAATTAATGCCTATAAAAGCCATTCAGTGACATAATGACACTTACGAAATGTTCTTGATTTAATGGTTAGCCTAAAATATTTTTTTTTCTATGCTTAGATAATAAATTTGTCTTTGCAAGTTTACAGGGTTGAGCTTCCCATTTTGTAGCTAATGATGGCTTTGTGACCTTTATTTACTGTCCAGAGATACAATAAAGAAAAAAAAGATAAGGGACAGAAAAAAAAAATCTACCTTCCCTAGGAACCTGTAAGTTTTCCTTTCATAGGAGTGAAGCCCAAATCATTTCCAGTAATTTCAATGGGAATTTTTCTCAGTTATCTTTCATCATGTATTAACAGATTCCTAGTTTAACATTCACTTCTAAAGTGTTTCTGTTGGTTCAAGTTTGGCTGATTAGAAGGCAGTCAGGCTCATTGTTCTTTTTGAGCTCTGGCACCATATTTTTTTCTCCTTTCCTTATGCTCCTGTCTTAGTGTCACATTAATTTTCACCATGTTCTAATTTTTGATGGCTCATCTCAGAGTACCCTGAGGAAAATATCGCCCAAATGGTAGCTACTATAGATAATTTAAGGAACATGAACTTCATGATTAAAACCTCGTGGTTTCTTACATGAAATGATAGAGAAGGGCTTGCTACAGTAATTTTGGAAAGTACAGTTAATGCTCCTGAATCACTTGAGAACAGGGAAGACAAGTCATCAAAGAGGCAGTTTGAGAGTCCTGTGGGGGTTTGGGCAGAGGACTGAGAACTGTCTTAGGAGAGAAAACTTGAACACAGAGTAGCTGAGAGTCAAGTCAGGCAGGATAGACAAAGAGCTTCAAGCTGAACTGGCAAAAGGCAGTAATCAAAAATGCCCAGTGAAGGTGTATTTGAATCCAGCTTACCTTGTCCCTCTCCTGTCTGAGAGGCAGAGAGAGAACTGCAGAGCTGATTTTTTTATCATAATTACGAAGACTTCTGGTTGGAGCCTCTGCTTCCTCACAGCTCTAAGAAGTGCTTCAGCCTCACTAGACTTGTGCAGTTATTCAGTGAGCTCATTGGTTGGAGGACCTTTATTTCTCCTCATTCATCTCACATAGGGTGATGGGAACATGTTTGTGTTCTTGCATGAAATCTTTCTTTTTGGTGGGGCATAGGGTAAGAATGATAAAAAATTGGGATGATAAAGGTATCGCACTGTTCTGGGAGGGCAGAAATTTTCTAGCTTGTTTCTCACAGTGACCTGAGGTGTAGGTAGTCTAGGAGACTACAACACCGGTGGGCCCTTACCACCAGCATGGGACCTTGCTTGGACACTGTCAAGTAGAAGAGAACTTAAAGGAAAGCTTTTTCCTAGAGTCTCTTCATTATATGTGAGGGCTGCTTCCAGACTGTACTCCAGATAAATGATTCTTCATGTGTTTTAATACCTAGTGCATTTAAGGACTGTGTATTCCTGATTTTCTACTTGTGTTGAACAGATCAGTGGACACCTCATCACTGATAATGCCTGACAGATGTCGGAACTTTGCTACTGCAGTAAAACCGGAAACAGGCATAATGACTTCTGGACGATCCCTCTCAATTCTATCTATGAGATACTCTGTAAAAGGACCAGCTGCCACTCTGCTGGAGAAGAAAAGCTATAGCTTCCAGCTACCACAGTTAATTCCTTTACTAGTTTATAACTGGATCCCAGACGTACTGCAAGAAAACCCAGACTAGAATTGCTACCAGAAGATTAGGTTACTGGGAGAGAAGTCAGAGTGTTCATGGAACAGGGACAGGAAAGTTTTTGTTCTGTGCTTTACAGCCCTATATCCCACAAGGGAAAAAAACAAAAAGAAGGAAGACTCATTTGACTGGCTGCCAAAATAATAATCTCCTGGTGAGGAAGCAGACTTGTTTTTTGGATGACATAAAGCCTTACATCATCCAACTTTTAAAAACCTGCAATTTCATTTTTAAAGTAAGCTTTCAGAATTGTCCTGTATGGAAGCAAAGGAAACAATGCCAAGGCTCATTTTCTTTCCTCCTTTCCAGTTTATCATTAAGATAAAGGCAGTTTCTGCAATCACTGAAATGAAGGGAACACCAACAATACTTAGCAAAGGGGCAGGCTTGAATCGAAACTTAAATCTTAAAGCGTGAAAGCATGAAAGAATTTTACTTCAAAATATAGCTTTTTAGTTTGAATCAACAGCTGATTAAGCTGACAGTTAAAGAAGTCCTTGGCAGCTGTGCAAGAGAGAGATGATGTTAAAGCCACTGTAATAAATTTTAAGAAAAGATGTCTCTATCTTGTGGTATGTGACCTTAACCTTCAGAATGTTAGCAGAGCTTTTGTTGCAGACATTTTCATTTTTAAAATGGCCACAAATGAAAGGTTAAAAACTGTGGAGAAAGCTTCTCCCTGACTCTAAGAAACACCTGTCCTCACATGATAGAATTTAGTGCATTGCTGAAAGAGATTTGACATTTCTGACAAACAGTAACCCCATTCAAAGGAAGGAGAGGACACAATAATCTGAATGGACTGAAATTTTGTGTGACTCTCCTCAGTGGTGTGCCTCTGCAGGAAGGGGAGAGGAAAAAACCATTTCCTTAAAGTCACATCTCTGTCAGAAGATATCCTTAGCTGAGACAATCCCTCACAGAGGTGCCTTGTTGCTGATTACATCCCTTATGCAGGAATAAAATGACACAGTCTCAGATTTAGGGAAGCTGGATTACCACTGCATATTTTACTTGATTTAGGTAAGGAGCTAATTCGGTCAAGTGTTAGAAAACCCTTGGATAAGCCAGCAAAGGCTCAAAAGAAAATCTTGTGATAGAAATGTATCTTTGTGAATATGCCAGAAGTACAGTGGTGACCATTCACTTTGGTATTTGTTCACAGTGCTGTGGCATGTCTTGTTGATGCTTAGAACAGGATTAGTACCTTAGCACTATGACACACAAAAATGAATGGGCCCTAAGTGGATGAAAATTAAACCAACCTATGATTTGGGTCAAAATAATGATGACCAAAGCCTAATTTCCAATCCCCTGCCACCCCTCTGCCTCCCAGAATTTACACACATGGCTTCCAACCAAACAAGATCAGAGCTGAGATGTAATATGACCTGACCAGGCTACAATTCCTGTTTAATTTCAGCTGAGCTACTGAGGGTAGGGTGAAGTAATCTATGGTTTGAAAGTTGTTATCCTGGAAAAACATAGTAGTTAAAACAGGTTCTTTTCTCTTTAAATTTGTCTTTTGTGCTCAGACTCTGGATCTGTGAAGTCATTTGAACGTCTGTATGCCTCTCTGATCTGGATGACACAGATATTTGGTGATAGTATACCTATTCTTCAGTGAAAATGTTTCCTTTGATTTGTGGTGCAGTAAATAGCTTATCAATGCCTGGCACAGAATTGTTGCTTTTATCTCTTTGTAGACGTGTGTCCCCTCTAAGCCTAATGGATATTTCAAATCACTGATGCTAACGTAGTTTGACAAAATAAACTGAGTATCATAATAAAAAATGATTGCTACTACCAGGACATTATAGTATTACTCACCTCCACTTTCTGAGTTTCAGTGAAAGATAATGAGGAATGGCAGAAAGCAACACATTGCAGCCAACAGAGTTCTGTGGTTTTCTGATCCCCGTGTTAACAGCTTTGCTCAGACCATTAATATCAGTATTTGTCCACTGCTCCATGGTGGTAAGGCAGCCAAGGCATTGCCTATTCTTTTTTTTATAGGGAGAAATGCAGCCAAATGCAGCTTTTCAAATCCTCCTGTGTAACACGGACTTGTCAAAGATGACTGCGGTACTCAAGAACTGTGCAATGTAGTCTTTACAATAGTTTTCTTCTTTTCAGTAATAATGTGTTATAGGAAACTGAAGCTGGACTTTCTCTGAATTTGCCCCTCTCAATTAATTTTAAGCTGTTTGAAGGGTCATATATGAGAATTCTTATGTGTTGATTTGCTAGAATACAATTTAAAATGTTACTTAATAATTCCTTTTTTCTCCATCTGGATATTTTTCAGTCTGCTGTGTATCTAGTTACCTGTTTTCAGAGACTTGAAAGAGTTTATTAATCTTTGATATGTTTCTGCTGATCTCAAATATACTTGAAAAATGTTGTGGGGAAGAGACTAGGCAAAAACCTAACACGTCTAAAATTCTTGGAAACCAGACATAAAAGCCTGCATCCTTGTAAGGCCTCCCACCATGTCTCTCTGGCTTCTGTATGTTTTTCAGAGAATAATGCACATGCTTATCTAAGATGGTTTTTTTTTGTTTTTTTTTTTTTTTTTTTTTTTTTTTTTTTTTTGTTTTTTTTTTTTTTTGTTTTGTTTTTTTTTTTTTTTTTTTTTTAGAAAAAGAGTTATAGGAATTTTCCTGCTCAGTATTCCTGGTAATTATAACTTAGGATGAATTTCTCCATGTGGTTAAATCCGTAGCCAAGATAGAGTGCAAAGGACAGGCTTCAGGTTGTGTATTCTGTTAGGTCAGAGCAGGGGCAGCACCAAACCAGAAAGTTTCCTTTCTGGGCTATGTGCAGAGGGAGGGCAACTTGCAAGCAGCACCTTCAGAGCATCTACAGCAAGACCACATATGCCTGTCTTGAAAGATGCTGCATATATGTAACGCTGAAGCAATAATGAAATAGTAACTTTACTACCCTACTGTCTCAGCAGCTATTTAGCTACTTACTAGGCAGTCACATACTTAGAGACCAAATAGGCAAACTGATCTGGGACAAAATTATTAAAATTAAAAGCTAAGCTTTTACGTTTCTTTAGCTAATGGTCTACAGGCCTGGAGGTGGTTAATTTGGCAGGATTTGCCAGAATGTTGAATAGTCTTTATTTCCTCCCGTGTTTCTAGTTGGGAGAATGTTAGGTGTGCCCTGTTATCATCAGACAAGATATGTTTCCCGTGTTGGTCAGGGAGAAACACTCTGACCTGTCTTATTGGGTAGTTTGGAGGTAGAAGACTTTTTTTTTTCTTTTCTGGCTGTCTTAAGAAGCAACATGGACTTTGATTTTCCTACTTAAAAGAATCAAAGATTTTATATTCTCACAAGCGAGATACTTGCAGTTTCTTAGCACCATGAGGGTAACTTCTCTCTGTTTTGTGATTTTACTGCATCTGTTGGGCTGTTTTATCTTATATCTAGTTGTGCTTCTGTTTCAGAGTAGGTTATCTGTAACACAATAGCATTTAGCTTTTCACTTCTCTTTCATATATAGTCATTTGGGAAGCATCTTCTATGTTAAACTTTTGAAAGTACATGCTGTGTAAGTTTGTAGGAAGTCTTCTGCCCAGCAGTCAATACACCTTTCTTCCAAAATTTAATTAAAGTGTTTGATCTTCTGCGTGTGACGTTTTGCTTCCCCTGAACAGTTTCAGACTCTACAAGTGTGAATTGAGATCCATTATTGGATACTAATTCTTCTGAGCTCCAATCTGTGGGAAAGGATGGACAGGAAAGTAATTACAGTAGCAAGTGTGACTTGTGACGTAAATGCTGTTTCTGGCCATTTATTGAAGCAATCTCTCAGGATGATGGCAAAGCAGAAGTCAATGGTGCATGAACAAATAGGTCTTTGATATCAGCAGCAAACCTTCCCCATGATGAATCACATAAAGGGACAGGCTGCAATGGTGAGGCATAAGTCCCTGTTGCTTTGCCAGAAGACTCACAATAGAGGTTCTAGAGTTGTTCTTTTGTTCTGACAATCCATCGACATGAATCATAATCTAGATGGATAAATTATCACTATATATTTGTAAATTCTCTAGAATAACAAATTGCTGACAAACTTGCCCTACAGATTTTTGGTGGGGAAGGCTTACAGAATAATTGGAACAGTAGGTAGGTAGAGGTGGACAAGGGGGTTTGGAATTAGCAGACCTTGTGGGCAAGAGGCTGTGTCATTTTTGTTGGACTGGCCTTATTAAACTAAAAGTACTTAATGGCTCTTTATAAATTACAGCACTAAACTGTGAATCTGTAACACTGATTTAGGTCCCCTATTGTAGCTACTCAGAAGCATATGTTTTTGCTGTGTCTTAAATGGAATGTTCTCCTGAACATGTTGTTCTCTGAAGTTACGTCAAATGGTCTGGGTGCAAACGCAATGGCCTTTTCAGCATCCTGTAGGTTTTTGCAAGTATGAGCCCATGTTCATAACTGGGGGCAGTGGCTGTCACAATAGTGTGAAACACAAGGTTGAATAATGTAAATACCTTGGGATTTGCAGATCAGGATTTCACTGAATCAGGTCTTTGCAGTTGCACAGAATTTTGCTCGAAACGGTTTGCAGCGGATGCACAGTTAAGGAGAAACATACCATGTTGTACAAATTAAGCCAGAACATATTTGTGATCGTGGTAGGGTTGACACTTTCGTAATTGTACTTGTTCATTTTGAATTTTAATCTTTTTGGAGACATTATGGACCAAGACGGGAGAATTCCATCAACATGAAGTGGCAACTGACAAAGTTCAGTTTCCACCTCACTCTTCCAATGTTCTGTAATACCGCACAAAGGCAAAGCTAAATCTGTACTATAGGGCTTGAGAAACCTTTCGCAATAAAATGCCATTATTTTGATCATAGGATTTAGATTGATTACTGAGGAACATGGCTATCATTCTTTAAAAAGCTTTGGGCATGGAATAAAATCTGTAGCATACACACTTAAAATGGAGAAATCCGTCAAGTGAGCTAAATGCTGTGGAGTTCTGCCAGCCCTTGCATAAGAGTGTGTAGTAATACACAGTCTACCAAGGGGTAAATGACATCTTTATGCAGTTTGCAAATGCAACTTCTGATTTTGTTAATGGAAGTATTTCTATTCTGTGGATCACACAGAAGACTGGATTTCGTTTCTGTGAACAAAACCTTTACATAGCAGTGGTTCTTTCAGTACTGTCTGTTACAGTCACTGATGTTGGTCTGTTACAGTAGCGTACACTGCTGCGAGGCTATTACAGCAAGTAGGTGTTTCCATGTTTCCCATATCAAGTGCCCGTGTTGCATGTACATACGCCGTATTGTGCATAGCATAACTGTGCCCAGTATGAAATAAAGCAAGTGTACTATCTGGGTAAAAAGTCAAGTTCTTGTACAGTAAACCAAGTGTTACAGATTGGTTCCCCAGATCACTCACTGCATATAATGGAAGGTCAGCAGGCGACAAACCTCTAAAGCATTCCAAGTAAGTGAATTCAGGTGATAGAGATACTGCAGAGCCAGTATCTGACATTAATTAATCAACTGTGTCTGTCCCGCTGGTGTAGGAGAAATATGAGTAAGTTCCTAATACAATGTACCTTGGAATATTTATGTAAAAAATTAAGAGGCATGCCTGGAACAGTGACTTGATTTATCTGTTTTTACAGGAAGCAACACACCACACTTTAGCAAAATATTAAATTTTTTCTGTAGTGTTTATACACAAATTTCTTTGCATTATATCCAGGGTCAATTTAGTTTGTTCTGAGAAGCAGCAGTACAAAGAAGTAAAATAGCAGACCTTTTTACCCCTTTTATCTGTGGGATTCTCATTTCTTCCAAAATGTGAGAAACATTGTCAAAGAGAGTTTTCTGGTAAGTAGTGTATAATAACATCCAATTTCTGATGCAGTACATCTAACTTAGAGGATTCCAAATAAAATATAGATCAGGAAATCATCAATTCAAGTACTGTAATTTCCAAGTGCATTTACAGATTTCTCAGTTTCATGGAAAATTGTGACTTTCAGCATGCAACGGTGATGTTGAAAGAGAGTACAGCTGTAGGAGTTAAAGTTATTCAGAGAATAATAAAGACTGGAAAAGAACTCCAAGATCATTGAGTCCAATCTTTGACCAAACACCATCATGTGAACTAAACCATGGCACTAAGTGCCACATTCAGTCATTTCTTGAACACTTCCAGGGATGTTGACTCTGCCACCTCCCTGGGCAGCCTGTTCCAATGCTTAATCACCCTTTCAGTGGGAAAAAATCATCTTGATGTCCAACCTGACCCTCCCCTGGCACAGCTTGAGGCCATTTGCTCTTTTTCTATTCCTTGTTACAAGTGAGAAGAGGCCAACACCCACCTTGCTACAGCCTCCTCTCGGTAGTTGTAGAGAGCTATGTGGTCTCCCCTGAGCCTCCTTTTCTCAAATCTAAACAATCCCAGCTTCCTCAGCTGCTCCTCATAGGACTTGCTCTCTAGACCCTTTATGAGCTTCATCACCCTAAAGGTTTATTTCGTGTGAAGAATATAATACAAAAAATAGTAAAAAAAAAAAAGGTACATTCATAAGATATACAGCAATTTACTGTAGAATTATCATAATTGAATAACAGTTTAGAGGTAGAATCCTGATTCTTTAGAACTTGATGACAAAACTGTCATAGTTAAAACTAAAACAATGACTCCAGGTGTTAAAATGGCAAGAAAGCAGACAGCATCAAGAAAGGGGACTTCATGGTCTTTGCTTTTAAAGGATATATGATTTTTAATGGAAAGTCCAGTTCACACTCGGTTCATCATTTTATATTTTCAAAATTGGGCTTCATGGCAGTATGGTATGGGAGGGTTATTCTACATCCATACTGCATCATAACCTAGGAATGAACCTTCCCACCTCCTCCTTCTCTTCAGAAGTACTTTGCCTAAGGAATTATTGCATTAAAATCAGTAGGATTTATGTTTGACTGAGGTAGCACTCAGCATGAAGAGTGTTGGCAGAACTGAACTCTAAATTAAATTGACATCCTCATTCTTCTTCCCATTTTCTCTCCCAGTGTTGTTCCAAACCTCCCTACTGGTAGAAATTCTTGTTTTGATACTGCTGGAAGGATGATGAAATATTTTTAAAAACATACAGAATATTTTTCCCATTTCTTTAGAAGCAATAATTAAATACAGAGATTTCCATATAGGAAAAATCTATTGCAGCATTGCAAAACATGAGGATATGTGATGTAGGACTGAAATTTATCTGTTGGAATACTGGATATTTCATTATTCTGTAATTTCTTCATCCTTGCTAGTCCCATTCCTACTAGTGGGATAATACTATGACTTCCCCACA
>JAYRBT010000114.1:35561416-35589342 GCA_036023395.1 Myiotriccus ornatus | reverse complement strand
GGGAAGCAAATGTGTGCAGCACCTCTGCAAGTCAGTATGTTTGTAAGAAGTACCTGGACAAGGACTAAACCATCTACAAGCAACTATATTGTCTTCACAGATGAACCAGCACACATGTAACTGGCAAATAATTTTTCATCATGAGCCTTAATTTACATTTTATATACATCAAACTGATGAAGTGTTGAAATTTTTTGTAGAATAAATTTATGTAAACATACTTTTCAAGCAGCTGCCACTTAATGGTATATCCTGACGAGTACCTCAACATTATCCTAAGATTCACACTTTTATAAATGCAGAGCTAGAAGGCAATACTGATTTACATTCATGCTGTGATGAAAACTAATCCTGTTCCCGGTTTTTCTGTTGTAGTTTAAATCTTCATCCTCTTCATCGTGGGGATAATCTGTTGTAATAAGACTTAGCATGATCCATGTGTGAGCTGAAGTTCGGGTGAAATGCATATATATTTTGTCTGGTACCAGGTGCACATGTAAAGGAACCTCTTGCACTAAGAAAGGTTTAGTAAGGGTTTTATGATATGTTAGACTATATCCTTTCATGTGAATAAGAGAGGGACATTGCATTGCTCTCTGCTCAAATACTGTACACTTATTCTTCAGAACGAAAGCTCACCAGCTAGACACTCAGTGTTTTGTCTGAAAGATTTGGATGAATACTGTGTGCACTCTGTACTTCTGGAAAGGTTATTCTGTATCACCTTTCACATACAAATGGTTATATTTTGATTTGTCTTCTGGTTTTAGGTAAAATAAACCTCTTCTAAGTGTTAGTCTCCAGCACAATTCACAATCAGTTTATTTTGAATAAGAAAGAGGAGCTCCCCGATAGTGTTTTTTTTTTTTTTTTTCCTCTCCTTTATAATGTTTGTTCTCTCTTACGGTGCAGAATACAAACACTCTTGGAGAAGTGTATTGCTTAAGCCAACCTCTTCCTTCTGAGTGTATTGCAAGTGTGCCAGTGTGTGGACTAGGAATTCTTCCCAGAGCTTAGTGGGTATGCTATGGGAAAAGACGCATTGTGAATGGGAACAGGAAGGCTTTAAGATCCGTGTTTCATTAGCAGCTCATTATTATTGTCCTGCATGGTCTGTCTGACTTCCACCTCACTCAGTATCTCCTGATGAGTGACATAGGTTTAGACCTAATTTCTTCCATGCTTCTTCTGTCTTTAGGGATTTTTTTCTGCTTCAGTTGTAAGCTCTTTTGGTTTCTTACAATATGACTGTCCAGCGTGTAGGATACCAACCTGTTGGATAAATGACTGAATAGTATTTTGACTCAGATAACTGGAACTCTGTTCTTAAGTACATGTTTTTTTACTGTGCTGGATTTGGACTTCATAACATTTTTCATATCAGGAGGCTTCTCTTGTTCCCACTGAATTAGAAAGAACCACTGGGAAAATACAATCTGACCTTCTGTACAATGCAGGGCATGTTGTTTCATCCATACAGTTAGCAGGGTATTTTGGAAAAGGATCCGAACTTGATATATGAGATTGAAATGATCTATGAGATAGATTGTTTTGTTAATAATCTGTTAAAATAATTTGTTACCCCTGCATCCTGTCATGCCTTTTTGTAAATGATTAAAGCAAGCTCTGTTCTTAACAGCTCTGTTCTAAACTGCTTTCTATGCTGCTGTCTAATACTGTCTTCATGCTAGACTTTATTCTCATCATGTTTTTACATTTCTTGGGGAAAAATGAAACAGTCATAGCTTCTGTCATTCACTCACTTTTCAGATCAGATTTTACAGCCTTTGAATCATTGTTTTATGTCTTGCCAGAGTCTAACACTCTTTCTCAACATCTACCTTAAAAATTGGACATCCGGACTGGACATAATATCTCAAAAGCATGGTCTTGGTTGAACCAGAAAGAATAATTCTGAATCAGCTTCATGAATGCTTGGGTTTAAGAATCAGATATCTTAAAATACTGAACTGTACATGATTTTCCCACTGTGGATGTTATCCCATTGTTGTCAATCAATGTTGATAATATCTTTTTTTTGTAGATGTCACAGTGAAAGCCTTCTAGAGTTTTCCAGTATGTGCCTTGCTTGACAAATACAGCTACCTGTATATAGTTTACTGGTTAAAAATATCAAGTAGCTTAGCAAGTCCACTGTATAACTACTTTTTACTGAAAGGAGAGAAGGAAAGAAATAATTTCCAGGAGGACAAATGTATTTGGGAAAAGGGGTGAGGGGATCAGCTGAAACACGTGGAGAAGAGTTGAACTCTTCTTTTGCTACAACTTTTTCCTCTGTCCTCCCTTCATATTATCCCACCTGTCCAGATTATTCTTAATTTCTCTTCTACCCTGCCATCTTTTTTAATTTCTTCCTCATGTTCCCTTATCACTTGGAATTATCTATCCAGAAACATTAAATCTTTCCAGTGTTTAAGAAAACTTTTAATGCTATTTTAAAATTCTGCACCTAAATTAGCTATCTTCCCCCACACGTCTAGCTATCTATGCTTCTGCCTTTCTTTATCAAAGGTGAGCTTTTGGAAAGTATTCAGGAGCAATGAATAACTGAAGGAGGTTCTTCCAAATTGCTGTTCCATTTAGTAGGAAGAGCAGCAGATCACTCCCTCTCTCCAAGGGATTGTGCACTAGCAGGAGCTTAAGTAGCTGTGTGTGCCGGGGAAGGGATTTTCACAAGTATTTGATGTTAGGAGCTGTTGGAGACAAAGAGAAATGTATAGATCTGTTCCGGGATAGCAACTCCTCTTCCCCTCTGAAAGTGTGCTACAAAAAGACACACTCAATTTGCTTCTTCTGTTGGCTGCTGCCTATTTAATATCATGCATTAATTTCAAGCTCTGCATGAATGCTTAGCAGGACATGAATGCAGACCAGCAGGGCTGTCTACCGGGGCAAGGAGAACCATAAGTTTTATCTGAAACTGTGCTGCTAGTTTTGATCGTACTTTTGTGACCATACACAGTGTGTACTGACAAACTATTAAAAATCCTTTCTACATTCTTTAATGATCTGCCTCAGTCTTGCAAACTAGAACATCTAAGTGGCCATCTGATAAAAGAGGACAAAACAGTGAAATAGGTAGGTATAGATGTTGACTGCAGAATATACTGTCCAAAGATTATGTTCTAATAGATGTATTCATGTTACTATAAGAGCTTTTTTCTTTACTGGGAAGGCCACTGAAATGAGCAGATTTATTTAAGAAGTAAGACACTATTTAGAGATGGTGATCTTGGACTGGGTCTTCTGAATGACTACGGTTTCTCTCAGTGGTTGTTGTTACACCAGCAGAAAACTATTATTTCCGCTGAGCTACTGGTGTAAGTTAGCACTGCTACTTCTTGATTGCACTTTAAAATTTATTTCCTTTAATATCTTAGCAACAGAGAACTGCAAGTTTTAATTAGATTGTAGTACACTGTTTTGTAAGTATGCCTGAAACTGAAAGTCAGCCAGAACAGTATTTCATAGTGAACTGCAAAATCTATGTGTGTCCTGACTGCCTTTGTCAGTATAAATCAGAAACATGAGGTGAAAGAATACTATCTGACTACTTCTCAGTATAGAAAAAAACCCCAAAACTACGCTGCAGGAATTTTTGGTGTACTTTTATATATTAGGTACTGCTATGCAAGTACTGCTTTTCTAACTACCTTGCTGCAATAGCATTTGGAGGATGAGACAGAGATTGAGAACCTCTTCTCAGAGAGGATTTGTGGCTCCACAGAGTCGTTAGATGGATTTTGAATGGTTACCATAAGAAACAATTTTATTTCTTCCCTAAACCAACGCAAAAAATTGTCACAAAACACTTGGTTACATTGATTTTGAACTAATTTTAAAGAAGCACTTAGTTGTACTCTGGTTATTGAGTTTCTGAGAGTAGTACAGAAGTGAGAGGATCCAAAGAATATCTCATGATCACATGAAATTAGCATGCTTTGTGATAGTGATTGAAACAACATACTGCAAGCAAGGATAATAATAAATAGAGATAAGTATATAAGCATATAATCAGGAAGTAATATAAATCACATAAAAGCTGTCCTCTCTATGAAGTATTTTTCACTCAACTGCCTTATAAAAACAGCCCATTCAAGCTCAGACTTAATTTTTTTTCTATTTAGATTTCTGCTTCTGTCAGTTTCCTGCTTTTTTTTTCTCCACCTGCTCTTCCTACCTGTCTAAAAGCAGGTTTTTTTCATTGCTATTTTTCTATATGCCTCTGTATCAGAACCAGTTCTTTGGGGAGAAAACCATGTCAGTTGGCAGAAACAGAGAAATCAACTGAGGCAAAGTAAGAAATGGTGCCAGTCAACTCCTCCATCAAAGGTTAAGGATAGAAATCGACAGGATTTTCCTGGGTGCATCTCATCTTCTAGTCAAGATGGTGCACAAGTAGATTGTGAGGACGTTTTATAGTGGTATAAGATTTAAGAATGTCTTCTAGCCTGGCCAAGCCTGCTACTGTTCCAGCATGCCGAACTTAAAAGAAATGACCAGGGTGTGTGTGTTGTATGCTGCAGCCACTCAGTGCTCACAAGGTTCAGGTCACTGTGCTGAGGATGTGCAGGAAGCACATTGCCATGCATCTGCTGTGTGCGTGCTTGCAAATTTGCAGGAAATTTATTGCTCCCGTTTGCATCCCCCTTACCTTCTCCTTACACCTTGTATTTATTGCATACATGCAGAACATGTTCTGTATTAGCAATGCCCTGGCAATGTTGGGTTTGCTGTGCTCAAAGCCTGCCAGCATGTGCATACCTACTTCTGACTGGGAACTATGGACAAAAATGTTCAAGTCCAACCAGAGTCCTTTCTGACTACTGTGGTGCCTTCTTAAATTTGGGACTTGCTTGCTCACCACAGTGTCTGAAACTGACCCCGTCATCATTCAAGTTTTCCAGTAAGTCCAGTTTTTTTGGGTTAACTTTTAGCAATTCAGGTTCCTAGGTGATCTTTTGTCCAGTGACTTACAGAAAGGCTCCAGATAGCTGACACCCTAGTAAATAAGCTTAAAGAAGCCGATATTTCCTGCTTAAAATGTTTAAGAGTAGAAATACTGCCATGTGACTGAAGTTTCTTTTAATGAATAGTTGTGAAAACAATTTGATAAAGGCTGGAAATACTTTGGGTATTCATGAGTAACAATTCTTTCTCAGAAATGAGCTTTGATTTCTGAATACAGGACAGAGAGAAAAAGTGATAAATGGAAGAGATAATTTTGTTTGCTGCTAATAATTTATCAGCTCTAATCAGGGTGAAACCTATCCATTAAATTGTGTGCACAAATGTGATGATAGTACTAGGAGTGCCTCATTATTGTTAATTCATTTAGTACTTAGTGTAATAGCACTAATCATAATTAACTTCTCTGGTATTAATAGGGTTGTCACACAATACGTATTGTATTTGTATGAGAATTCCATTCTAGATTCTAATTAATTAAAACACCATAAAAATGCCAGCATTTTAATTTTCTTCATATTAAATACTATGAGGAGGCTTCTAATTTTTTCCTATTAGAATTTATCAAAATACTGCTGCTACATTAATTTTAGCCAGGAATAATAGTTTGTAACCACCTATTTATCAGTTAATTAATTTACTATTTAAAAGTCTTTCATTTTTCAGGGGATTACTGTTGCTAATGCACAGAGGAGGAACTGTAGCTTAATATACCAGTGATAGAGTTTCTATGAGGCTAAATACCTGGTGTTTTCTGAATAGGTCTCTCTGCCAATCTTCACAAAATACTCAGTGTCAGGGTTCTCCAGTGCTGGTGCGTCCCTGGGACAAGGTCCTGGGGACCAGGTGCTATCGGGGCTCTGTCAGGGGCAGGCTGGGCAGCCAGGTCCTTACACTCCCAACATCCCAGCCAGGAGCAGGGCAGTCTGGGACAGCCCCTGCCCTGGAAACCTGCCTGGGAATGGTGATGGGCTGAGGCCAATCCTGGATGTGGGCCTGCAGGTGCGGTTCCATGGCTGGTCCCATGGTGCCTGTGGCAGGCACAGATGTGGGAGCTGCAGCACTTGTGGGGGTTGAGGGGTAGAGGCTCAGATTAAAGCAGCTCCCATAGGAAGGAGGTCTTCTTGCAGCACTCTCTGGAGCCTCTCCAGAGGCAGCATGAGGAAGGGACAGCCCAGTGGAGCTGTCTCCAGTTTGGCCCTGAGCACAGGCAGCCAAGCCTCCAGAAGGGGAATGATCTCAGAGCCCTTCCCAAGCTATTTCTGTTTTGGGAATAAAGAACAAAGGCAGTGTATTCACGACATCTGTATCGACAGCTTTAGGGTTCTGTAAGCTCTGTAACTCTACAGAAAGTTATTCTGAAATTTCTGGCAGCCTACTCTCTGCCTCCTGCTTTCTCCTAAGCCTTGATGCACTGCTCTAACTAATCCTTTTGGCTGGCTTATGGAAATCTTTCATCGGAGCACAGACACAGAGAAATTCTTCATTTCTTTTACCTCTGGTAGTAGGCTTCAACCTTCTGGATGTGAAAACTGATGGCTACAAGGTGGAAATGCTGCTGTCCACACGCTGATGTATGCTCTGGATGTGAGCACTAGCAACACAGAAAGGCAGCAGTGGAACACCTTTTGTGTCCTGATCAGTGTACATCAGGCCTGCGACCAGCTTTGGGCAGGCCTTGTGGCTGGCACAAGCTGCTTCTCATGAAGTCTGCTGGGTGTACAATACTTGGCAGGATTATAATGTAAGATTTAGAGTGGGATATTTAAACTTGACATGGTAGAGGAGCATCTGGAGTTGTACCTTGAGTGGTGACTTGAGAGACCAGCATGCAATACCTGGTTTGAAGTGTTATTACTGATCCAGGAGTTTGTAGCTCTGTACAGTACCAGAAGAGTTTCATCTCTATAATTTTCTAATCTACAAATGTCCTGTGGTCTGTTTTAATAGGTCTGATTCTCAGTAGAAGCATGTAAGTTGAGTATAAACTTTAGAAGACCTTTGTTTTCAGACTGAGTGCGTCAGGATCCATGAACAACTACAGGGTTAATTAAAATTCATATTTCCTTTATATTTTCTTTCTGCTTCATTAGTATTCAGGACATGTCCTGAGCAGGTTTATTTTGATAGATGTTATCCACAATAAATTGAAATACCTTCCACAGTGCTCTCTGTAAGATAAGAAAAAATTACTTGAGTTATATTCCTAAATCCTAGGTGACTATGTCAGTAGATTGATTCATGCTGTAGGTTTCCACCTTCATTTAAACATTGCTGAAATGAGCCTGAAGCTTAATAACTTTTATCAGCTCTCTAAGAAAATGTTGGAAATTGTTAATTGATTGTTCATTATAAAATATTTATACAGCAGTAAAATCATCATTCTTATCACCGATACACACTCTGGTGCAAAAACCATCCATCAATTCAGCCATTTTCTATTCTGTTTTGTTTTCTGCTCTCACAGGGCACTTTGTGACATGCTTGTGTTATGTATGTGGTATAGTATAATGGAATGAATACCCTTTTGATGCCAGCACTGTTACGGTAGCTGGTTATTCAGGTTAAAATAATACCAAAGAGATGAATAGATTACCTGTCTCACAACCAGGTCCCAAGCTTCAATATAATGAAAGGTGAAAAAATGTGTCTATGGACATTGTCCAAGTGATAATGATTGTTCTGAATATAAAGGAATGTACAAGAGTAACCAAATCTTGATCTCATTCTATATGTCCATAGCAGATCTATGCAATTAGGATTTAATTTGTAGTATTTTTCTTTAAGAACTTGCTGTTTGCAAAGGTATACAACATTCAGGTAAGCAAAGCAGAAATGTGTAGCCAAAATTTACATGTATGTTTAAATATATAAAATCTCTCACTGGACAAAAGATACATTTTTGAATACATCAGGGTATTTATTGGTGGGGACACTTTCTAGTAATAGAAAAATATATGTATCAGCTGTGTCTCACTGCCAATATGTGGATCATCTGTGGCTCACTACCATTACCCTGTCTGTGCGACAGAAATATAATCTAACACTTGAATTCGAATCCTTAGCTAGAGATGGTAAAACTTTTCTTCTAGTGGTGGGAAAAGCTCTTCAGGAATTGATAACAGTATGATGTGATTCAGGTAATCTGTGAACTGTCTCCTGGAAGATCTCTTCTCCCTCAGTAGGCTACTGGAGTGCCTAAATAGTTGCTTTAATATGGAGGCATTTAAGTGCCCGTGTAAGGTGCAAGGACTGGACTTGCATTTGCAAAACATAATTGTAAGTTTTAAAGAGTTGTAAAATGTTTAAAACTCGTCAGAGACAGGTCATCCTAGTGGATAGTGAGCTAGATATGATGTCCTGGCTAGACATGGGACCTGTTCCTGTTCCTGTCTTGTTGGGTGAACTATGAACAGCTCTTTGTCAGTTCTTCAAAGAATTCTTTTACCATCTTCATACAACACCCAGTGTAGTCAGATTCAGAGGACAGTGAGACCTTTTGTACACTGTCGTAAAAAAATGCTAATAATTTTAACTTCAGAATTCCCTTTCTTTGCAAATGAGTTGTGCTTTGAAGGTGTCTTGGCAGTGTGTGATCTTGTCTGTCTTCTCACTGCAGGAAAAAGCTGAAATTGTGGACCAGTTTTCAAGAATTCTGACAGAAAAAAAAAATTTGATATTCTGTCTGCCTTCTGTTTTTTCTGGCAGACAGTTCATGTCCATTTGTAAAAAGTCCATTTTCTAACTTGTCATAATACTATTGATTGGCAGAGATGAAGTGGGCTGTTTGTTTATAGTTTGTGTCAATGAGGAGGAGTCCTTTTAATATCCTGTGTTGATCAGAAATTTTCTTATTTTTAAGAGGGAAATGGGAAATATGAAACCATGGCTGCAATAGGAAATGTGACTCTCTGAGTGTGATGCTTTATTATGTTCTATGCTCTAGTGCGTTTTCTGAGTTCCTATTTGCTTAGAGCAAGGTTTTGTTGCTTCAGACCTCACGTGACACTGTGACAAAAAATGTTCTGCTTTGTCTCTTGCAGTGTCAGATACAGCCACAACCAAGCCCAGAGCCTTTCCCTCTTGGTGTTGAGTTGAAAAGAAGTTCATAGAATCATAGCATATTTTGTGCTGGAAAGGACCTTTAAAGGTCATATATTCCAACTCCCCTTGCAATAAGCAGGGACATGGTCAGCTAGACCTGATTGCTCAGTCTCATCCACCCTGGCCTTGAACACTTCCAGGGCATCCACCACTTCTCTGGGCAACCTGTTGCAGTGTTTCACTACTCTCCTTGTAAAAACTTCTTATATTTAGTCTGAGTCTAATGAAATCTGTTTTCTATTCCTTATTCCCTTGTACCAGTAATGAAATAAATTCGGCTGCCTGACAGGTCCCTACATTTTTTCTGAATTCCAAAGTCACCAGATCTGTTGAGGAAGAACCTGTCAGAGAATTGCGTTACAGAGATGCTGTTTCAGAATTTCCTTTCTGAGTCTTACTTCCACTTTTGAAGAGGTGTCACCAAGATTTGTACGCGTGTTTGTCTTTATCTGTTTTTCCCACTTATAAACTTCATGCAGACTTTATCTATTTTGTAAATTGTGTTTTCAGACCCAAAAAAAGCATTTATGTGCCTGATGGTTTATTCATTTCCACCCTGTTTGTTGATCTAAAGAAGATGCAATCTCTCCTCATTAACCTTGCTTATATACTTAATACTGCCATGGGTACATGAACAAATCTTACAGGAGATTTTTGCCATTAAAATGTGCTTTGCTCTTGTAGAGTGTCCCACTTATCTATGCACCATTATCAAAACTGTAAGTAACTTTTTTCCCCGCTTATTGATTAAAACTGTGATGTTGAACTTGGGTTTTGTGCATAATCTAGCACAATGTCTATCTGCCTGGACACTAGGAAACGCATTTGTTTTGCTGAAAATTTCTATGACCAGCTCGTAGTAAAACTGCAGTGATGTTGGGAGGCATCACTTCAATCTTTCCTTATACAGATGCTAAAAGAAATATGACATTATTAAGTATTGCAAGCCTGTTATGTATTCAGCTACTTTAGACAGTTAAAATTCAGGGCTGAGTTGTGTCTTCTCACAAACCTTTCTTTTTTCTGAGATAATTTTATCTTAATAGGGAGGCCAGGACACATTTCTGGTATACTCAGCTCATGAGGTAGCTGCAATAGATTTGCACTAGATTTGCACAAGATTTGCAAGAGATTTTAAGAAGGGCAGAGGAGTGGAGTACTGCTTTACAAGCAGGGGCTGCAAAATCTTGACTTGCCTTGAAAATTCAAGCTGTGAGGTGACGTGGTAACAATCCATTACTATATTGGCAGACATTACAGTTCTCTCTCCCTGTTTAATCTCAGAGACACTACTGGTTCTAGGAGAAAAAGAGAATGTTTCAGACCTTTCAAGCAGTGAGTTTCTGAGACATTTTCTTACTCTGTGGTGGAGAAAAAACCCGAAACACTTCATGATGGGTGTTAATAAATGTAGGAGTAGAAGATATACAACAGTAGGAGACTCAGAAACTCTGGAGGTCCTTTCCAGTGCTGTATTTCTGTGGAGAATTTAATCCTCTTCTGTGTAAATTATTCCATACTTGCCACCCCAAGAAGTAGGTTACATTGCATTATCTTTTCCAGAGTTTAAATTTCTTAATCGTCTCCTCAGCCCCATACAGGGAGGTCTACTTGCCTAATAGTTTGCACATGTTCATGAGCAAATTGACTGGGAGGAGAAGGGGAAGCAAAGGAGCAGAAGGAATCCCATCTGGCCCCATTTACTTGCTACTATAACTACTCAAACTGTATTGACTTACTATAATGAAATTTTATTTTAAAATCTGTCTATGCAGATAAAAATTATTTTCCCTTATGTTTTTTAGTTCTTATTAAAATCTGGAATTATTTTCTTTTTAATGCTGCTGTCCCTTTCTCTCTTTCTGTCTCTCCAGTCCTAAAGTGCAAAAACTCAGAATGCCCTGACTCATTCAACTGCATATTGCTAACACTAGTAAAGGTTGACCTGATGACTTGGGGAAGGAATAGAGAAAAACAGATGAAGATCGATTTCTTCAGAAAACTTGCGGAACTAAAATCTCATTTCTGAAGAGTCATAAAATCTGTACTTTACTGAGATAGGTTGCATCCTTTAGACCATTAATGGCATTGGCTGCACAGGGAAATATATATGGCATTGTATAGAAATGAAGGCAATTCACAATTTTTCTGGAGGAAGAAGACAAAAGAAAGGTGTAAGGATTTTGAGCAGTTTATCATGTGGAAATAAAAAGAAGAGTGTCCTCTCCATGTCCTCTCCACAGACCTGGCTCTGTGGGTTAGGAACCACAGCCTGGGAGCCTTCACCTGCAAACATTCTCCTGTGAATATCTGGGAACCTAGATGAAAGCCTGATCACATGGAAGTCAACAAGAAGTTTTGGCACTGACATCAATGAGGCTAAAATTTTATCCGTTTTATTTTACAGTTGTTCTGCGTTCATAAAGTGCAAGGTATGTACTTTTTAGTACGGCTGCACATGAAAGAGTTATTTATGTACCTACTGCAAAAAGGTGCACAGTTTCTCAGTTAACATGCCAGAGGCTTTGCTGATGTGATATGAGCTAAAGGATAAATTATTAAGAGAATACTGGCACTGGGATATTGCAAGGGGAAAAATATGTATAGTTAGGACCAGATGTTAAACTGGAGTTTCAAAATTAATATTCTGTATGTAGAATGGCTATTGAAGCTGAAAGGCTTAAGCAAAATGCAAACCTTTTGGGCGGATTAAAAACTCAGGCCTCACCACTGAAAACTGGAAACTTTTCTCTCAGGAGAGGCTTTCTATCTGTGAAATGGAGATAACAACATTCCTCTTCTTTCTTTTATTTGTTAGTATCTTCTGGCCAGAGACTATTAGTAATAATGTATTTACATAGTCTGTGTTATAATGAACTGTTTGTGTGAATTTATAATAGTACCAAGAAGAATTCACTGATATTGATCAAGACAGAAGTTTTCTTTATATCCCAAAGAAAAACAGCAATGACTATTTTTGAAGTACACTAAATTGATTAGATGTTTCTTAGTATCTTATTGTGTTTCATCCAGTATTTTAATGAAAGAATAAGATTATTTCTCATCACAGTGCCAAAACCATAGAATTGAGAGAAGCAAACTGCTGTTGTTATGGGAACAAAGGTCCAGCAAACTGCTGCAGTTGAATTATTTTGAAACAGAACTGGCTTCTTTCCTGGATTCTGCACATATGTGAAACTAGCCTGGCTCCAGCATGGCCTATTGCCTGCAACACGGGCTTTGCTAATGGTGGTACTTGTGCCTTTGACACACTCTTTGTCATCTGTGCTATTTCAGTCATTCCTTCTCTAGGATTTCCCTTATTTCCGGTGTTTCTGCTTTAATTTCACATCCATTCCTGTCTTTTCTTTCTGCAGTGTGGCCTCCAAAATCTGAGATTTGGTTGAACTGAAAGCATGTGCTGCATGTTGACAGAACTGCTATCTGTCCCTCTCCTTCAGGTGTGTGTGTACACAAGCAGAGAATGAGAGGAAAGTGAAAATAAAATCCCAAATCTTTACTTGGGAAAATTTGCATTATTCAAGCTAAAAACCAGCCCTCTTATCTGCTTATGCTGATCGATCTTTATCTTTCCTACTTTATCAGTTCTAGAAGATAACAAAGCATGTACTAATACACCAATACTAATACAATAATACAAATATGAACCCAGTGGTGCTCATGAAAAAAAGGGTCCTTATACAAACTGTGTGCCAAGCATGTTCTGCCTTAGAGTCAATCAATTAAACTTTGTTCTGATGTAATTCTCATAATTTAGTATCTTTGCCTGAGACTCTGTTTTTGACTTCAGAAATGGTTTCTCTACCCACACAGAACATATTAAACACGCTCAATTTCTGAGTATACCAAAGTGTGAAAGTTGGTAATGTTGTCTTCTCTGTTCCTCATTTGTAGCACCTAAACAAGATAGACAGAATGTTAAAATTGTGGTGCAGTCAGAGCCTCCCAGTGGGCAATTTTTTTGAAAGGGAAAAAGGCAGTTTCTCTTTAATTAGGACAGCAATGCTCTTTTCGTCAAATGCCAACATCTAACATTGTGAAGAGACCAAAAATAATGGGGCTACCATGCAGTAAATAACTATGTGTGATATTACAGTTTTACAGAGCAAGAAATACTTTGCTTGTGCTTCACTTGGTTTTTGCTTTATGAGACAATAAAGTCCTCTGGCAAATAAATGGCAGGACCTCAGCCCAAGGGAGTGGTGATGCTTCTCAGAAGTGTTTTTCAGGGCTTGTTTATTGCCTTATAAACTCAAAGCCAAATTAAGTTGCTAAAATGTTACATTTTGCATATGAATTATACCTCCCCTGTCTATCTGCAGTTATGCATACTTCTTATTGCCTAGGTTTCATTCCCTTCTGTCTGTTCTCTTTTACATTTCTACCTGTATATATTATGCTACGTGGAACTCCTAGCCCAAAATGTATGGGAAATTTCACTACTGCTAACCCTAGGTATTTACAAGTCAGGCACCAAAATCATAAGTTGCCAAATGCTGGATATGTCTTCTGGGATCTGAGCTGATATTTTGTGTCTGGAACATGCTAGAGGTTTGGGGACTTACAAATATGCTGTGTGGGGAAAAAAAAAAAAAAAAGAAAATGGAGATTAAGAGTCTCAAGTGCCTTTAGTGGCTCGGGCTTCAAATATGCTGTGAGAGTTGGGAACACTGAGCATGTCTTATTCATTCCTGACAAGAACACATTTCAGCCATGGATGACTACTGACATGAACAGTCAGCCTTTCTACAAACTTGTCTGTAGTGAAGTTGAAAACCAGGCTGGTGAACAACTGTCATCCAGATGTGTTCTCCCATCTGAACCTTGCAAATCCATGTAGATCTCTCTGCCTGTCACTGCCCCCGTCACTGCCTACAGGATACTGAAAAAAGGCAAGAAACAAGACAGAAGGTGAAATTATTTCAGATTGTCCGTAGATGTAACAAAATGTAATAAGATCATAGGATAATTCAGGCTGGGAGGGACTTGGGGGGTTCTCTATTCCCTTTCACCCTATTCAAGGCAGAGTCAGACAAGGGTGCTCAGTAAGGTCTTGGTTGTCTCCAAGGATGCAGACTGCAGAGCTGTTTATGTACTTTGAACCTTTCTTCTTTCAGTATATATCCTTTGCCTGCCATCCTCCTGCCATTTGTCTCTGGAAGGAATCTTTCCTCTGTCTTCTTGATAACTGCCTCAAAGATATGGAAAGGCTGATATTAAGAGATGAAATTGAGCAGTGGGAAATTTAAGTCCACTTCTTTTATTTTTCTTTTTATCAGGGAGGGCTGTGAAGCTCTGGATGACATTGCCAGACTAATTTAAAACTACTGTAAGAAATAATTTTGCATGGACACTAGAGGAGAGGAAACAATTTCTTTTGTCCTTTGTATCATATGATCTAATTAATATTTTAGGGAGTGTGACCTGATGGAATTATAGACTGTGAAGATTAGAAACACTTCTTTATCCATGCCAAATCAATCCTTAATTTCTTCTGGTCAGTAGTCTGCAATTATGTTAATGCTATTTATGAAGATTTAGTTATGGAGACTCTTATGAACTGTGGAATGCTGACCTTCATATTCTATTTTGTTAATAAATTCTTTGAGATGGGATGAAGTGCAAATGTTTTCATTCCCTCTGTTACTCAGCTCTTGCTGTTCTCCCTGATCCACTTCAATCTCCCATGCAGTTACATTTAAGACTCAATGCTTATTTTTTCCACAGATGATGATATATAGCGAATGTGGACAAAGTGGCTGATCCATGAGTCATTTTATGAATATTATACGTTTACTGGCTTCTTTTATTGCATTTATGTTGACGTGCTGTTCGCAAAGGGGCTCAGTGGGAAGTGAGTTGCCCTGCCTTCTACAGGTGTTTGTGTGAGCTGAGCCCAATTGAGCATTAGATAGAACAGGTGTATGGGCACTGCTTGGTGATAACCAGCATATTATTGCTCCTTGTTTCCCATTGTTGAGATTAAACAAGGCTGCATTTGAAAAAAGGCTGAAGTGAGCTCTGTTAGGTCTGGAGCCTGAGTGAAGACTCTTAGAGACTGTAAGGTTGTTTACCTCAACAGATCCGTGAACTTTAGAGAGATGAAGACTTGGGGCCTTGCTGAGGAACTTATGGAGAGCCTGAGATTAGGTTTCAGGCTGGTGAACTTGAATGTCTGCATTTTGCCTATGGAAAGAGGGACTCTGATGTTGAAATGGGAGGTGTGGAGTAGGGCCTCCTGTCACACCAGCTAATGACATAGCTCCCACCATCTGCAGGAGCAACGTCTGGAGTTATGCTGGGTAAGTTACCACAGTGTTGTATGATTGCAGGTGAAGCAATGGCAGTTGAAAGTCATATTCCTGTTCAGCTCCTTAAAAGTGTCAAAATAGAAGCCAATGAAATGGCCACTGGGAATGCAAAATTGATCATACTTACTGGAGTTTTAATTTAACTGAAAGGCCTGAGTCCTGTCCCTTGAGGGCAATGCAAAAATACTCATTTTAGCGAAGACAAGGAGATCCAAGATTTTGTTCACAGAGTATTTCTTGTAGTGAAAACTTAAGAACTCAATCTATAAGTCCTTCTGTGTCATCACACCATGAAAAATATCCTAAATTGCGTAGGTTGAAAAGTCTGAGGAGTTTAAAGCAAATATAGTTGTTTTTTTGGGGTCTACTTATGATTTTTTTGAGTGCCTGAAGTTATCTTTCTTTATACTGTAATTTTTGGCATACTTCTGTTTTCTGTGGGTTAATGTCAGACTCTCATATGTGAATAATATAAAATAGTAGCTTCCTTTGTTGTAATTTTTTTAAACTTTATTCTTAATTAACTAGGAATTTAAAATATTCTGTGGTTGTTTTACAAGAGTTCTATGGTCAAGTATATCACAATTTCCATTCTTATTCCGTGTCAACTATTAATTTAGCAGTGAAAGTCTTAATTAATTTACTACCCCTACAGTACGTTGTCTTTCTACCAAAGATCCATATTTAAATGTTCCTTGGAGATTGGCCTTGTCAAAGAGCATAATTGAAGGGTAAAACTTAGTGTATTCTTTCTTGAAAACAGGCTAGTTTATGTACCACACAAAGATTACTTGCTATGCTTTAAGTATTTTTCTGTGAAGTAGTGCAAAAAGATCTGCCTTATCAAATCTGGGTCTTTTTGTTTGTTTGTTTGTTTTTTTTGTTTGTTTGTTTTTTGTTCTGTTTTTGTTTTGTTTTGGGTTTGGTTTTTTTTTTTTTCAGTAATTAGAGTTCCCACCATGGATGGGACTGAACTTGTGCTGAAGCCTGAGCTTGATCTATGTGGTTTCGAATGTTGACATTCTGTAATGGCATGTTTAGAAGTCTATGGGATAGGGTTTTTTCCCCTCTACTGAGCCCAAAACAGAGTTTAGGAACAAATGCAGTTCTCCCTTCAGAATTTCAGGTCATATGTCTGGGTTGGTAGAGAGGGACTGTAATTCTTAAACCATATTTTTTAGTATAAACTACAGAGATCTACTTGTTACACTTCTCCCATATGCTTTAACCTTTTTCTATTACACAAACCACAACCTAAAGCCCTTTGTTAGCCATTGTTCTTAAAAATTAAACCTTCCAGTTATTGCATCTGGACGACTGATCGTGATGAAGTGCATTGAGGGGAAGCTGTAGCTGGTCTCGGTATGTTAGCACAGCTGCTATTAAAGATATTTAAGTTTTAGATGCAGGGAGTCAGAAATCCATGGCTGATCCCTTTTCACCTCAGTGAATCCTAAAGATCAGCGTTAGCAGTGAATACATTTTAATCCATTGCTGCCAGCTGGTAAAGCACCCATGAATAATGCGAGATTATAGGCAACTCACCCTTTTCCCGAGAGCATTTATCTATGTTCACTCAGAGGCAGTGCCAGTTAGGGCTGGCACAGTTGTCCTTTGTAATGAAACTCTTGACCTAGGAAAACTACCCAGAGAGCTTTAGAAAGATGACCTCTGATAATATGCAAGTCACTGTAGCTCTCTGCAGTCTGTGTGTGACTGCTGCAGCTCCAATTTTCCAATCATAAATTCACACAAATGGCTGTATGGCCAAAAAGATTACCTGATGTCTGCCTAATGCTCTGTGTACTTAGTGTTTCGTACAGTAGGGCTGTAGGAATAGCAGCGTGTCAGCCTCAGGGGTTGCCCAGCCTCTGATGTCTGTTTACTTTCTCTCCATCACATTAGCACTGTACTGTAATTAGTCATACTGTATGCACACCTATCCAGCTTGTGGGAGACTGCCACGCTGTCACAGGAGATTAGCAGTTGGTTAACAGAGTGTTTGGTTAACTAATATGCAAAGAGAAAAAAAAAGAGCTGTGTTATGAGGAAGGGGATTTGCGTGTCCCTTATTAATATAGTATAGTGGTATATTGATAATGACAAAATGTGAGGGCTAATATGCAGGAAGTAATATGCATGAGCACAGGCCATTAAGAGTAATTACAATATAACTAGTGCTTTAAACAGTTGTTTCTAAAAATGCATATAAAGTAGGGATTTATTTTAATAGGGATTTGTAACTTTTCATTGAGCACCATTACACACCTCCTTCCTCCCCCAACCCCCCATTTAATATAATCCTGTGCTAGGAAAGACATAAACACACACGTGCAGAGTAAGAGTAAATGTTGATACGAAATTTTTTTTTGTTAAATATTGTGCTATTTTAATGAAGTGTAACTGTGTCCTGTGACTTGGCTATTGGTTGGAGAAATGGGAATTTAAATAGTTAATAAATTGGGAAGTTAGAATAATGTGCTGCATGAGGATGGAGTCTGGCATTCTAATGAAGTTGACACTGCTTTGTATAACCAGAAATAGAGTCATCTCTGATGCAGTTGGTAGGGATTGCTGTTACCGGGATTCTCTCCAATGATACTAATCTCACCATCATAGTCCTGAGATGCAGGCTGAGTAGATGGCTACATATACTGTCATGAGGTGAATAGCTATGAAACCAGTAGTTTGTGCTGAAGCGTGTGATCTATAGGAACAATGTAATGAAACATTATCTTATTAACAGGAACACTTTGTGTGCAATGACAAATTCTGAAAATCCAGTGGCAGCATTTTCTATTTGGTGGTGGTCTTTGTGTTTCTATTCAGTTTTTCATCAGTTCATTGAAAACTGTGGTGTTTTTTTTTGCCAGTTGCTTAATTCAAATACCAAACTTTACTTTCAGTTATACGAGTTTAGTAATCTTTAGCTGTTTCTTTCACTGTAGCTTCAACTATAAAAATAGAGGAAAAGGGTGTTAGTGCAATGCAGGTATTCTGGAGGAAAAAAAGTTAGAGAAGTACAATTTGTATAGTTTACAAGACATTTCTAAAACTATTCAAGCCAAAAATTTGTTAGTATTTCATGCTGACTTTTTTTTTTTCTGTTAGCATTGCTATTTCTGCTCATTTGTCTGCAAGGATTAAGCTTTTCTGAGTAAGACTTGTGGGGCTGAAATAGTTTGCTGGTATTTACGACATTTAGTCATACCTCTATTTACTGCAGCAGAGTCTTGTTCATTTAATTACCATCAGTTTTGGACTGTCTATCTTGTGATTGCATGACTGTAAATGTATTTTAATTCTCAAGAAGCTATTGGCAAAATTTTCCCTTTAAAGGAGAAGTGATTTCAGACACAACGATGTTTGTTTCTGTGGTGTCCAACTTTCAGTAAGCACTATTGGTAGGTTTCTTTTTTTTTTTTTTTGTGCAACAGAAATATTGCTTAGTGCAGTAGTTCTGTTTATACTTTTCAGGACATGTGCTGTCATTTGGTATACGAATGTTCACACACTTTGATATATTTGATGTACTTTTTTCTACTTTATCAAAATGGTTTGACAGAATTTTGATGAGATTGTTTGTTTGACAGGATAGTGCTATTCTTTTGATGTACACTGCTTTACTGAGATTATGGCTGCGCTTGTATTCTGATATATTTATCTTTGAAATAAATTTGTAAGACATTCTTGAGAGAGAAAGTGCTGATAAGATCATAACAGTGAAGCATTTAGGTAAACTGATGGTATTTTTACAATTAAGCATAATAATGGTCCATCAGTCCTTTGGACTAAGAATAGGTATAAACTGGGAAGGAGTAAATAAAAAGAAAACTGAAAAAGATATAGATCTCAACTGTATTTAAGCACTGGTCCAGAGTTAATCACATTGATAGCTTTGGGAAACCATCTGAGGACCTCATACAATGAACAGACTGATGTGTCAACTAGCCAGTAGCAGCCTTATGACCTTGGTTATAGATGAGCATGTACATTTTATCTCACTGAAGGGTCACTGTAGGGGCAAACTAGGCTATGAAAGCTGGTAATGCAACTAAACCAAAACTGATGGTTGTGCAGAACAGTCGTGTTTATTCCTCATCAGTCATCATCTGCCATTTGTGGAGGGTGGAGAAGAATGAATGCATGTACTTTATGTAAGCAACATTTTCGCGATGATGGAAATGTGTGTCCAGATTGTCCTCTGGGAGAAACTTCTGGAGGTTGCAGTGCTTAACCTTTGGTTTTGCCTCAATGTTCACTTTAGAAATGAACACAGCGGGAGCTTTGATAAAGCTGACAGAAAAGAAGGGAAAGTCACAGATCAGGAAAATGCTTGTGAAAGAATTTCTGGAGAACCTGAGCATATTCAAATCATCAGACAGATGAAATTTAACATGGTGTGCTCAGTGAACTGGTTAATTGGATCCATTTTCAGTTAATTTGGAGAACTCATAGAGGACAGGTGAGGTTTCAAAAGGACAAATATACTTGCAGGAAAGAAAAAGGAGACATGGGAATCATGGCCCAGTGAGTTTAATTACAAGATTTTAATTGTTCTAGAAAATCTACTAAATACGGAAAAGAGTTTTGCCAGTATCTGGAGAGAAGAAAATAGTTGTGGAGAGCTGTAAAAGTTGAGGTGAAAGGCAGAAGAATTTTACCTTTAGATGCTTGTTGGAAGCTTATACTGACATTTGATTTTTGGAGTAAAAATCCTCCTTGCCTATCTCTGAAGTCATACATGAGAATCTTTAGTCCCCTGGGCCAGATGATATTTGCTGTAAGTAAGTAGCATAAATATCTTATCACAAGCCTTTTCAAATGATGGAGTTTGTCTTAGTGGCCGAATATGCAAAGTGAACCATATTTGTGTGTACCAAAAAATACCTGGATTACCTGACCTGTGGAAAGAAAGTAGATCCTGGCAGCGTTTTGGGACCGCCTACTCAAATACAGCTATGCAAAGACCAAGGACAGTTACCACTGTTACTAATTAAGCAGAACATTGTTTTAGTGTGCACTGGAGAGAATTTTCATAAAATGGGAATTGCAAAGAATTCCACATAGCACAGGCTAAGAGTCTAAAGGTAGAAAAGAGAAAGAGCAGAAACTCTGCAGTGTGTATTGTGGCAAATAAGACCAGGCAAGACAAGAAGATGGAAAACTGCAACAAATGCTATCATGTTGTCATAGAGTACTAGGCCAGAGTGCATAGCAAGGACAAAGGAGATGATGTTCTCAGTGCCAGAACATTTCTGCATTCTCATCATTCGCTCTGATAAAGGTGATGAACAAACTGCCAGCCTGAATGCGATTAATCTGGGCCTATGTTAGTTCCTCTTAATTGAGGTACAAGTCCCTGCTAGAAATACTGATGTCAGCACTGTGGAAAGAGCCCTAGGCACTGGAACAGATAGGAAAAGGAGCAATGAATTCCCCTCCCCAACACTGCACAAAATAAAACAATGTCTTAGAAAAAGCTGCAACAGATCTGAGAATGAAGATGTAATGCTGGCCATCTTCAGCAAGCAAGTATGTAAAATAAACATAGGGCTAAAGAACAGACTGGAAGAGGTCACAGTTATAGTAGCAGAAAAAAAGTACTTAACCATTATTGGAGTTAGAAAGCAGTCATACATTTTGCCTTGTAAAAGAAGGGAACTGAAGAAGAGTTGGAGCATGAAAGTGTAATGGTGAAAGCTTCAGCTGATGGTACTGTGATGAAAGACGATAGATGAAAGAACCCAGCTGTCCCATAATTTGTGCCCCTAGGAAAGTTCTTGTGCCTTCAGGCAGATAAAAAGAGGAGCTTGGCTCTGTCTGTGTTATTATGAAGGCAGTGAATTTGACTTCTCATAGGACTAATGTTAAAAACACTTCCTCTGAAAATGAGAATGCTGACTCAGATGAAAGGTTATGTTTTTTTTTAATCCGCTTTCTCAAAAGTCCTAACATTTATGCATTTATATTATTGCAGTACGACTGTTTATTATTAAATGTAAGGAAGGCACAAAAGCAGTAATTTCTAAAGTGTATACAGAGTGTTTTCCATGAGATCGTCCACTCCTGACATAAAGACCTTTTGAGATCAACAGATGTCTTTGAAAAACTTAATCATATTGCTGATAATTCTGGCTGAGCATGTACTTCATGGGGTTGTTTGGGTGTCATGCTACCTAATTATCTTATTGACTATAGACTTAGAAATAATTATTTAACTTCTTTCCAATTATTCCTCCTTTTCTACAGGCAGACGATGGACCTTGTGTTGCTTGAGGCTGTTGCAAAGTAAGATAGTATTTCCATACATGAGTGTCTGCTCCTTCATTGCTCCTCCCATACAGTTTAGTGATAGCTTGGAGATGCTGGGGAATGCGGGGAGCTAATATTGTACAAGGTGATTTGGGTGCAAAAACTCCTGAATGTTATATTTGACATGGAATCTAGAAGACCTAGCACAGTTGTGAGGAATTGAAATCTGTGGAGTTCAAATATAAGTCTTCAGCAGAGAATTTTGTGAACTTCAATAGAGTCCTCAAAACAGCTTAATTTTGTTTGGGCTCTAAATAAATCTGTGCTCATAGCTCTACATATAGGTGTCCCTGTGTGATCAGAAATGGATACAAAATGCACCACACATCCCTGAAGTAGGAGAGATTTCCACTCAGGTCTTTTTAGAAGAAGCTAGACAGCATGATGCTGGGAAATAAAACACATGAAAAGCAGTACAAATAGTTCCTTTCAATCGTTAAGCTTAGTGATGAGCTATGTTCTTCTGATTTGGCAAATAATTAAGAGAGTCAAACATTCAGTGTTGCAAGCAAGCATGTGTGTTCATATTACAGATAAAGTACACCCTGAATCTGCTGGTGGGTAATCTTGGTCTTTGAACAACATCAGCTGAGTTACTTATCCTTGTAATACATGCACAAACGTCAGCACCGTGGGTTGTGTGCCTGTGAAGGTTGCCATGGGCCCAGGGATTGAGGCAGTGCAGTGACAGCAAATACAAACCCTAAGCATATCATCACCTTGATGTTACCTCACAGGAGTATTTTTCTGCTGCCCTGAAGGAATATTTTTCCTTGCTCACAGTGCCTATGCATGGTTCCCCTCTACGCCTCCTGACATTCTGGGGGCTATGTTTCTATACTTCTGAATGACAGAGTGCTTTAGTGTTTTAGAGCACTTTAGAGCAAGGCTTGATTAATCAGGACTGAAGTGGTATTTCTGGATGTCCTTCAGATGTTGTTTCATTGCTGAGTAAAATGACTTGGGTTGAAGAGCAGCTAGGAGGCATTTTATGACATGCATACCTCTACTAAAGAAGATTTGATCATCTGCTTCCTGTCTCTAATATGGTGTACAATACCTAAAATCAACATGAATGGCATTTAATTGCATTTTTATGAATAAAATGCAAATGAAATTCTTATGTGAGAGATCTGAATGTTCTTAGCCAAAATGTTTTGTCTCTAAAGTTCCACACTTCAAGACTGATACAGGAAACCTTACATGTTCCATGCCGGAAACACTGAAAGATGTCCTGAAAGCAAAAGTCTTGGTGTAGACCAGCTTGGAAAAACACATTACCTCACTTAGAACTAGCAAATTCTTAAGGATGGGAGGATCTGCATGAACCTGCTAGACGAGTAAGCCTGCAGAGGAGAATGTTGCTGAAAGGATTTTGAATATACTGCTGTTTAAATAGAAGAAAACATTCCCACCTTTTTCTGCATGCTGGAGGGGGAAACCCCCCCCCTCCAAAGACCCACAGTGAAGCCCTTTAAAGGATAACATCATTAGATTATATAATTATATAATTATCATATAATAACATCATTAATTATCTTCTCTCTTACTCAAATGTCCTTTTTTTGCATGTATGCCATCAATAAATTGATGATAACTGTCTTAACAGGTGAGGTTTCTCAGCAGCTATAGTCAATAACAAAGATGTGTGCTGAAATGGTGGTTGCATGTCAGAAAATCTGTCACTACTTTGAACAAGCTATGAAAGTAGACAGAGGTTTGGTTTTAACTCTGTTTCATAGTTTCACCTTTTCTGAGAATGAAAGAAGAAGAAATCTTTGGAGTACAGAAAAACTGAGTTAAAAAATACCTAAAAAATACCATAAAAAGTATGAAATCATGGTGTCTTTAATGATTGTAAAAATTTGCATGGTTTAAATCTTTTTCAACAAGCTTTATCTCTCACACACATAAGCTTCACCTGAGGTTCTGCACTCCCAATTGCCTGTGCGATGGAGTGCTTAGAGGCCTCCGGGCAGAGCAAGCAGCTGTCTGTCAGGTAGATCTATGTTCAAAACCAGGGAGATGCAGAAGATGAAGTATAAGGTTGCTATATTTATAGTTAAAGGTGTAGTCAAGCTCAAAATTTTGAATTTTATAGGGAGATAAGGAAGTGGGGAACTGCCTCTGGCAAACTAACTTAAGTCTCTGCTGGCTGTGGTGTTGCATGTAGTATGTCTAAAAATCAGTCAGTACCTCAGAAATCACGAGGTTAACAATATCCTTGTATGTGTTTTGTAGAATATTTTATATTAATGCACTGGTAGCCACAAATCCCTGTGAATAGCATAGGCAGCTACTGGTACGATAATCAGGAGCAGGGAAGAGAATCCTACTAAACTGTCAGTTGTGACTGATTTCCAGAAAAGCCATCAGTGTCTGACCCTTGCTGTACTCAGCAGCTGGGATGGGCCAAAGAAGTCAACTTCAAGTATCTATGGTGTATGGTTCCAGAAGGTTGCTTTGGACACTTGAATGTGAAATCTAAAACCTTCAGTCATCCTGATCACCTGTACAGGAAAGCTGAGTGCAGAGCCTGGTGGGATGTGGTGGTCTGAGCTTTCATTGTAGAAAAGCTAGAGAAAGGGCACTGAAAGATGGGAAGAATTCCTGCTGATAGGTCTATCTTAGGTTGCATTTAAATTTGTTTTACTTGTGGTCTGTTGTTTACTTGTGACTTGCAGCAGCAAGTGTAATTTTTGTATTGCAGAATAAATGTTTGTGCTTTGTTATTAAGTATGCTTTGTGTTGTATGGCCCCAATGAGTTAATCTGAAATGGAAAATCTTGGGGTTTTCTGTTCCCGTGGGTGCACTGTGACAAGAAAAAAAGCAGATGTGCCTTGTCTGTGTGAAACAGACTGTGAAAGGGACAATATACTAACTGCTGGGTGGGAGTCTTTTCTAGGTGGGAATTCCCTCTAGCTGGCTCAAATCAGCACTCTGTCTTCAAAAAGCAGATGGTAGAGAGGCATCCTGTGGTGTGGATACAGCCAGAGGAATCACAGTCCCTATTTAAAATATAACCAAGTTGCTAGAATGAAAGGATACACAACTTTTCGAGTTGCTCCTTGGTTGCAGGAGCTTGTGAGGTGTTTGTCTTGCTCCTAAAATGCAAGGAATTAAAAAGTGAGTCTTCTAACCTTTCATCTACATTCATTCAGAAGAAGGTTTCCCTTCCCGCAGTAATCAGAAGTTGGTGTACATTGCAGCAATAAATGCTGTTCCCTTGGCTTCTGCTCCTTTTTGTCCGCATGGCAAAAGCATTTCAAGGGTCTTGGAGGTGCTGGTCAACAGCTGGCTGAACATGAGCCAGCAGTGTGCCCAGATGGCCAAGAAGGCCAATGGCATCCTGGCCTGTATCAGGAATAGTGGGGACAGCAGGACCAAGAAAGTGATTCTTCCCTTGTACTTGGCACTGGTGAGGCCACACCTGGAGTATTGTGTTCAGTTCTGGGCCCCTCAGTTCAGGAAGGAAACTGAGGTGCTGGAGCAGGTCCAGAGAAGGGCAGTGAAGCTGGTGAAGGGTCTGGGGCACAAGTCCTATGAGGAGCAGTTGAGGGAGCTGGGGTTATTCAGCCTGGAGGAGGCTCAAGCGAGACTTTATTGCTCTCTGCAACTATCTGAATGGAGGTTGTAGCCAGGTGGGGGTCAGTCTCTTATCCCAGGCAACTAGTGACAGGACAAGAGGACGTTAGGAAGAAATTCTTCACAGAAAGTGTGATTAGTTATTGGAATGGGCTGCCCAGGGAGGTGGTGGAGTTACCGTCCTTGGAGGTGTTTCAGGAAAGACTGGATGAGGCACTTTAGTTGCAGCTTTTTAGTAAAATGCTGCACTGCAATGGAAGGAGAGAGTAGGGTCAAGCCTGACATGTTGCTTATTGCAAAAGGGCCCTCAACACAGGCACTCTTTTCTGCAACCCAGCTTACTTGGAATGTGCTTGTTGTGTCCCACCGTGGGGTGGCACCTGCAGTCAGAGGAGCAGAACAAATGTGATTCAGTCATATACACAGGATCTTCACTCAGGCAAACACCTTGGCTGCTCTGAGAAGCAAAGTTCCCTAAAAGCCCTCTGAGCTGAAGCTTGAGGGACTGTAAGGGAACTTCATGTAAATAACTGACTTGGAAAAACAAACTGAATCCCCTCTGAGCTGTTCTGTGTCTATTCAGAAAGGAGGTCCCTCAGTGCCTGCTAACTGATACAAATTCTGCAAAGTGAGGTAAAATCGCATCCTGGAACTTGGACAACTCAGAGTGAAATAATTCACTCCTGGTGTCCCCATATTCCCCTCAAGGTAAACATTTGAGTTAAATTCTTAGCTCAGTAAAATTATAGGGCATTCCACATCAGGACACAGCTATATGAGTCCTGGCAGGGCTATCATAGTGGCTGAATTTCTAAAGGAAAGCCCCCAGTGTGATTCCTGGCAGGACAATCACAGTGTTTGAAGTCTCCAGGCGTGAAAAACTGCATAATACAAAACTATCAAAACATATGATATTCCCAACATGAAAAACATAAAGGGGGCATGAAGGCTTAAATTGTATTAGTAAAACCTTGCTGTAATTGGCCTTTGGCATGAAAGAAAAAAGCTGCCATTCAGTTCTCTGTCAAGGGCAAAACTTTATAAATTGAATTACTGAGAATAATAACCTTCCTTTCTAGGATTAAACTGTAGCTTAGAGCATTGCCCATTTATAAGTTTACTTGAAATAATATCTCTTAGTACATCTAAACTCCATGACAAAAAAAAGGGGCTCACAGCAGAGAATATGGGAAAAGAGGGACAAAAGACTGGTATCCATTTCTTAGGGCACTTACTGGGAAAGAGTGAAGTGGCCTCAAAAATCACCAACATGGCACTTTAGTTGTGTGTAAAGTCCAGTTCTGTCAGGATGATGCTTATGGCCAAAACCAAGACTGTGTAAGAACAGAACTGCTGAAGTGCCCAACTGGAGCTCAAATAAAAGACTTATGTAGGAGATACTCTGACAGTTGCTCAACTTGATCAAAATTTTTCTGTTACCTCTTTTCTTAAGTAAGGTGCCAGCGAAGTTGCAGGAAGACACCTCCTTGATGGTGAAAAGTGTCATAACTATGTAGGTGTAATCGTTGTTTATCCCCGTCTTAGATGAAACTGGGTAGCTGGATGAGGTCTTGTCTTTGGCTATCTTGTTCTTGTCCATGCTTGTGGCTCATCTGTGTGCCTTCATGACAAACTCAGTTTGTAGAATCATTTTTGCAGTGCTCAGCAGCACCACATCCATAGAGGTGTTCATCCTGTGTTGAGTAAAGGCTTTGTGCTGAAAGAAACGTGAGAGAAAATGTTTAAAATGTGAACAAGGGGGGCAGCATAGTTAGGCAGGCTTGTATGAGAATGTTGCTTGTGCACTTAATACCGTTTAACCACATGGGACTGCTGCTGTGAGCGAGTACTGTTTGTGCAACAGCTTGTGGATGACTCTGCTGGGTAGTAGCATAGGCTGATTCTGATTAGATGCTTTCCTCAGCCACTTATGCTTCACTGCCTGCTCATTTATCCTGTGATGTGTGACTGCAGAGCTTATTTATGTGCAGGATTCTCCAGCACTGGGCCCAGACTTGATTGTCATCAACTGCAACATAAGAAGGGAGCAATGGTCAAGAACTGTTTCGATTTCATGAAACAATGAATTCTTTATGAGTATGAGAATTCTAGATAGAGATCTAAAACATCTTAATCAACCTGCAGCAAACGAGAATTTTAAATACTTTCATCTAGCCTAGAAATCAGCATCCTTACTGTTTTTCTGAAGGTAGGCAGGTCAGTAGAATGAGCAGAGACATTGTATGGAGACCTTCTGCTCTCAACTCAGGAGCATCAGATTTTCCAGACAAGATCTTTTCCTTTCCAGGACACAGTCAAAATAAGATATGTGGAGTTATGTGTGCAGGCTTTGAGGAGAGAAGGCTAACTCGTGGAGAAAGTCTGAACTTCTTTTGGTACAAAAGCTACTTATAGCTTAATGACAGTTAAATTTGTATTACTCCCTGATGTCCTTAGGGTTCACAAGAAGTAATTCCATTGTCCTTTCATATATAGGAGGTGAAAGGATAATGAATGCTGATGTTCCATGTCAAAGAATAGAATGATGTTGCCTTAAAGTAAAATTAAGACTGCTTTACCTAGGCAGAGAGGGAGGCTGT
>JAYRBT010000114.1:35528375-35554381 GCA_036023395.1 Myiotriccus ornatus | reverse complement strand
GCCAGCTGGGCTCCCCCACAATATCCAACCTAAACTTCCCCTGGCACAGCTTGAGACTGTGCCCTTTTGTCCTACTGCTGATCGCCTGGGAGAAGAGACCAACCCCCACCTGGTTACAGCCTCCTTTCAGGTAGTTGTAGAGAGTGATGAGGTCTCCCCTGAGCCTCCTTTTCTCCAGGCTAAACAATCCCAGCTCCCTCAGCCTCTCTTATAGGACTCAATAAACTCTTTGAGGCTTTGTCCATGAAGACACAGTGTGGTGTGAGGTAACCCAATGTAACCCATCTGGCTGATCAAGGGAAACCAGCTGATGTAATCTCTTTGGATTTCAGTAAAGCTTTCAATACTGTCTCTTACAGTATGCTTCTGGGGAAAATGTCCAGCACACAGCTGGATAAACACATCATATGGTGGGTGAGCAGTTGGCTCACGGGTCGAGCACAGAGGGTAACAATGAATGGGGGAACATCAGACTGGTGACCTGTCTGGGGTTCCACAGGGCTCCATCTTGGGCCTTGAGCTCTTCAACATCTTCATAAATAATTTGGACACAGGACTGGAAGGGATACTAAGCAAGTTTGCAGATGACACAAAACTAGGAGGAGCTGTTGACCCCTTGAAGGCAGGGAGGCCCTGCAGAGAGACCTCAGCAAATTAGAGGACTGGGCAATCACCAACCATATAAAGTTCAACAAGGGAAAGTGCCGGATTCTGCACCTGGGGTGGGCAACCCTGGATGTTCATACAGATTGGGGAATAAGATGATGGAAAGCAGTGCCATGGAAAGGGACTGGAGATCCTGATTGACAGCAGATCGAATATGAGTCAGCAGTGCCCTGGGAGCCAGGAGGGCCAACTGTGTCCTGGGGGGCATCAGGCAAATCAGGCAAAGCATCGCGAGCCAGTTGAGGGAGATGCTTGTTCTGCTCTGCTCTTCAGTGGTGAGGCCTCATCTTGAATATTGTGTACAGTTTGAGACACCACAATATAAGAAAGATATAAAGCTATTTGAGAGTGTCCAAAGGAGGACAACAAAGATGGTGAAGGGCCTTGAGAGGAAGCCGTATGAGGAGTGGCTGAGGTCACTTGGTTTGTTCAGCCTGGAGAAGAGGAGACAATGCAGTTACAACTTCCTTGTGAGTAGAAGAGGAGGGACAGACACTGATCTCTTCTCTGTGGTGACCAGTGACAGGACCTGAGGGAATAGCCTGAAGCTGTGTCAGGGGAGGTTTAGGTTGGATATTTGAATGACGTTCTTCATCCAGAGGGTGGTTGGCCACTGAAACAGGCTCCCCAGGGAAGTGATCGGAGTACCAAGCCCCATAGAATTCATGAAGCCTTTGGATGATACTCTCAGGCACATGATATGACTCTTGAGGAAGGTTCTATGCAGGGCTGAGAGTTGGACTTGATGATCCTTGTGGGTCCCTTCCAACTTGGCATATTCTGTGAGATCACCATATTTCCAAGGACTGCTGGAGTTGACACTCTGGTTGTAAATCCCCCTGAGGCACTTTATGACAGCTAGGAGAAGTTAGAATACAATTTAATTGGGAAAAGGGAAAATCAGGCTTTGAGAGAGTGAGATGATTTAGTGCACTGTGGTGCTTGTGCTGTACTTCAGCTCAGAAAGCCTTTTTTTAAAAAAAAGAATGAACAAAAGAATGACAGTGTTCCAACGATTGAAATCTCCTTTGTACAATTTCTAGGAGAATACTAGACTTTTTGAAAGTGTTTTATAATGTGATGGTTTTTCTTCCTGTTATTAGGAATTTGATTAAATTATTTCCCAGAGTTCAATAGCTCTTAACATTGGCTGTAAAATCTCACTGATCTTAGATTTTTATTTTGAATTGACCAAAAAAAAAAAAAAAAGAATCAGAATAGGAAATAGCCATGTCCATTCCAACATGGACAGAGCATTCTTTCTGCCCTGTTCAAAGTATTCAGAAGGGAAAAAAAACAGGAAAAACATGTTTGAGAAATTACATTGATTTTTAGAGAAAGGCTTGAACCACGTTGTTCTGTGAACTGTGCCACACAGAGCAAAGATTAGTCGTTGCTTGAAAGCTTTTCATCCAAGGGATGAAGAGACTAGAGAAAGAATAACACAGTGGGGAAAGACAGCACAAGGTAACTGAAGATGTTATTGCTCGAGATGAATTCCTATTGTCTGAGATGGCTAAACCTAAGCAATGCCAGCTTTAAGAAAGAATTATACAGCAGCAGATGCATTTTATGTAGCATTGTTATAACTGGTCCTTTGAAACTGAAGGAATAGATAGATTTAACATTTTTACCTTAGTTTGAAAATTGATCACTGAACAATAGCATGATATCAGATTTTTTTGTCAGATTCAAGAATAATCTATTTTTGAGAGATCTGTGGCTTTTTCTCCCCGACTCCTGCTGACTTCAGTCAAAACTAAAGGAAACTCCTGCCTTTCAAAACTGTCTTTAACTGTCTTGACATATTACCTAGTGAAACCCATATTGTTATGATTCTTTTGGAATAAAAAACTACGTAGTATTTCTACCATTTAGTCTTCCTAAATGAGTGAAACTTAGTACAAAACTAAAAAATCTAGCGTGTTTTGGTATCTGCATACAGTGACTTACTTGGGGTCTCAACAGTTGAGGTCTGTATATTATAGGATTTTAAAATAATGGCAGAAGGTTTTACAATTATTTTAACCTGAGTACTTCAGTGACATGACTGTAGGCTACCCAGGTATGAATACACCAGGGTAGACAGCCAAGTCCTTAAAAAAGTGAATGTACACCGGAATCTACTCCAAAGAGACATCTAACTTTAAATCGACATTGAGTTGAGGAGGTTTGGAATGGTGAGCATGTGAAAGCTTCCTGCCTTTGAAGGCAGATATGACTAAAGGAAGAGAGAAGGCTGACTTAAACAAAAGTTTTTTTTCTGTAAAGTACAAAAAAGGAATGCTGCCCAAAAGGCAAAATGAAGAGGATCAGAGAAATTGATTACAGGACTAATATCCAGGGATAGTAGTCTCATGTTGATACTCTCTGAAAGTCTATACATGAATGTTTGATTGGTGGAGCTCATGGAATAGGATACCTACAGATTTGTGCTCTGCAGCTATAGACAAAGCTGGACTCTGGATGGGGACTTGTAGTGCTGAAAGCAAAGGAAAGACAGGCCAAAGCTTTAGTCTAGGCAAATGTGAAAAGGACCACACTCTAAAGAAAAGTATTCTGTGTCGTGCAGGAGTGATTTTTTTTTTAACTGGTACAAACCACGGAAAAATGAGGAGTCTTATATTATAGAACTATAAGATACTGTTGTTATAGTTTAGTATTATCAGCTATGGGTAATCTAAAAAATAATCTTTAGTGGCTAAATCAGATGCAACGTGTGTTAAAAAAAAGGGTTAAAACTATTTCGAGTGCACATTATATCTTTTTGTCTTCTTGAGAGGAAAAAAATTTTTAGTCTGAATCAGTCCAGCTTCAACTTCTAGACATGGTGTTTTGCTGTATTTTACTTGTCTGTTGAAAAGGGATATCTGGGGTCAGAAATTACTTCACGATGTAGGTACTGACAGATCTTGATTGAGTAGCCTTTTGGTGGTCTTTTTAGTATATATTTTACGTTGAACCTAGGTGTCTGTTTTGCATAATACCTTTTGTTGCCCTTTGAACTCTTACTTTGTCAGTATACCAAAGTGGAGGCACCAGAAATGAATAGACTAGGTGAGTGAAATCATGTCAGAGGGGATTTTTTTGTAAGATTCTTGTTCATGCCATCTATAAAGGCAAATCTGCCACCCCAATATAGTTTTTCTGTACTTATATTACCTAAATGACTTGCCATTAAATTTCCGTGCTGGGCACAATTTTTTTTTTTTTTTGTTTCTGGTTTTGGTTTTTTTTTTTGTTTGTTTTTTTTTTGTTTGTTTGTTTGTGTTTTTTTTTTCCCTTTCCCTCCTTGCTGCAGTCTGTGTTTGACCTTTGGAAGAAAGATGAAGTCTGCCTATCAGCTTGATTTACTGTACGTGGTGATTTGCATAGTTTTTCCATGATACTCCGTTTCACCCCATTACCTTTGCCCATACACAACAGTAAAAGCTCCTGGGCCTGTAGTAATGACATTTGCATTAACATAAAGTGGAAACTAAAATAATTTTTAATTAGAGGAAAAAGAAATACAATCCCTAAATTACACCCTTCTTCCATCTCTTATACCACATTATGAGACACAAAGTACAACATTTGATCTGGACATCTCCCCTGAGTGCAGAGTGAAAGGTAACTTGGAGCTGAGGGCTAGTTCTCTGAAAACTCCAAATTACTGACAGCTGATTAAATAGTGAGTGCTTCCATGATACTGGCACCTTGTTATGCAATGCTGTCAGGACATCCTGCCTTTAAGTAACTGAAATATATTAAATGATCCCTAGTCAAACCTGAAAGATGCTGTGTCTATTCCCATTTGTATTGGCAGCCTTATTCCACACTGGAACTATCAGGCACTGATATATTTTGAACTGTGGCCATTTGCTGCCTTTTGAACAACCTGCAAGGCTGGCTTGTCTGCAATCACCCAAACGCTGATCAACAGATAGATGCTGAACTCTCATCTCCCTTCTCAGAGAGAAGAAGACAGAAGGGTTGCATGAAGCCAGTAAGAAATCTGGTTTCTATGTTTTGCATACTTACTCCTGGCTAAGCTAAGACATAAAAAAAGCAGAAAGAAAATCTTTCATTTGAGCCCCAGGAGCGCCAAAGCCAAGCCTTCAGGCGGTGGCTGAGCAAAGAACATCAGACCGTTGCCCCTTCTGTTACTGTGAATTCTGCTTGCCTGACAACCTGATTTCTAGACCTTTAGGGGCTAGTAGGTGAGAGCTAAAATTCAGCCATATTAAAAAACCCAAAGTCAATAAAGAGTGAAAAGTGTGTATTCCTCCTATTCCAAGAGAAAAAGTAGGAAGAATTTATCCATTCCCCTTGTTGAAGGGATGATGTAGCACTGCTCACTACTCTTCTAATCTCTTTGCAAAAGGTATAAAAGCTTCTGTAACCTCTGTAAAAATAAGTGTGGCCAGAATGTGATCTCTAATAGAAGAATGAAATCTCTAATATCTGCCAAAATAAGCATAGCCAGAATATATTCTACAATCATTTATGTATTTGAAGCTGGAGGAGACGTTGGTATCACATGGCTTCCTCAGGTGTCAGATTCAATAGGCACTTATTAATTTCTTACTCCATGCAAGATATCAGGGCAGTTATTAATCATGCAGTTGTTTTCTGTATTTTTTTCAATAGCCAAGAGATAATTAGGATTCATGGTGTGTGCTCATTTTTCTTGAAGCACTGCTGGTCACTTGGTTATCTTGTCGCCCTAGCAAAATTGTCAGTTTGTTCCACTGACCTGGCTGCCTCTCACATTCCCATCTTTCACTCTGCAAGAATATAAAGGTAATTTTTTAATATCTTGGAGGCTTTGTCAGACGGCCAGCAATTGTTCATGCAGGGAGGAATGATCCCTGTTTAGCCAATTGCGGACATTAAAGTGAAAGAACATTTTCCTTGAATTGCTGAGAATATTTCTTCATCACAGTGGGTATTTATATTGCATTCATTGAATATGTGGAGCTGAATTCTCTGCTAGAGGTGCTTAGAAAACTCATTGCTGCCATGAGCAGCTTGGTGACTAAGCTGCTGTCAGTGAAGGCTATTAAACTATATGAAGCCTGGCACTTGGGCTTCCTGGAAATCAAATCAGGAGCTGTATCTGCAGTGCTGAATCACAGTCTTTACCTTGGTGACCTCAAAATTGTCCCAAGATGTTGTTAAAAAGTATTTAGTAAAGTGGATTTTAAAAGATGGCATTAATCTCACCTCAAATTACAGAATTTGCTTATACATCTTCAAGTTACTGTTCATTACTTCTGTGGTTAGCAATGGCCTGGATCCTTTTCAAGAAAGGGAAACATTTGACTTGGGTTGGGGGAAAGAGGACCATGCTGAGAACAGTAGTTAGATTCCTGGGACTGCTGCTTGTGGTTAGTTGGTTTTTGGTGGTGTTTTGTTTTGTTTTTTTGGTGTGTGTGGGTTTTTTTTTTTAAATGATTTTTTTTTTTTTAATGGGAGATGAGATGCCTTGAAAATTACATAATTGCAAATCCCATAGTCCTAGAGCTTTTCTGATTGTAGTGTATTTACCCTAAACCATACATTTAGTAGGGCCAGTACAGTTGCAAGAAACATAGTTTTAAATTATAATATTTAGGGCTGAATGAATGTTATTTATTGCCAATCTTTTTCAACACAAAAGGTTTGGCAATGCAAGATTGCTTTATGAATACATGGTTACTTATCCAAATCATTTTATTTGGAGGGGAGAGGGAACATGCTAAAATACATGGGGGAGGGAGTTATCTTCTTGTCTCTCCTATTCCAAAATATAGGCTGTGTCCCTCTGCCCCTTAGGCTATGTCCACAGTTTAGGATTCCTGAGCTATCTTTCATTAGATATGTATGCAGTCCTTACATATATCTTCTTACACTGAGCTGCTTTGCAAAAAGTAGTCTATATTATACTTTCAGTTATATGGACACAAATTAAACTTAAATGTGGCCATCTTTGAGTAATCAAGAGGAGAATAGCTGCCTTTGTCTAAGGTAGATATTATATTTTTTTATAACAAGGATATTCCTAGTATTTGATTTAAATTTTCTGAACTCACATTCTTATTGAATAGTTTCACTGCAGTGATGTGCTGTTTGCATAGTTTAAGTGTAATCAATGGCTCTTTTGTAAAAAGTGAAAGATTAGACACTAAGTAGTAGTCTTTTTTTTATTTGTTTGTTTTGGTTTGTTTTTTTTTTCCGTACTGGTTAGTTTAGAGGATTACCATAATTTCGTAAACTTGGCCCATGCTGATTTTTGAGAAATGGTGGTTTTAAAACATATATTTTCAGGAAACTCACCAGCATTCAGCAGGAGTAATGGCAAGCAAATAGACTGTTAAAAAAAGAGGGACACTACAGTAAGCTTCTTTTATTATTCTTTTATCTTTATAGGTTGTGCTACTGCTGCATTGTGGGATTTTTTTTTCCTATGATTATCTCAAATTAGACAAATTGTGGCTTACGGAAATTACATGTTGGCATGCCATTGTGGATTATACAAGGTACATTGTGTTTCAGATAAAAAATATTTTTTATTTCTTATATAAACAGTTCTTGTCAGAGTTAACCATGCTGAAGAGCTGCTTCACATCCGAGGCCCTGATTCCAAAGCAGGGAGAAACTGTTATTTTTAACAGCTATTTTTCTGAAACAGAATGGAAAAGAACATCTATGCAAATGGAAGAGCACTTCTGTCTTCTTGGGAAAAAGCCAAGGGCAGACAGATAATCACCAAAAACCTTATCAGTTATTGGTATAACTTCTGGCTGGCTGTTCAGCTTGCTTCCTCAAGCCATCATCTTTCTTGTATCAAACACAATGAGTATTCTTATAGTGCTAATAGCTGTCAGGATCAGGGCATTCCATGTGTTACTTCTATTAGCTAAGCATATAAAGAAGGATGTAGTTACACTGGGCTTATAGCTAACGAGGAGAAATAACAGTCAAGAGTTTGACCATGATATACATAACACTCTTCTGTGCTGCTTTTTTTGCAGCTACTACTCAATTTCAGGCATCAGGTACAGCATTAAATCAAGATGACATTTAAGATGGTACATAGAAGTTTTAACAAAATATTACTGAGAAAAACTACAGAAAATGCTTTAGTTGATTTATTTGAAGCAGTAATGCCCAAAATGCCAGTTCATGGAGTACTTTCTTTAGGCAAATGCCCTCTCTGACTATCACTGAATGACTTTGTATTTGCACAGCAACTCTAATCCATCATGCTTGACTCAGCCATCCAAGGAGAAGCATACCAAATAAAAAGCATACAAATATTCTGAACCAGTATGTGTGGGTATGTTTAAGTATCTGTGCACCTGAATACAGAAAAGCACCTTCACTAGAGAGGAGACTCTCACAGTGATACATATAATATAAAGGTTTTAGTAGGTCACTGTTTAAAATTATGTGCAGAGCTCACTTGTGGCATGAAGTTTTGGAACAACATGTGTTGTAAGACACAGTGCTGGCAGCCTAGCACATGGAAAATTAGGAGGGAAACTTATTAATGATTTTTATATTAACTGATTAAGACATAAGAGTTTCTCCAAAATAAGGAAAACCTGTCCAGAATTGCTGGTTTTTTTTAGCATGAAACCTGAAATTCTGATATAATCTTAATTCTGGAATCTGTATCATCCACTGCCAGTCCCTCCCCTACTAAAACACCCTACTTATTGTAAGGAAGGTCTTCATTTAATAAAAAAAAACAACAAACATTTCAAGGCCATGTGTTTATGCATGATACATAGTTGATGTACATGGCAACTTGCATGCTCAGTTTCTGTAGTAGGTGTAAATAAGCCAATTCTCCCTGTAGTTGCACAGGCATTCAGAGTCTCTTCACTTTTGGTCAGCTGTAGGGCAGCTAGGAGGAAGGTTGTTGCCTTTCAAGTCGAGAGACAATTTTATGGTAAAATTGCTTTCCAGAAAGCAAAAAACTTAGGTTTTTTGAACTTAGGTCAGATTTTTTAACATGATTGAAGGAACTGGACTTGCTGGAAATTAGTGTTAACTATGCATTATCTTTGACTTATCATTATTCTGCTTGAAAGCTTTTTTCATCTGCCAATACCTTCTCTGGTCTTTTGCTAGGTTTTCAGAAGTTACACAGTCCCTCTGTCCCTTGTGTCTCCTTTACCTTCAACTGCTCAACAAGCCTTTCGCCTGCTGCCTCTTCCTGTAGATCAATGGCCCCTTAGTTGCTTTGCCTGAAACACTCCCATTCTTGATCCCAAAGCTGATGACTGGTTTAATGCCTGACAAGCTTCAATACCTCTGATAGGATTAGTGTGCCTCATCTCTGTCATATTTTTAATCTTGGCCAGTTTCCAGTGTTTCAAAAGAGGGTTAACCCAATTTACCTCTCTCTGGTTGCCTAATCACATCCTGGGTGTAGGGTGTGGAGAGAAACTTCCTGCATCAGTGTCCTTAGAGCATGCATTTAGTGGAAAAAAAAACAACAGCTGAAAAGGAGAGTATTTTCATATTTCCTGGATAGTAGCAGGACATAAGGGAAATTAAAAGCTCTTCAATTTTGCTAAGGGACAACATGCAATTTATTAGCTGCGGAGTGACTCTAAGTTTTAGCTAATTTAAAAGTGGTGTTGCTTTTGCAGTCTGGGCGTCAAAAGAAGTGTGACAGTTCAATAAGACTGGCTGGATGACAGCTTAGAATGGGAAGTTGTGTGGTCTTCCTGCCTCTCTCCCTTGTAACAAGACCAAATAACACACAGCTCCATGGGGCATGGAAGGCTTGGACCAGAGGTCAGTGGCTGTAGGGCCAGGTGTGGAATCCCAGAGTGAAATCTCTGTGTAGCCCATATTATGGTAAACCAAATTTTAACAGCCATGCTGCAATATTTTGTAAATCTAGGTATACTTCAGATCTTCAAATGTGTTTTAAAGATAGATTTCTAAAGGAAAAAAATGTTTGTTCTCTGAAATCGCACAGAAACTAGAGTAGTGGCGTTCTTTGGGTATACACTGAGATTTTTTTTGCTTTCTTCTGATATTCACATACAAATTGTATTTTATATTTGCTTGGAAATATGTTTGCCTTGAGAAATGTTACAAGGTACAACTACACATGAACATAAAAAGATTAAGAGCTGTGATTTTCTGTGAGTAGTGACTATACTTGCTGTATATGTTGAAAGAGGACCAGTGAGTGACCCGCATGGCATAACAATTGTAATTGTGGCCAACACCTTACCTATTGCTACTGTGATTGGTAGGGCATTGTGAAAAGAGAAGAGTAAGGGATAGTTTTAATTTTGGTCAAAATGTGTTTGGAGACTAATTCTTGAGGAGTAGAGAATGAAACCTCAATTGCAGAAGAACAATATTATATCTAAATAGTTAAAGATATCTGTTTGAAATGATTGTATCAAAGAGATCAACAGAATACTTTTATTTCAAGTTATTCCTCTCTATCTGGAAAGGATAAGTTTTCAGAGTAAGAAAACCAAACCTCATTTTCTGTCTGGGATATTAAGAAATTATATGGTATTATAAGCTGCTTTTCTCCATTTCATGTCTCTTTGGAGAGGAGTAAAACAACCTATAAATTAGCTCTAGCTCATTCTTATTTTAATTCATTGACTGTGTTACTGATTCTCTTCAGCAAACTGCAGAAGAACAGAAGAAAAAATGCAGTAAAGCTCTGCAGAAGCAGAAGCTGCAGAGGAGGCTACAGCTCACTGGGCAAGATAGCCTTTGGATTGAGAAGTTTTGAACCAGTTGAAACTTCCAGGGGAATGCAGCCAGGTTTCTACCGGGTGATATATTAAAACAAAACAATGCAAACAACCCCTCCCAAATGGAAAAAAACAAACAACAAAACCCAACCAAACAAAAAGCAAAGAAAAAACAAATCAGAAAGGGGAGGGTGAGAAAGGAGTTTTTTCTAGCTGACTTCCTTTTGAGAGCTATTTCCACGTTTTATTTACTAGACAGATGCAGGTGAGCTCTAACCAGACTGCTGACTTATGGCTGTGTGGTCACACTGATGTGGCAATGAGTCCAGTTTAGAGTGGTTCTGTTTTGTAGCAGGGTTATCAAATCAAAACTGAGTGCTGGGTCTGTTCAACCACTGAGATCTTTGGCTCAAAGCATGCAGTGAACATCACTGAACACAGCTAAATGTTCCCAGTGCAACTTAACCAGAGCTGACCTCCATCACCAGGGAGTGGGTCCTGTGTTTGGATATAGCTTCTACAGCAGAGATATCTTTTCATGTTCATTTACTACAGAAGCACAGAATGCTTGAGATTGTAAGGGGCCTCTGGAGACACCCTAGTCTGCTGTCTTCAACAACCCTGTTGTTGAAGCAGGGTCAGCTACCACGAGTTGCCGGGGACAGTGCTTGATAGACTTTGGAGCGTATCTGCAGATGGGTACCTTCAATCTCTACGGGCAACTTGTGTTTGACCACCCAAATGGTACAAAAAGGGTTCTGTTCCATTCAGATGGAACTGTGTGTCTCAGTCTGTGCCCACTGTCTCTTGTTTTCTCAGTGGACATCACTGACTAGAGTCTGTCTCACTCTTCTTCATTCCCTCTCGTTACTTATTTATATGCATTAAGAATATCCCACTGCTTCATGGTCCAAACAACAGTACCAGACTTTCTGCTTCTATGGGAAGAATAGGAAAATGTGTCCTAGAGAACATACTGCTGTGAAGCAGACCTCTGGGCTTGTTTATATCCTCTTGTCCCTACTTTATCAAAACACAGATTCTGCATCTTTGCACAGAAAGAGTTTTGAATCTTCTGGGAGTACATTCACAATTGGAAGCTTATTTAGATGGCATTAAAAGATGTAAAGATTTCATGCAGGATGAAAACTGATTTCTGTCTAGTTGTATTCTTTCTTTCTGTGCTTGATTTATCCTGGAGTTCTCTTAGAGCAGAGGAAAAGTTAACATTCTGAGGACAATCAGCCTTGATGAGTTAGACTTCTGGCTTCTGCCATCCTCTGTGGGAGGCAGCTTTAGGTGCTTGAGTGGTTTCTTACAGCAATAGCTTATTCCAAAAGGTTTCATAAAAGATGAATTTTCTAGTGTGTTTTGAATTGATTAATGGAATTTACTGAGATAGCAGATTTTGGGTTGTGGCAGACTCAACTCTCATGTACATGTTCTCAATACAGTTGAATATCTGTCCGTAATTCAGGAAATAAGCAAGCACATTTTGCAGGTGTGAGATTTCTCACTTACAAAATACATTTGGACATTGATGGGCCAAGATAGCTTTGAAAACACATGTGAAATTTTTACTTGGAAATATGATCTGAAACAACCAGAATTATTGTACCTTTTCACAGACTATCCCCAGAATGTACAAATGAGTGCAAAAAACAGCAGCAAGGAAATGTTTGTCTTTACGAATTATGGAAATTCCTTAGGTAAAAAAAAAAATCTAACGTGTTGACACTTTTGTAGGACACCTTAACAGTGTGCTAAGTATTTTCCTTTCAGTTCCTTTCATTGGGCCATAACATGCTATCAGATGTTTTCTGGGTAAGGACTGAAAGTAATGTCCACTTTGCCTTAATGGAACACTGCTTACTGGAAGGAAGGAAGCAAAATTTTATGGTATCTGTCCCCAGAGACATTGCTTTCACCACTCTTGCAGCTGCTGGGAGGGGGTCGTTGCTAAATAGAAGTTGAGGCTGGTATTAACCTATCAACTCTGAAACACAGAGATATCTTGTGCAAGATCACCCATTTCTTTCCAGATTCCTGCCTGAAGATCAAATGTGACCAGGTGATAATGGAAAGTGTTCTGCAACAAAGTAGGGTGAAAAGGTCTTCCAGGCTTTTTTCTGTAAGTGGATATTCAGCTCCTTAGAGATCTCAGATTTTTGTGGAATGGCTTTGCTAAAGGAATGGTTAAATGAAGAAGAGTTTCTCCTGCTTTGAGAAAGAAACTATAGCCATAAGATTAGATAGAAGTCTATCTAATCATGGAAGACATGGAGGAAGTTAACCTACACACTCATTCTTTTATAAGAATGAACAACAGAATAAAACAGCAAGTACCAGGTTTAAGGTAAATGCTTCTATGAGAAACTACTTGTCATGAAATGTTGTAGAGGATATTGTTGATCCTAAATCTCTGAGTGGGTTCAAAAGGTAACTACATAAATATAAGAAAATCCATGATGACAAACCTTTAATTAAATGCAATGTTAGCACTTCTGTGATTTAGAAAGTCCACAAGTTTCAAGTTCTTCTACATTCTTGAATCAACACATCTACTGACTGTTGTTAAAGTACTGTGTTATAGATATTTTAGTGAACATCAGTTTGGCTATTAACATGTAATGATAGTCCTTCTATTCTCATTTTTTCAAAATTCCAAAGATGGGGAATTAAATCCACTCAGCAGAAGTAAATGCCTAAGTGAGAATACCCAGGTTAGTAAGTTATGTTGGCTCTTACATCAAAAATTTCTCCCAGAAGACACTAAAGCTTTGTATAAAACAGAGACATGTCAAATTCCAGTCTTGTGTTTAGGTGAGCCTGTGAACCCTATATGTATTTTTTTAGCAGGCAATTTACCTTATTTATATGAAGCAGTATGTTGCTGTTCTGTGCTGAAACAAACCAAATATGAAATTATAAGGAACCAAACCAGAAAATAAAATGCATTATTGAAAGGGTACAAAAAGGGCATGTGTAGAAGACACTTCGTTTTGCTTTAGCTGGAATCAGTGCTTTACAACTTCAGTGACTCTATCCATACTGTTAGAACTCTTCAAAATCAGCAGGTTTTCGTCCACACTGATACCCTGTGGGATGGATGATTTATTCTTGTGTTCTTTCTTTGTCTTTCTAGAAGATCACAGTCTCTGTTTCATAATTCATTCCAGGCGTGGAAGGAAAAAGGGGGATGTGTGTAGAAAATAAGGCTACACACGTAGAAAATTTCATTGGCCATTTATTATTTCTTCTGAGCTATTAGAGCTATTGGTAGTTGTGCATTTGATACAGCTTCTCAAAAATGAAACTTTTTAATAATTCAGGACTTCAGGTGTGAAACATTCCTACACCTCCATAGACCTTTTCTTACTGAGCCATACCATTGGGAATTTTAGATACATTTGAAGCTATGGATACTTGTGAGAGCTGAATTAGAGGTAGAGACTCTGGTTTCTTGATACTTACTTTGTTCCAGACCGTGAGGGGAAAATAAGCCCTTAAAAAGCCCCAAACTTGTGCGCACAGGCCATCAACATAGTGATGTTTTCTAAAGTTTTCGAGCCATTCTTCACAGTGCCTGCCCTGACAGCAATAAATCATGTCCTACTACATTCTTGTCCTTTGTACTGTGATCAAGAGTGATATGTGTCAGCCAAAAGTTGTCAGAAATACACCCACTTTTGATTTAGAACACCATTTCAATGCGATGACTCTTAAATGATAAAAATATGGGCATGAAGGCAACCCATTATTTTATACAAGTATTCACACACGAGCATGCATCTAGATGGAAAAGTTTTCACTGAGTGATAAGAGTAAAAATGTTTCAGAGGACAGAATATACTGGTTCCATAAATTAGAAAGGAAAAAAAAAAGGAAATAGATGGCGGTAGATAACATGTTAAATTATTATTTTAATTTTGTTTATTTTATTAAACTATTCTAATAATTTTAGTGCAGTTTTACTTTGAGAAGAAGACAAACAACATTTGCAATCATGGCAGTGGGCTCCAGCAACCTAATGCAGTCATATTGGAAGAATGCAAGTTAGTGTTCCTCACCTAATACAGAAAAGCCTGTTCTGCACATGGTATTGTGTGCTATGTAGGTGAGAAGACAACATTCTTTTTGAACAGTTCAAACTTGATAGCTGTCAGTTGTCTGTTGTCTTAAGTTACCTTTTTCCTGTATATTTTTCTTTCCCCTTCATCTTTAAATTCTATTTTGAGAACACGAACATAGGTTACGTATTAAGAGTTTGAATCCCAAATATTCCAGATTTCTGGGGCAGTCAAAACACAGAATTTTTGATTTTCCAGGCTCAGATGCAAGCTCACTTGTATCCTAGTCTTCCATTTTATCTCACTTTGGAAGGCCAGCCTTGAAAAATCTCAAGGTATGGAACACTCCATGACTACGGCAACAGAGGTCATCTGAATGTCCATGACAGGCAAATGGAAAAGCAACGAGTACGACCAAGCATTGTGAATGCAGAGTTGCGTAGCTGTCTGCAAGAGATGGGGTACTCTGTCAAAACAGGAATAGATGGTTTTGGTTTAGCAGGCCAGAAAGTTTGCCTGTTGTCTCCTTCCAGCTCTCTAACCTTGTGTTGTAATGAAATGGTGAATAGCTCCACCACTTGCAGTGATTGACAGAATTTTTGTGCCTTTGCTGTACACTTGCTTCACAGATGCACAATAAGCATAATACTTTCAGAAATGGTTCACAGACTTTTAGATAAGATTATGTGATAAGAATTGTCTTAAAAATAACTGAATTATTCTGTTTATTTCCCTTGCTTTTATCATTTCTAGTGTTCCTCTGTATGGTATACAGCTGTGTTCTTACAAGGGTTAAATTTGTGGTCTTGATGTTTGTTTGCCATGTAAGAGGCAAGTTCAATATAATATAATGTGTGTTTTGACATGGTTATTTTTTGGGGCATGGTGGTGACTTCTACAAACTCTTGCTTCTAGGTCAGTTTATGTTGACATTTATCCTTTTAAATCAGTAGTATATGCAGGATCTGATTTTTTTTTGTGTGTGTCATTTTTTCACATGAATGTGTCTCTCATTCATAGCACTTCTATAATAAACTTAGTAGCAAATACAGTGAAAAATTTCCCTGGGAAGTGAATCACCACAGGACATTTCAAATATTTCATGTCATTTGGTCTTATAACATTTTTGAACCCTGTGTTGTTTTTATGTAGCAAGGCTCTGGTAATGGAGGGATGACAGGAGTAGCCTCTGTGGGAGAAGGTAAGAACACTTATATTCAAAACTATGGCTTTTCATTGGATGCATTAGATGATGAAAGTAAGTTCCCTGTTTTTATTTACACATGCTCATCTCTACTTTGCTTCCCTGAGCTTGTAGGTATTGTCAGCTGAGCAGTGTAAGGCACGTAGTGAGAAGTTTTAAGTTTATAAACTTTATAAGTTCATGCCAGCTTGAGACCTTGTTTTAATGTTTTCATGTACACAAAGAGCATCTGCAAGCTGTGAAAAGGACTTGGACCCTAAGTTACATTATTCTTAGATTATGAAAAAGGAGGAGGCAGCAAATCTCTGAGAAACAGCTAAGAGAAGGCTTTACACACCTCTGTTTTTGTCATGAGAAGCACTCTGAAAAAAGAATGGTTGGTGGACTGATGTGTTCATATAGTCTCTGGAGACATAAAGATTTCAAGAGTTTGTTTCACAGCTACATTTACCTCACTGAGACCCTTGTTTAACACCAAACAACTGCATGGCAGTGGAGCTGCTTGGCTTGTACCATTTAAAAGATAGCATGTGCCCCTGCCCAGGTTACCCTTTAGTGGCCTTGTTACTTCTCCCTTAGTCCTGCTCTGCGTCTGCTCTGAAGTGCCCTTTCCTGCAGCATGCAAACTCAAGAAAACATTCACATCTCTTTCAGCCACTATTAGAGAGAAATTAGGGGAAACCTCACCTTAATTCACCTTTGGCCTCCTAATTGTGGAGATATATTGTCTCTGTTTAATTCTTCGGAGGAATTACTTTGAATGTGTAGGTGCACGTGCCATGATAAGTGTGCTAGAATGAATACATATTAACAAAAATCTGGTGAAGGCAGTTACTTTGCTGCCTCATTGCTTGCATCATCATCTTTCTGCATTTTCATCCATTCACATTGTTTCATTCAGAGGGCTTAATCAGAATTCAGAAAGAATTAGAGACTCTCTGTTTCATTTGGATAAAGGCAAAGGTTGGTTCTGCAACTGTGAGGTTGCATATTTGAAGGAATTTTAATACAGTGAAATATCTATTCAACAAAGAATTGGTTCTGTGTAATTTATATTGTTGGTTGGTAAATATCAAACACACCAAAGCCTTGTGAGGACTAAAATGTTAATGAAAAAAGTATAATTAAACCTCTTTAGTATTAACGAATCTTCAGAATTTCTTCAAAGCTGTGTGGTAACAAAGAGATGGATTTTGAGAAAGAATGAGTCAAGCAGAAATAAAGGTCTTCCTCTGTGCTGTCATTATGACATTACCTGGATTGGGGCATCAGGTTGCTGGAGAAGGTGAGCCATGCACTGCTTACCCTGTTACATAGCCCAGTGGGATGAGAGAGGCTGTACCTGAGACACTTCTGGCCTGGCCTGGTTGTGGGACTGTGGATTGTCTGCATCAGTCCTGCTTCAGGCTTATGCTTAATCAGGGCAGACAACTGAATTTTATTTCTTTGACTTCTTTGGTCACAGCTGAGATAATTGGCTAGGAGTTCAAAGGTGATAGTGGCTGGTTTTGGTGGGTTTTTTTGAGGGATGTGTGTGTGTATTTTTCCCTTCATTTCAGAGACTGAATTATCTCTTCTCCCTTTCTTCACCAGTCTTCTGTGAACCCTGCTTTTCAAACACCTTAATAAGACTGCTGCAGGCTTCCTGATATCAAGAAAAGATGAAGACAGCATGCAGAAAGCTATTAAAAAAACTCTTGTTAGCCCAGTGGTCCCGGGACATAGGGTTATACTTATCAAAACTTGAAAGGAAACTTTTTTTTTTTAATTCAAATTTATGTGATCAGAAAAAGAAGTTCCTCTAGCTTTAGTGTATCATAAATGCAAATGTGTATTCTAGCCAATAAGGATATTCTGTATGTGTTAAAGTCTGGTTTTATCAAGAATCTGAATCAAGCCTTAACTGCAGCCATGATGGTGTCTGGATGAAGTTCTTAGTTTCTCTTTCATCAGTTCCATGAATAAAATTTAAAAAGCATTTATGAATGCTTCACAGCTGAAGTTTTAATGTGAGTAAGAAAGAAGGTAATAGTTTTATCTGGAGTAATAGGTTTTCTTCTAAACTCTAAAAGCTTACTCTATTGGTGAACTATTCTCCATGCTATCTTCATACTAAATAGACTAAAACCAAAATTTTTGTAGTTATGTTTTGGTTTGCATATCACAAAAGGCTGAAGAGTCTAGAATGATTTATTTGTGGGAATTTTGTTCATAAAGTAGTAAGTCTGACCTCTTCAAAATGTTATTACAAAAACAATGTCTCAATTTCTACATTGTCAGAACCAAATATGTGTCTGTGCGTTCATCCTCACAAGAGCTTAGACACTTAGCTGTAGTGTTAAGACACCTACAGAAACGAAAAAAAATGATGTGGCCTATTTATTTGCCACAAGAGAGTGAGAAAACAGAGTGAAAATCATGCAAGTATACATTAGTGGGAAACTTATGCTAATGGAAGTTTATATCTCAAAACCTCTATGAGTGAGTTGACAGGTAGCGGCAGCCAGAAGCAGTTGCACATCAGTAATCCCATCTGTAGGATACCTGAACACATTGCACTGAGTTGTTTCTGGGCTAAACAACCACAGAAAACTAGCATGCTGTTTTTCAAGCTGCCAGTTGCACGGATTCCTAGCATTGAAATACATTTCAGCAGTGGTTGATTATTTCATTGCTTTGCAATTGCTTTAGCATGCAGTTAATACTTATGATGTCAAATTTTGTGATTTCATCACTTTGCACTGATTAAACTCAGTATGTACTTTCCAAAGGGGAAGCTGAATGCAATGGGGATTAAAGGAAGTAGATGTGATGGATGTGGTTAGTCGTCTGGGAACTGAGAAAGAGATTGTGACAAGTAGAAGACAAGTCACACTAAAGATAAGATAAAGCAAATTGGAAGCTAGAAAGTAGGTTGATGTAGATAAGCTGGCAAAGAGGAATAGAGATTGGCAGCCGGAAGATAAGATGGGGTGAATGCATGGCTTGGCAAAAGGGAAGCGAAGAAAAATTCAGATATTACTAGAGAATGAACAGTTAAATGGTAGGCAGAGCTGTCCCATCCAGAGCAAATGTAAGAGAAGTAAGGCTGTGCAGCCAGGATGGAACATAAAATAGGCTCAGGGCTTGGTCCCTGGTGGGATATTGTATTCTGCCTTAGCTACTTGCTGTGCTTACCCTACAGGATGTGGTTTAAATCTCCTCGAAACTGTATGTTATCTGAACACTGGAATCCAGTGCTTGAGCTCTAGCCTCTTTGGATTATTGGAATAGTTACTCAGCTATAGGGACTTGACATGTCATGCAGCATCTTGTGGACATAAGCCACAAGCAGCAGCTTGGGAGTTTTATCTCCTAATCATGCTTTCATTCATAAGAAACCTGATTCAAGACACAATGATTATCACAGGATCATTAAGGTTCGGAAAGACCTCTACTACTGAGTTCAACCACTGACCCTGTACCACTGTGCTCACTGCTAAACTGTGTTGCAAATTGCCACACCCATATGCCTTTTGAAAGCTTCCAGAGATGCAGATTTCACCAGCTGCTGGGGAGCCTCTTCTACTTGCCTGACCACCCTTTCAGTGAAGAAATTGTTTCTAATATCCAAGCTCAACATTCCCTGACACAGCATTAGGCCATTTCTTCTGGTCCTGTCATATGTTTCCTGAGAGAAAAGACTTTCAGGAAGTTGTGGAGAGCAATAAGATCCCCTGAACCTCCTTTCAGGCTAAACGGTCCCAGCTTCCTCAGCCACTCCTCATAATACTTGTGCTCTAGACCCTTCACCAGCTCTGTTGCACTTCTCTGGACTTGCTCCAGCACCTCAATGTCCTGGTTCATTTCTCATGAGCAGGGAGATCTCATCCCTCCTGCTCCAGAACTTGAGGACAAAGCCTGTAGTGAGAGAAAGTGTGTTCATAACTTGCTTTTTACAATAAGTTAGTGGGTTTTTTTAAAGTCTTAAATTTAAATGATAATTCATATGTTTATGTAGTTTTGTCTTCTGTTGTCAAGGACAACTAAGAAAAAAAAAAACAAACCAGTTTACTGTGGAGGTAAATGAAGTAAGTGAATTGTTAGCACTAGGATGTTGTCTGGTGCCAGAATGGGTCTACTGCAAGCTGCAGTAGAAGATTTGGGCATGGATTAACCATACTTGAGCATCAGGGTTGAGTTCAATTGTCCGAAGTTGTGCATAGACATTGTTGTGCTACTCCATACCATTCTGTGAAGGCTGGTCTAAAATGCCTGAATGCTTATTGACTAGATAACCCAAAGTGAGGTTAAGGACAAAGAAAAGCCTGGTGAACATAAGGTATTTTAATTCCTACAAATCTCTGTCCAGACTTGTCTTTAAACCAAATCTGATTTTTTAACATTAGATTTGCACATTACAAAGTAATTTGGGTGAGGATAGTGGGATTCTGGTAAAAGTGACAAATTTCTAGAAAGTTTAATAATATGGCTTTCTAAAGAAGGTTTTTAAAAGCTTCAAAGGAACTTAAGTATTCATGTCCCATGGAAAGTCAGTGATAGGTAGTTGCCTGTTATTAAAAGTACTATCCTGAGAAATTAGCCTCACAAAATGTAGATATTTTAAACTGAATTCAAACATTTCTGCATGGTTGCAAAGTTAAAAGGTGTGTCTCAGCTATTCACTGCAAAGTTATTTTTTCCATTGCTTTAAAGCTCCAAAGGAAAACAAAAATCCAAATAGTTTAATGAAATTAATTTCAGTTGCATCTGACTGTATCTTCAGTGTTATTGAATGACTCCTGGGGAAGGCATGAGAGTGGCTTGTGTCAGCTGCAAATACAATTTTAACGCATGAACTTGTGTCCTGTGTCTGACAACTGTTCTGTAAAGAACAGACTTTCTCATGAGAGTTAATCTGAAGAATAGGAACCATTTAAGGAAGTGAAGTTAAAGCTCTCTACTGTATTTTAAAAGATTTGTAGTAATTTCAGAATTTATACTTCATAGATGCTAGTAGGAACTTCTGTACTTTCAAGCAACTTGACACTAGATATGGTCATAACCCTTGAGCTTTCACAAATTATTTATTTGGTTTTTTTGTTGTTGTTTTTTTAAACAAATCTGTGTTGTTCTGTTTCCTGCATGCCAATTTGATTTACGGAGTGGTTTTAGTGCTTTCTGGTCCAATATTCCCCTCTGAGGGTACCCCATATGATCCCCTCTGCTTAACTGAGAGCTGAGGTACTGAATCAGTGCATAGGTTACATGGCCCATGGGGTCCTCAAACAAATATTGAAGAGGGGTCATAGCACTGACTGCTTCCATCTACTACTTTGTTTCTGTTGTGTTGAATTTCTCAGTAATACAGATGTAGATTATGAAGATTTGTATTTGGGTCCAGGTTTGCGTTTCCTCAGGTTTGTGTTTCCTTCTTAGTCTACAGCTTACACTTAATTCTCAACCTTAATATAGATAAAATATATATTCAACAGCAGGTTTATGCAGTTCCAGTATTTCAGTGCTAGATTCCAGACTGTTGGCTGAGTCTGCAGAAAATTTGGGAGACCTCTTTTGGGTCTAAGATTTCTGCTTGTGGTGTCTATTTTTAAATGTAGGCCACTAGGGAAAACACCCACAAAAACTCGTGGATACTGAAAGTTTTCTGGTAATTGCCTTTTTAAGCTATATTCTGTTTCACTGGACTTCCTCTAACTCTGGTGCTGAGAACTAGGATTAGTCTTTCTAATAATTTTCTACTTCATGGAATCTACCTTTTGCATAAGATTTCCACTTGAGGGAGATTGCTTGAGATTATACTTTGCTATGGTGAACTACCCAGTTCCTCGCCTAACTCTTGAAATCTGTGGTTCTAAGACTCGTGTTAAAGCAGATCAAGGAAGACCAGGAGGTTGCAGCACTGTTGTCTTTAATCTTTCTACTGATCCCTTAATTTCTTATTGAGCGTTGTAATCTTTCACCCCCAAAACAGACAGGAAATCTTGTGATAAAAAGAGAATGTTAACATTTTGAAGTTCATGGTCTAACATACTATGAGTTTGCTTTTTGAATTTTCCAGCTAATGGAAATGGTGTGAAGAGGAGTAAAAAAAAAACAACCAACAAACTTTTCAGGTTTAACTGAATAAAATGCTGGATGATCTTTTCTATCAGCTATATAATGCAAGGTATAAGACTTACATTGAGAAATGTCACCTGATGCTTTTGCTAATTGGATGGGAGGTGCATGATTAGGTCAAGCTTGCCTTTCAGAACTAAAATGAGCAGTGCAATCTTGCAAATATCTAGGCTGTTGCCAGAATGTGTTCCAGCAAAAATATAATGGACTGTGAAACAGCCAGGGGAGCAGAGTAAAGCTTATCACAATGTCAAAAAAATGTATTATGAGAGGTCCTTATAATGAAGATAGAAGGAGATGAAGTTACAATCTTTGCTGTCTCTGTCTCCTAAGACTATTTTAGAAAGGATGCCAACCCCGCTGGGAGTTTATAGTGGAACTGTAATCTGAAGTGGTGCATTCCTCCCTTAACTTGCCTAGTGCTACAGGCAATTCTGTCAGCTTGACACTTGCTCTTGAAGTGTCTGTGCTGATTAAAACAGCTCAACAGAACTCCTTCTTGATTTTAAGAATAATCTTCAATAAAGTCAGACTAAAATGGAGCAAAAATTAGCCCTTTTGCATTCTTGCAGTTGAGCATCAACATTTTGTAAGGGAGTGAAAAAGCAGCCCATCTGAAAGCTGCATACAACAATGGTAGAGCTTAAAGGTGCCTGCCCAAGTCAGGGAAAAAAAATCTGTTGTGTAGTAACACAACAGATTTGCTGAAACTTGCCACTTCTCCCGGAATATCAATAGCTGTTTTTGTGTATGGCTAAGTTTTTGCTTATCTATTTACATGAACCACATAAATTGCTTGATGTTTGCACAGGATGAATCACCTGGCCTGCTCAGCATGGTGGAAGCTCCTGCTCTAAAAGCTTCAGTGGCACAGCACAGAGCGAAGGGCAGGAGGGTCTGGCTGCTTTGGAAGCAATTCTATGCCTCGTCTATCTGGAAAGCTTGTCCAATGAATTTCAAATGCGTTTTTAATTTTAAAAAAGGACAGATAAATGGCTGCTTTTCTTTAGAAGAAGGAAATGGATAGAAGTTGGGATGTAGGCTAAATGTGATTAAGGAGCTTCTCACCATAACTGGGGTTATAGAGAGAGTTTGGATATTGAACTGAATTTACTCAAATTGAGTGCACTTATGAGTAGAAAAGCACAATGTTTGAGTAGAGTCTATTGTAATTTCAAGACAAAATGTGATATTTTTGCTTCCTTTTCACTGTCCACCATTTGTTACACATATTTGTTGTATTGCACAAAATAGCATTTCAATATACTGATAGTGGATAGCATTTTCGAAAAGTGCTTATGACTCAAGCCATTTGGAAAATTACATTTTAACTACGTAAATAGATGTATGGAACTTGTCTTAGGAAATTTGTTTTAATGTAATAGTATAATTCTGATAGAAATCTGTGGTAAATGCCTAACAGAAGCAAGTAAACATAATTTGCCTGATCTGAAGAACAGAATTGCATAGTTAGCACAAAAGAATACGAACATAAAGAAAAAATTTAAAAAATTAATTAAATTGGATGCAAGTTGATACTGCTTTCAGGCTCATATTTATATTTGTCTTTACTCCTCAAAGAGGTCAGCAAGATTTATAAATGGAAATATCATTGAAATTTTTCCTGCTGTTATGAGAGAAAATAAATGGAACCTTGTTAGCTGCACTAAATATGTAGTTCCGTGCAATGTGAGTATTCCATCAGATAAAAGGAAAGTTAGTAATAGAAGTGTCAAATAAGAAATGCTTACACTTCAATAATGTAATTCTTCAAGTGAGAATATGGAATGGAAGATACTTTTTTGTACAGTAGTATCTTTGATGCTGATATTCTCTTAAAAGGGCAGATTCCTTCTATTTTTTTTCTGAAAGAATGCAGTTAGTACCATTGGCTTGCATGTGGAACCAAGACATTTATTATTTTTAGAATGACAGGCATATTTGTCTTTCTCTCTAAATATACAAATCAGAACTAATTCAACATCTGGGATAAAAAAAAGTACGCTTAAATGCAACTGAATCTAAAAATATTAGAAAAAGTGGTTAATACTTGATACAGTGTCTCATAAAGTGATCTCTGCTTGAGTAATTTAAATTTGGGTGGATATCTGACGAAGATCTGAATACTCAGGCCAAAAACTTCTTCAGAGACTGAAAATAAAGGTAAGGATTGATTTCTCCTCAGCTAGGCCTTTGTAATATGCATAAAGTTACTTCTGGTTTTATATATCTTCCCTTTAAGGATAAAAAGAGATGATGTAAATGGTCACAATTATAATCACTGTGATGAAACCTGCTCTTGCAGCGGACTTGGACTCTTTCCCTCTCAATCACTGATGTGTATATTTTGTGTGTGTTCCTGGTTTCTTAATGTTTTCAGTAAGTTATCTTTGATAGTTACCTCAGAGTGGGTGTAAGCACACACTAATTACATTAAGAGGTAGTATCAAGTTGAAGTGAATTGCATGCATCACTGAAAATAGGAAGAGAAGGACAAATTGAGTTAATAAAGACATAAATTAGCAATATGATATTCCACTTGGTAAAATAAAAAAATATGTGAAGTTTTCAGGAAATATAATGCAAAGCTCGGATAACCATAAGGGAGGTAAAGTGCGAGAGGCTGAAAGTATTTCTGGTCTTAACAGAAAGGAAATAAATTTTTGCTGTGTATTGGAGTTTTGCTTTTAGACTACAAATGTGTGCTCAGGCACAAATGAATAGATGGCAGAAGGATATGCTTGTTCTGGACAGCATAGTTACAGTATGAACACTCCTCTGTTTCCAGAGAACACGCGTGGTTTTTGGGGTCCTGACCTCTCTGATTTTTCTTCATCAAATGTTCTTGTGTTCTTAGTTTTGCTTTTCTCCTTTAAATTCTTTCTTACATATTGATAATTCTGTAGCACTGAGCTGAACCTCCCATGTCTGTTACAGATGGATAGCCAGAATACAGACTAAAGAAGAGCAGGTGAGAGTTGAACCAGGAATCTCCAGGCATGCCAGTTACAAGTCAGTGTAAGAAGTGCTATGTGAAACAAAGTAGACTTTGTTAATTTAGAAACTCTTAAGAGAGCACTGTGTTGGTTTTGCTGAATTATTAAGCATGAGGGACAGGTTGAGGAGAAGAGAAAGTGATTGCTGCATATCTTCATAGTCTCACACCCCACCTAAATAGTCAGTATCTCAATCTAATTAAACAAAAGTTCTAATTTGTTTTAATGAGCCCCAGGTTGCTGCTCTCTGTCACAAAGCTTGCTTTCTCACTGTGGTTTTGTGGGTAGGGCATCTTCTGTGCCTACTGATCAAGGGCTGATGTTAAATTCTCAGAATGCCCTTGAATGCATCAGTGCAGGTCAGAGAAGATACCTCCTTGCAGAGGATTGCCTTAGCTCTAAGTGCAGCTGTGAATAAAATGAAGACAACATTTTCTGTGTTCCTCTCATAAGAACCATTAAAAATTCATGGAGGTTGTGATTCATGCTTCTGAGCTTCTCTACTCAAATAGCTGGAAGACTGAAGATGTTCTCAGTGGTACTACCAATCCCCAGGACTACGCAGCTTTGGAAAAAAGTTCACGTCGCCTTGATTGTTGCAACCTTCCCCCTTTCGCAAGCAAATGCGTTCTGTGTATTATGTGAAAAATTCTCTTTAGATTTGTCAGACATGTCCAGTGACAGTGTTTACTTTAGTAGTTAGGGTGGTATGTCCCAGCTTGTAGAGAAACAAGAGTGTCAGTAATTACAACATTTTTTATTTATTTTTTTTTTAAATAAAGATGGTATGCCTGGTGACCAATGGATATCTGCCTTGGGGATTTCTTTCTTTCTCTTTCTCCCCACTCTTTCCTCCTTTGTGGTGTTTTTTGGTCTTGACTATTCAAAGAGAATTTTTTTTCTTTCAAAGAAACTGTTTCTGTGCAGCTCCGGTGAGATACTGGAATTATTTTGCAGCAAGGAACTCAAATGCTTTAGGAGAGATGGAAAAGAAAGAAACCACGAAGGTAAAAGGTGTTAGTTTTCCTTGTCAGATTACTGAAGTTAAGAAAGGTGAGTGCTAATTGTGCTGTATTATTGCGGGAGCCCCTGGTGGTCTAGTGGTAAAGACGCGGCGCTGTCACCACCAAGACCCGGGTTCGATTCCTGGTCAGGGCCACTCCCCGGGCAGATGGAGCTCGTCAGCCCTATAAGGCAATCCATCTACGTCCTGAGGACCTCACTGCCACCGTCCAAGCTTGCTTGG
>JAYRBT010000114.1:35494712-35520124 GCA_036023395.1 Myiotriccus ornatus | reverse complement strand
CTGTCCAATAGTACTATGGAGATAAATATTAGGTGCATTTTCCTTAACGTCTTTATTAATTATATGAAAAGTCAAGTAAACAGCATATTAGTTAAATATAAAGACGATGTTAAATGCAGAAACCTTTGCAAATGTATGAGCTGGTGTGGGAAAAATTCCAGGTTACCTACAGAGCTTTGAAAATGGGTAAGAAACAAGAACCTCCCTAATTTTCCAGATTTACTCTGCAAAAATTAGCTTAGATAACATATTTGGTGCAAAAAATAATTAGGATTTAAAGTATTTGATGTGCTTGTTCATATCTTCCTGAACTATTGTTGCTTACCTGGTGCTCGAGAACCATAAGCATTTTTGGTACCTTAGTTCCAAAGCATTAACAGTGATCACAAATCTGTATAGACTTAGAACAAGGTTTGACATATCGCTTCTGCCTAAAGGGAAAACCCTTTAAAGAATTTATGGTTGTTAATTCTGAATTAGACTTAGAATTTGAAGATCTTGTAACTGTAAAATATCTTGCCCTTGTGATGTTTCTTGATATCAAGCTACCTTAGACAGAACTTATACAGTATAGTCTATCAGCAGAATAGTAAACTCATATGTCCTACATTTTTGTAATAGTGATAGCATGTTTTGTAACTTTAAACTGTTTATTTCAACCAGTGTTGAATGTACAATTTCCCTAAGGGTTTTGGAAGCTGAATGAAATATGCAGCTATTGACATCCCCCTGGTAATTTAGGATTGTTAATAAATACTAGCTCATATCACAGTGAGTCTAGAAGAAATAATAACATACCAGAAGCCTGATGTTCTTAGTGGAAATAAGACAAAAGTAATTCTGCTAAAATAAATTATATCCTTTTTAATGACAGTATTTAAAACCCAAAGGGATACAAATAGCAGATATAACAGACTGTGTATGTAATAGTCTAAATTCGCCATGATTACACCATCCCTTTTAAGATGGAGCTGAAAGGAAGTAGTTAAAATAACAATACTTCCAAAGATCGAAAGAGAAATTTTAGTTTTTTGGTGACTATTATTCAATCACCTATTAAAACTGAATAAACATGTGGTAACATTCCTTGAAAGTCTATAAACTTGCACAACCCCCCTGATATCTAATGTAGATCGATCTATAAGTTTGTGATCACTGTATATTATGAACTACGTAAAAATACATATATATAGAGGCACAGTGAAAGTTTGAAAGTTTGACTAACCTTAAATATGGAATTCCCTTAACTCCGTGGGTTTCCTCGTGTAGCCTTCTTAATTCATCATTAATTTTTTTCTGTTTTATTTGTTTGTTTGGTTGGTTGGTTTGGTTTTTTTTTCACATGGGAAGAAGAAAGAGTGAAGGAAAACTTCAAAGAAAACTTCTGGAACTTTCATGGGATGCTGCCATGCCAAAAAAAAACTAAAAAACAAAATAAAATCAGAGGGTAACTGACAAATTCTTTAGTCTTAAGACTATTTGATTAGGCACCTTGTCAATTTTGCCACGAGTGTTTGAAACGGTATTGGAATTTCCTTGTCTCAGACAGACTAGTGTTTGCTCTACCTACAAATCTCAAGCATCTATCTGGTTTGAATCAAGGGTCAGGGTTTCTGGACTGACATCATGTCCTTGGCCTTTTCAGCTCCAGCGTATGGAGTGGAATAATGGAGAGTACCATAGGCGTTATACGGTCTGCATGAATGCCTTTTATTCCTGCAGTGTCTCTTTTCGGCTTCTGTACTGTATTACATGCCTCAACTAATATTTCCCTGTGACGGCCCTGCCACTTGCCTAGAAAACTTGAGTAGCATGTAAGACCTAGGGTTCAAAATGTGATTACTAATTCACCTTTCCTGGCTTTTGTGTGGCCAACAGCCTGGATTTGTCCTTGGTGGAGGTGAACAAGAATGTTCTAACTTTGGGAGAACTATGCTTGCTTGAACTAGACGTGAATTTGCCTCAACTCTTCTCAGGGGGTGAGTTGTTACAGAGTGTCCAAAAACACAAAGTGCAGTACAAGGAGATTTGACTAGCTTAAATTTAGCCAAGCCACTAAAGCTACTAACAAATACTGATATCTTTTTTTCGTTTTTTGAAAGATTTTCAGTAGTTTGTATTTCTTTCGTCTTTGTTATGTGTCTCTCAACGTCCCCTTTTCGATTCCTTTAGTTAATTTTGTGGCAAAATTAAAATAATTTTAGAGGCTTTTTAAAAAGTTTTAAATGCTATTCCCATGGGCCCTGTGCCAGTAAAATGCTGGCAATAGTATTTCTGATTAGGCTTTTGTTTTATTATCCAGTTCTTTAATCCACCATAGTCGTCTCTTGGTTGCTAAGAAGGACAGATTACCTTCAGAGAACTTTCTGGGAAATTGTCCAGTTCCTTGCTTGCCTATTTGAATCTCAAGTTTGCTGTTAGAATTATACAGTGTTATAGGATAACACAAGTCAGATGCAAAAACCCCGCTTCGTTGGTTGGAAGACAACTGAGCACACATGCTCTCTGCAGAACAATATAAAATAATTCACTCCGTGCTTTGTGTCTCACTTGTGCTTCATTATGTGATCATGTGGATTTCTGTTTTGCAGAGAAAGCACGATAATAGTGCTTTGCTATGCTGGGTGTTCTGTGAGGATGATGATTAATTTGTTAATCGGGTTATTGGCTTTGATATAGGGGAGCTTGGTGAGACTCTTACAGACTAAATAAATAAAATGAAAATTTCAAAGGTATTGATTTGATATATTTTGATAATAGCATAGCAGAGCTTGACTAGATACAGGATAAAATAATGGCATTTTGACAAATTTGTTTTAGGAGAAGTGAGAATAACAACCCTGATTAAACCAGCAGCACCAGAGACCTAAATGCATTTTGTTTGAATGCATCTCGCCCTATTACAAAACATGTGGCACCAGCTACAGCCCATTAGCTCAGGTAAAATATAATGTTGTGTAGTCTGGCCTGGGCTGTGTCTGGCTGCCTGCTTGTGTTTAAATTGGGAAGGGAAGAACAACACACCAATTCTCTCCCAGTACAATTGGCACAACCAGGCTTTATAATGAACTGCAGATGTAATATTTTGTTGTTTTCAGCATTACAAAGACTGTAGGGGACAAGATTGTAGAAAGCAATAGGGATGATCTAGTTAGGAAAAAAGGAAGAAGCAACCAAATACTTTGGTATAAAGCTTTGCCCTTTTATCGTGGTGTTGTTGAGAGTAATTTTGTGCATAAAACCTGTTCTTCGTATCAGTATCTTGCTTTGGAAATTGATGAATCTGAGGAAAAACTGGAAACCAGATGCAGTCAAACACTTTTTTAAAATGGGGGTGAGTCAGAAGTACTTTCTGGCTTGGATCCCAGGACCTCCCAGCTCCAGCCATGAAGCTGTCTACTGGAGAAGTAACTGCTTAACTAACAGTTTGTGCTCAAGTATTCACTCTTTTAATTATTAAGAAGAGGAGATACTCAGCTTTTTCATGTTTTTGTGACACCTGGACTTTCAGGAACATTTATTGTATTTATACCCACTTGGTTCTGAACTTGGAGCCTGCATTTTGGTGTCAACTCCGAAGTGCTCTGATTCCACACAAATGTTGAAGTTTTTGAGAAACTGTGAAATGTCTCCTTTTCATACTTTTAAGATAGAGTTGTATCAATACAGCTTTGTCTGTGTGCTAGGATCTGGACTGTGAATCTGAAAGTTTATTATATGCAAGAGTGTGTACTGCTAATGTGTTTTAAACTAATTTTCCTCAATAATCACTTCTTCATGCATCTTACCTTTGTAGTGTTTATTATTTTGCATATTGTGTGATTTCACACATTCTTCCACCATCAAAAGTTCTCTGGAAATAAGTAAAATGTAAAGTACTTACTCTGAGATCAAACCTAATTTTCTTCTTGCTGTTTAAAAATAATTTTTATTCCCAAGAGAACTTTCACAACTTGCTTTATTTTGATCTAGTATGGAAGTAAAATGCCATACTAATGTCTTTAGTGTGTTATATAAGCTAAAACAAAGCCAGAGGCTTAGAAATATAATGTTGTGGTCTTATTTTGCTTTTTTTGTGGAGGCTCTGCCAGCAAAAAAAGTTGTGTTTTCATAGCTCTAACCCTTTTTTCCCTGACAGTCTTCAATGTAGGCTGGATATTAGAAGTCAAAGTTGTCCATGCCCTTTGCACATAAGTGTCTTAACTGAGATTAATAGTTATTTTGACCTTCCTATACCTACTACTTCAAAGCAAACAATCGTGGTGCTTTAATCCACCATGGTTCTTTCTCCAGATACTGCACTGCCCTAGTTTCACCAGACCTGAGGAGAACCGGGAATTTCAATGTAGGATGAAAAGCAGCAGCTAAAGGTAGACAAGGAGGGAAAAGCTTGACAGGAAATGCTGAAACTTTAGCAGATTTACTATTGGTAATGAGCACAAGGGAAAAAAAAAGAAACCTGAAAAAGATGTATTTTGAAATGGATAAATCTGAGTGTAAACTGGATAAATTGTGAAATATTTATAGTTTCTCAGTTCTAGGTGAGCTCTCTGTTGCAAGACTTATTTTCTGTTTTGTAAAGTCAATGTAGTCAGTCAAAGTACTGAGAATTTATCAGCCTGTTAAGAGAAAATGTATCATTAGCAAAAATCACAAGACACTTACTATGTCCATTGTTCCTGAAAAATTAATGATTTGGAGAGCAAGTTATATGGCTGGATGAGCTCCATGGTTTTCTATTTATTAATTCTGATGATACCACATTAAATGTTCATTTGGCAGCACTATAAATAGGGAGTTGGGGTGGGGTTTGCCTTGTTTCTTTCTCTAGAGGATAGATTTATTGCTAATAAGTATCACCGAGGGAGGTGAATAATGTCTTTTGTTTCAATAGTCATTCACCAACACAACACTTTATTACTAGCTCAGTGAGTCAGTGTTTTCAGAAATTACTAGCGATTTTGCATGCCTCCATTTCTGGCTACCCCATTTGAGAGGCCATAAAAAAGCCTCTATAGGAAGTGTTTGTGGTTTAGTGGTTTGTTTCCCCCCTCCCCCCTCTCTCCCCTCCATTTGTTTGGTTTTTTAGTTAGTGGGTTTTTAATTTTATTTTTCTTTTTTTCTTCCCCTTCTAGAAATCTGGATCTAGAATACTTAGTGCATGTGGAATTCAAGAGAATCCATCTCCTTCAGTGTTGCAAGGGGATAAGAGGCAGTTCTGAAATGTATTGATGACTTTTCCATGCTCTGAGATGATAGAGAAGACACTTGATTCTTCAACTTTACAATAACTTCCATGAAATATTTAATGCTTGTCTGATTTATTCTTCTCTGCATAATGTAATCTAATAGAATGGTTTGGTTAATTATTTACATTGTGCTGCTGATGATATTTCTCTCCAAGTGCTTTCCAGCAGTAGCTGTTTCTGCTTACTACCAAGAGAGACTTTAAAAGGCAGATCTTGTCAAGAAAGCAGAATTATAACTTGTCTTATTTGTATCTGTGTGCTTTATAATGGGTATGCTAGGTAGAAAATACTAATGGGGCAAGAAAAGAAGGACTTAAAATCACCTGGGAGACCCATGCTCAGGAATGAAAATAAATCCTGGATCTTGCTGAGGCTTGTGAGTGTGGCTCTGATGGCTATGTCGGCAGGATGAAAACCAGAAAAGGGCCTTTCAGAGAGGTTTTTGAAGCAGCATCAGTATAGAGGGAAGAACAGTAAAGGACCTAAGTGAGATGCCTGAGGGTGATGATCCAGCATCCCTGCAGAACTCTAAACAGCTTGCAAGGTGGTTGTGGGTATGCTTTTACTCCTGTAATCTTGTTTTGATAGGGTGTGTGTCTGACAGCCAGCGGTGAACTTGGCAGCAGTGGCAAAAGAGAAATTGAGGCTGCCAGTTCTTCCTAGGGATGCCTGAAAAGAAGGTCTTCTAGTCTTTATGTCTCATAAGGTCTGTCACTGGTACATCTCCCTGATTCCCTGAAAACATAAGTAAACACAGGAAAAGGAGATCTGCTAATGCTGACTTCTCATCAAAGGCTCCCCTTGCTGACTCTGTTGCTTCCTAGCAGAGCACGAGGAAGGAGAGCAGAACAGCCCTTCTGCTTCCTGCAGAAGCTGACTGGCTTCTCTCTGTGGCAGCTGAATGATTGTGCTACTCTTGTGGTGCAGTGAGGAGCAGCTTTTCCAAATTCATAGGAGGGAGAGGAGCATCCTAATGTGTACATTTCTCTCTTGATCAGTCTTTAGAAAACAGCACTCCTAAAGGGGAAGAGTGATTCTCAGTTCCTAACTATTTGTCCAGCAAAGGTCAAAGGACATTGTTAAATATGGCAGGGCTTAGCATTATGTGGGATAGCAAGGTGTTAAGGTGACCAACTGTAAATTATATCAGCAAACAACCGGAAAATTTTGTTTTCAGGAGTGAAGTACTGGAGCCTGAAATAGGCCAGAATTGACTTACAGGTGAATCCTGTACTGTCCCTATCTGATATAGAAAAAACAGTTGAACCTTATACATAGATTAGCTAGACTGTTTATGCTAAGTATTATTATACAAACCATATACTTAAGAAATCTTTTGCCAAACTTTGTCTGTTAAACTGGATGCTTGAGAAATGGTGCTATACGCTCGTGATTGTCTGCAAGATGTTTTAGGGATGTTTTGAGGACCTCTCCCAACCAAGGCCTGGGCTCTGGCCATGCCCTGGTCCTGGGTGGTCAGGAAGACTATCACCAGATGTTTCCTCATTACAAAATATGGAACTTGTTCTGACTTGTCAATTTGGCCCTATAAAGGGGGATGGACCCCCTCACAGCAAAGATGGGGACCTCACCTACAAGTGGATGCACTGCATTGGATTTCCCAGTTTCTGGGAGTGGTTCTCCGACCCTTTGCTGTGACTCGGGGCTCCCCAGTGAATGATGGTAATGTATTGATGGCGGAACTGGTGATGTATCTTTCTTAATCACTATTCTCTGCTTGTATAGTTATGATTAGATGCATTACCTTGCTTAGTTTGTTTGTTGCCTAAATGGTGTGCATGCTAAGCTTATTGCCATATTAAATGTATTATTTTGGCTTTGTGTTGTCTTGATGCTTCTAGTAAAGTAAGACCATTCCCTCTGTTGATGTCTGTGTCCTCTCTATTGCCCATCAACTGGCCAAACAAGGAGATAAATCACAGGGAAAAGACCCTTGTAAATGCTTCGTAATATGTGCTATCAAAGCCCTAAGTGAATTTGGGCTTTTTAGCTTTCTCAAGGACGGTAATTTAGTCCTACACAAATTTAAATTATTCACTGCAGTGTGTTCTACTAGGAAATAGATTTTCTGCCTCCTTTCTTGGTAGGGAAAGAGGAAATAAAGTCCCTGTGCTCAGTGGAGGACTTTTCCTGTGATTCAAAGATTCAAAGCCTGCTGTGCAGGCTAGAATCTGACTCAGGGCATCCCCTGAGAACAACAGGACAGATTATTCTCTCAGAAGCAATGGTAACAATTAGGAATAATCTCAGTCTGTTGATTTGCATTAGTATGAGAAAAGAACAAGGACCAGCCAGTGAGGCTGATTAAGTAGTTTAACTGCTGAGTTGACTTTCATTTGCTTGCTGACAGGTCTCTAACTGCTGATGATCAGAGCTGTAGTAATATATTTTGGGACAAGAATATACTCCACTTTGTGAGGTACAACTACTCCAAGGATAAAAAGTGGGCAGTGGGTTGTAGGAGATAAGGTGTAACAATATCTGCCCCCTGTTACTCATATGGGATGTGGGTGCCTGTATATGCTTATTGACTCACTGCAACAGTCAGAATAATCCCACCGACTTTCAGCACAGCAGACTATGTGTTAGCCCACAGCTGAGAGGAATGATGTTGGTTATTTTCATGCTTTATAATAAAGCAGCAACAACATATTGCTGTAATTTTTTAAAAACTTTGCTAAGCCTGAGTGACTTGTTAGGGTTGAACTGTGCTGCACACCTTGGGAATTTTTCAAATACGTAGCCCTTTTGGTTGCCACTGGCAGTATTATGGGGCAGAAGCCTTCCCAGAGAGCAGCTTGGAGGCTTCATCAATGGGCTTATTGCTCAGCTGGGGGCTTCAGATACATTCCTAGCAATTTCTGTGCTAAGCCAGTTGCCCCTGGCTTAGTCATATCAGAGGCATACCACATATCTGAGAACCTCACATTAGACTCATTTAAATAAACAAATGTATAGGGCAGTGAGGGATAGGGAGAGCATTGCAATTTTTTTCAGAGGCTTTTGACATGAGTTGAAGTGCTTCTTTATTCTTTCGAAGAGAAGAGAATCCAGACTTGTTGCTTGAGGTCTCTCATGAGTTCTCTGTGCAAGGCTCTTGTGAAACTCCTTTATGCATTTAGAAATATTCAGGCTTTCAAATTCTGTAAATCCATGGCATACTTTCAGACCCCCATGTGATGAAAAAAAGCTGACAGTAGACTGATCTTTATCTTATGGTCCTTATATATAATGCAACATATATTCTTAAACAGCTTGCAAGACGAGGAAAATTAATTGTTATTGTACATCAGTGATCATTGCTCCTATCAGTGCCCACCCCTGTCAAACACTCTTGTAAACAGAGAACCAATTCTGACAAGCAACTGACTCATGCCTGCATGTTGCTTGTATGCAGGGCCTCTCTTCTGTGCAGCCACTCATCAAAAACTGAGTAGGCAGTGGTAAATGGTATGCTGTTCAAAGAGCTGTCATGGGTATAATCCGCAGGAGGACATCTTTGAATTCACTTGTATACCTTACAGAGCTGATTATGAACATCATTAGCAGGACTGCTTCTTAATAAATACAAACCCATCCTATTCCAGCATTAACTACTGCAAGTAATAGGACTCACTATAGTATTGCTGCAGTACATAAAAATGTTGAATTCTTGTGTAAGAAGAAACTGAGCAAGAACATGAGTGAGATTTGAGGGTGTATGAAGTCCCAGGAGTTAAAAATGAAATACACTGAAATATGATTTCAAGTCATCTGGGTCTTCTAAGACTATTTCTATTACTTCTTAATTTCCTTTGCTCTTTGTTGGATATTGTTTCCTTATCTGGTATTCTCTCAATTATTAAAACCCAATTACTGTTTGTTTGGTTTTTAAAATTAATTATTTAAAATTCAGAATGAAGCAAAGAGATATCAAATAGCTGTGTCCATCACAAATTTTTTTGTACCTTATTAAAATTCCCTTTAGTTTCTCATACAACTGTTAGCTGTCTCATTTTCTTCAGAGGAATTCATTTCAAGATTTGTGCATTTGTATATGAGATGAATAAAATCTATTTCTACAGTTCTGTGTGCTATGAGCACCATTAGACTTGTCCTTTGGTTGAGGGAACTTTGGCAAGATTTTATTCTGGGTGGCTGTTCGGGTCACTGTGACATTCAGAAATAGGCCTGATTTGCATTAGAATATTTAATTTGCAGTGCTGTATCATTACACTTGTCTTGTGCCCAAGAGAAGAGAATTGAAACTTCAGCAGAACTCTTTTCTTGCACGTCTTCATGAATTATTTTGCTGTAAGAGTCAATGTGACCATACTGTTAGCCACTGGCTCAGGATATGTGGTGGATTTTTTGGGGGCTAGTGTGTTGGTGATGCTTGAACCTTTTTGACTTGGGGGTCCATGAGAAATAGTGTTACAAATTTCTTCTGAAAGCACAGAAAAGTTAGACTTTCATATCCATATTATTGTCGTCATATCTTTCCTACTTAATGTTGGACCAATTTTAAAGGGTGTTTTGATTTCCAGTGTTTCTGTAATGCTTGCTGACTGGGCTGATGTCACACCATATGAGAACAGCGAGGTTCTCTGTGTCTCCAGAGAGGTGCCAAGTTCTGCTCCTAAAATATGTTTCTTTCAAAACAAAATGAGATTGTAAACCTTCATCAGGAAAGCAGTCTCATGCCTGGCAGGAAGGTGAGGTCAGATGCCAGCCATGGTAGTAGAGATGCTGGTCCAGGACTCTGACACACGCAGCACTGAGCTTAAGCACAGACGCTCACGTCCTGCTTCTGGCTGAGGAGCACTATCTGTGGAGCCAATTCCTAGATCTGGAGGCAGGGCTGGAATGTGTCCTCTAACACTTTCCAAGTTTCTCAGTGTTGTTGCTGGAGCTGAAATTGTTTGTCCTGAGTGGGAGGTACCCAGGCTGCACGTGCCATAGAAGAGAGAGTTAGAGGGAAAGGCCAGTTGTTTGGGTAGACACTAAAAATGAAAGGCCTTGTAGGTAGAATGAGGCTTGTTGGACCCAGGGAAATGAGGAAATAAGCGAACTTCATTGTGGGAAAGGCCATTCCCTCATTCTCTGCACAAGAGCTGTTACTGTCCCATCTGTCTCGCAGTGGCAGCTAATATGACTTCCAAAAGTTCTAGGTGGAGAAGTCAGCACCCCTCTGGAGACACAGGGAACTGCACACTGCATGGTATAATGTCAGTCCACCAAGCAAGTATTACAGAAGCACTAGAAACCAGAATGCCCTTTAAAATTGGTCCACCATTAAACAGGAAAGAGGGGTGATGATAATATGGATATGCAAATCTAAACTTGAATGCATTTAGAAGAAATTTACAATATTATTATGAATTGTTAGCTCCACTGCCTCTTGGGGCAGAGGGAGTCCCAGGAAATTCCTGTGTTATAGTTATTGACTAGTCTATTCTTTTTTACACTTTACAAGCTATTGAAGACTTTGAGATGGAAAGTTGAAAGCAGGAAAATAGGTTTTGTTGTTGAAGAGTTAAAGAGTTACTGCAGGATACTTTCAAAAATACATTGGCACCTAGTTACCTATGGAAATTTGAAGTAGATGGCATTTGCACATTTGTGTGCTTCTTAGTGCTTAACCAATGTGTAGAATTTTCAAAGAACAATTAATCTGCATGGATAGGTTCTTCTGTTCTGTCATTACCAAAACAACTGATTTGAGGTTCATACCATGGATCTCCGTACCATGGATATTAAGAACCTTAGAAACTGTAAAACTTGCTTTTCTGGATCCCAGTCTAGTATCTTGTCTGTAAAAATATACTTTGTCAATATTTTTCTTGATTGTGTCTGCAATAGCTTTTGATTGATTTGGCTGATTTCTCAAGGTTGTTAATTCTTCAGTTCAAAAAGCCTCACTTTCCTTGATGCCACCATGCTGATATATTAGCAGAACAGAACGTGTTGACAGTCAGCTGTTGCATTCATTACTAACTTGCTTTAGCTGGTTTCCCGTTTCTAAAACTTTCCTCTTGTATTGTGTTACATTAATTTTTTTTTATAAGCTAAAGCTTGTAATGATGAAGGTAGGCTGGAGTGGGAGGTGATGGTCTGCAAGAACTTAGAAGCATACGGGCAGCGTGTTGGGGAAATGTATAAAAGTGTGGCTTGTTCGATGGTTGACCTTAAGCATTTTTTTTGTTTGTTTGTTTTTTAATTTAATGTATTTTTTTATTACTTAATTTAAACTTCTTAACCTAGACATGAAAGAGGAATCACATTTGCTTGAGGGGACCACTAACAGTATGAATTGCTTTAAAATTGTTGTTTAAAAGTGGAGTATTAGTAAAGGCAAAACCTGGCATAAAGAATTTACATTAAGGACATTTAACTGCAGGAACATAGCCGAGAGTCAGGGGAGAAAAGGCATTTATAATATAAATGATGATAGGCAGGCTACTTTGCATGTAGACAGTGCCACTAATTAACAACTGTGAGGTGGCCCAGGACAGGGACTGAGCTCAGATGAAGACAGAAGTCCAGATGGCAGGCTGTGATCAGGAAGTGCGGGGCGTCAGACTGTGTTACAAGGTTATTGGAAGGTGAGAACAGGGATTTTTTTTTTCTTTTTTTCCCTTTTGTTAGAGCAAATGTTCCAAGAGAAACTGCATGGGGTGGTTATGATCTGCTGCACAGATAGACCTAGCTTGAGAGCTAAGTATACCTTCTGTTCTTCTCCCAAGGTTTTGTGACACAAATGTTGCCTGGGAGACATTTAACTGCTGGAAAAGTGAAAGCTGTTACATAGAAGCAAATGTAAAAGCAAATATTTTATCTACCTCGTGTGCTAGGCATTTAGCCGAAGAGTTCATAGTCTAGGGGTGATATCATTAATCCCCATGTGAATGCGCAAAGAAACGCATCAGCCCAGGAGGCTGGGAGAGTGTTAGTGAATGGAGGGTGATGCAGAGGCCAAGGTGCTCCCTCCCATGGGCCTGGGAGCTGTGTCTTCTGGGACAGTGAGCAGCATCTGTTCTTTAGTTCACCTTTGCATAGCTTTTTCAACACATTGTAGCATGTATCATGTATGCCCTGTTCATCTCTCTGGGCCTAATGTATCTCTGTACTTTTCTTTCAAGCTCTGCATTTCTTAGGCAAGTAATACCATGTGTTTTGACAGTATCATCACTTTGAGAAGTATCTGATACTACATGGAATACCTGCAGAATGGAGCCATAGAACAGGAGATAATTAGGATGACACACACCATATGCCAATGCTCAGTGAAATATTGAGGTCTTATAAGTCTAATTATTCATGACGTATCAATTTTTGACATAAGGTCAAAAAACTTTTGAGAAAAGGTGAAACATTACTGACTAGTGTGTGTGGAAGTCAAATTTCAATAACAAAATACTTCTTCACACAATCTCTGTTTTGGATGCAAAATATGAATGCATAGCAACCAGAAAGAAAGACCCAGAATATATCCTGTTGCTAATGCCATTTGACATTGTTTATAGGTAGATGTTTCAGCCCTTAAACTGATTGTAGAAGGTGTCTGTTAATGGTTTTGTCCTATCTAAAACTTAATTGGGGTCTCCAAATGTGAAGTAAATCTTCTCAGGGCATATTGAATCTCAGATTAAAATCTGGATCTTAGTTTAATTTTTGTGATGCTGTAATAAGATGTGGCTTCCAGACTTAAGGTTGGAGATTTTTTTTTTCTGATGTTTAGGGTCTATATTTTCTGTTCAGCTTCAGTCTCTTGAGAGGAGAAACTTGCACTGCAAATTCAGGCCTGGGCTACTAGTTGAGGACAAACTTTATGAGAATAATTCATAGTGTATAGTATGAGACAACTGTGCTTGCCTACGATTAGAAGAATGCTTGTGAACAGTTTTTTGTTCTTGTCATACACATATTTGTTGTTTGAAACTAGTTTACCATACTTAAAATATTGAGCCAAATGTTTACTATGTGAAAACATTTGCTGTATAGAACCTCAGTTAGTGTTCTTAGTAAGCATAACCAAAGATGCTGGAAATAACTGCTGCAGGAAATTGATTAAAAATTCACTGAGTATAAGGGTATAATGTCTTTTTAATTTTAGTCCAAACAAACTGTGATGCTCAGTTGAGTTATTGACTGAAACTCTGCCACTCACTGAAAACAATTTTGTATATTTGTGGAAAGCACAAAATGACAGCATTGAACATGTCACTTTTTCTGTTTCATTCTTGCCTTGGTATCAGGCAAGAAAAGGGTTGTGGGACACACGGCAATCAGTAGAAAGAGCACAAAGTAAGATTCCAAAAGCTTTAGCAGGGTGTTCTAGTAATGATGAAAAATGTCCTTCTATGCAATTTTGAACTAAATTGACATTGAATCATTCACTTTCTATTTCAATATACTTTCTTACAATAGTAATTTCCTGGATTTTATTGTATGAGAGGCAGCTGCCAGCTTTTCTATTCTGTATGTGAAGATAGGAATGTTGTAGTCTGACAGAGCTGATAATGACACTACATAGACTAAAACTTTCTGTAAAAATTTAAAGCTCTGAGTTTAGAATTTAGGGTAGAGTTAAGCAAAAAAACAATACTAAAGATGATCAAGGGCAATTTTCAAATTGCTTGTGAAACATGAACTCTGATTAACTTTTTCTCAGGACTGTTCTGTCTGATTTTAGTCTTCAAACTTCTAGTTTAATCAGACAAGTTTTTTTTTTTTTTTAAACAGCTTTGTAAGAGAAATAAATGCAGCAATATATCAGGTGTGGTGCTGCAAATTCAGGTATTATATAGGCAGCTTAATGAAGTCCTATGTTTATATAATTTGCCGTTTTCCTGTTTTGTGGATTTGGTCTCTTTACAGTCCTTGGGCCTATATCTGTCCATTCTTACACTGATGTAAATTGGGAGCAATACACTAATATCAATGGAAAACTGATTTAAAGCCTCTCAGATCTGTATTACAGCTTTTGCATTTAATTTCAGCTTCCCTTGGGTCTTTATAATAGGTGCCTAAATCTTTGTTTCACAGGAATTGTGTGTACATGTATATTATATATTAAATACTTTCAGGTAGTACGGAAATCTTTTGTAGTAATTTTTCATCAGTGATGTAGTAATGAAATACAAAGCAGTAGGGAACTGGACCACCAAAGATTTAAATTACTTAGGGTTTTTCTGCTCTTGCGTAGTTGCTACTGTGACTGTTCACCAGGGCATACCTGAGTTAACTTTAAATTAGCTGGCTTGGCCAAGAATGCAGTAGTGTGAGGTACCTGCCAAGAATTTCCCAAGCTTCCAGGAAAGGCATTTCAGCCTTGTGTTGAGCTTGTTGCTGTAGTTAGCTCAGTCTAGCCTGACCTAAATTCGAGACATTGACTGTGCTGCAGAGATGGTGTTAGCGTCACATAGATGCAAGCACATAACTTACATGGTACTTTGTTATCTCTGTGTCTGATCTGCTGCTTCTGAGAGCTGATGTAAACCCTACTGAGGGGCACATCGAAGACTAGAGCTATCAGGGGAAAATAAATATTTATATGGAAAGGTAAGGGTAGTTCTACCTTAGACATTTTTACCCCATCTGACTTGCAGGTGCAAGGGACAATGTAGAAAGAGGAGCAGGGAGCTGCTGGGATGTGAAGGTCAGGACACATAATGGCCTTCTCCACGTGCTCTCTGGGCATGGCAAATTCACTTATGGTAGTTCAGGGGCCAGGAGTGATTGATTTCTAACCTCTGGAGGTGATCAGAGGGAGGTTCTGAAATACCCATTGGGGAAGTGAAAGTGCATTGGGGAACAGATAGACCTTTACTTCTGGTGATAAGAAGAGTAGCCTTTTGGTAACTTTTCCTAATAGTGATATGGAAGCAGGAAAAGAGAAAAATACCAATTCTGTCTTTGCTTCTGATAGAAGATATTGTGAATTACTGCTTTATCTCTCCTGAATCACTCTACTGCTTCCAACTGAAATTGTGTTGGAAATTTTAGATGTATAGCATTCCTGAAATGAAGGAGAATGTTAGTGATGTGCTTCATGTGCAAACAGCTGATTTCTACTAATATATTTATTTCTTGTGGGTGGTAGAAGTGTTTCTTAGGTGAAATGTTCTCGTATGAATAACAAAGCAGAGTGACCTTTGGCTGTCTGTGAGTACCCAAAGGATACATGGCATGCAGTTTATACTACTAAATATCTGTGAAGTTATATTGTTGCTGGGTTCATTATTAGTAGATCTTTATCTTCTAAAATCAATGGTTGCCTCTGTGAGATTTAAATTTTCCATGCAATCACTTTCCTGTGGTAACAAAGGATGCCTGATTTAACAATGACATTTGCTAGAGAGACTCACCATCAGGTGATTCAGTGAGTCCATTATTAGTCTTTACTTTGCTTCCAGGGAGTACTTTTCAATTTAGTTTGCCTCATACTGTGTTTGGCTTGATTTCTTATTGAAAACGAAAATGTTTTGCCCTTAGATTCATCAGAGACTTTTAAGACCTGAACAGTGAGAAAAAAATCATTAAGGTCAAAGACAAGAATAATGTGTTTGAGAAAATGGGAGCACTGGAATTTTTCATTCTTCAACTCATGCCAACAGCTTTTCACTTCATTCTCAACAATATTGTTGTCCTTTGCTGTTTGTCTCTCAAGTCAGCCATCTGTGGAGCAAAAGAAAGGAAATGGTTGTATATATACAAAACCATGAAGGTGTCAGATGCAGCCACAGAAGTGCTTGGTAAGACATTTTCAACAGGGGTAGCAGAGCTGGTGTTGTAGCTGGTACTGGGCATTCATTCAAAAGGTTGCCTGCACCCCACTTCTGTTAACGAAAGGCATTCCAACACAAGCAGTGAGGATCAGAAATGCAGCATTGATACGGAGGGTGGGCAGTTTACCAAAGGGACTGTAATTGCCTGGATGGCAGTGCCAGAAATACCAAAATTGCATTTCAAAGTACATAAAGACTGACTCATGATACATCTATATTAACAGTTCAGTTTGGACAGAGGACATGCTTCTAAACTGAGTCTCTTGGGTTTTTATCCTTAACTGCTTTGAATTCTCACCGTGGAACAGTCTTGGGCTGTGGAAACTGGTGGTAAAACTAAACTCCTGTGCGTAGGAGTGCACCTAAATATGCTCCATCCTGCTAATGGATTTTCGGCCTGTGGGGACAGACTACAGCAAACCTGAAGTACTGCTTCCCCTCTCTCGCTGAAGTGTACGTAGTGTGGAAGTGTGCTGCTCAACACCAAGTGTACTTCTCTACAGATTCACTCCAGCTTGCACAGTGCTATCCAGTGATGCAGATACAGCTGTAAGGCATCTGCCATGAGTCTCATCTTGTCTGGCCAGCTTCTTAAAAGTAGCTCTAGCTAGTCAGGAGAGGAGATAGAGAAGAAGTGAATCACCCTCTTATTTAAGTGGGTGCTTGAGACAAGCTGAACCAACCCTAGCAGTCTTCTATTTTTTTCCCCATAGCCTGTAAAGGACGGCTAACTTTTAGGCATCTTGCATCTAACTATGAGAGTTAATGGAAAGAATACTGTGCAAAATGGGGGAAGAATATATTCTGTAAGAGACTCAAAATTACAAGACAATAGAGCAAAACCAACCATGAGAGGATGCCTCAGAAGCTTTTGTTCTGAGAACAATTATTTTAGCGGAATATGGTATAATATTAAGTAAAAAATATTTTTACCTGGTGACATTAAGCTGAGATGTTAAAAGAAGACTATATTTGGCTGTGGAAATAATGATAAAAAAAAAACACCAAATTTTTGCATAAGTGGTACATCATTCAGCAGCTCATCAGGAAGTTATGATTATGGGAGGGTTTTGTTTCAAATCCTGAACAATTTGCAGGTTTTGCGGAAGGGGGAAAAATAGTAGTTAGATATTGTTTGTTTGGAAGCCATACATGAGATAGTGAAACTCTGCACTAGAAAATGGATGTGCCACTTGACTTAAACCTTTTATTGTCAGTTGGCCAACACACCTGATCCAGTATGGTACGGTGTACCTGCACCATGGGTGCCTGTGTATCGTCTCACAGTAAAATAGAGAGGGAATAATTTCACAAAGTGCATCTCAAAAATTCTTAATTGATGGATTTTTAGCAGATATTTTGATTCAGTGATCAATTTGACTTACTTGCATAGATGTTCTAAAAATCCATTTAGTTTAATCTGTTTTAAATTTTTTGGTAAGTAGGACTATTAATGGACTCTGGTTGGGTCACATATTCTGATATTAAATTTTATCCTTTTTCTTGGTTAGCTTGCAAATAACATTTGATAATGCATTACTTTTAACATTTTAAATAAATCTTTTTTATTTTATATGCTGTGGCATTAATGCTAGAAATGCTGAAAAGAGTAGGTTCTTTAGTCAGGCATTTACGGAGCTTTTAAAATTGATTTTTTGTATTTTTTTTCATTGTATCTACCTTGGTTTTGTCTTGTTACATGAGCAAAGATCAGCTCTTTTTAATTCTCGATCATTTTAATGGGGAATTCAACCTCAATTATGGTTTCAGGTTATCTCTGGTATTCTAAGGACAACTTAAAGACTCTGCTTTCCAGCATGGGTTAAGCAAACACAAAGAAAAACCTTGCAATCTTTCTTTGTGTTGTCTGGAAACCCACTGAGAAAAACTTATCTTTTGATTCCTTGGTTACCACCTGGGGCAACAACAATGTTCTCTCTACTGCACTTTCAGCTACTTATGACTATTACTGCTTGAAACATAAACAACTCTGGTGAGACAGTAGGTTTATATATAGCTGTTATCTCCTTTTTCTTCACTGAACAGGAAAAATGTAGGTAGGAGTAAAGACAGCAGATACAGTCTTTGCTCTGTTTTGCTTGATATGGAACAGTAAGTCTTGCTTCCTCTAGTTGTGTTTAGTGATGTGTTTGCTAATGGGCATGAACCACGACCAACCAATATTTATTTTAGGTTCACTTGCCTTTTTGTACTCCTCTTTAGTCTAGCTAAGCCACCAAGCCTATTAAGCTGCTGGGCTCTTTCCAGAGTACCAGCCAAGCTGCTAACTGCTTCCAACTGATCTGGCCATTTTGGATCACTGTAAATCTTGTGTGACCCCAAGTTTACTGGGTGCTGGTTTTGTGTTGGGATTTATTTATGCAGTTAGCTCTGGTAATTCCACTGAGTCAACCTAGAAAAGGTGAACATTTTCAGGCAAAGATAAAGATTAAGACAAAGATGTGCAGGCTTTATTGTTTCAAAACTGTTCACAATGCTGGTTTAAATTTGCCCAGGAAAGAAAATTATCCTAGCATAGACTAAAAAAATTATCTTAGCATATATTAGAAAATAATGTGGTGCAGTAGAAGCAGAACTGAAAAGTAGACTGATGATGACTTAGCATCTACACTATATGTTTCATCAGGTTTTTCTTTAGTCCCAAAGTATAACTGTTCTCCCATTAATGGGAAAAAATAAAGATACTAAAATGTGGAATTTTCTATTGGAAAAAAATAAAATGATCCCACAGAGGAAATAATATTACAAGATAAGAACAGGAATAGTCTGTATTGGTTATATGAAAGTATATGTGATGGTGTCCTCATAAAATTGTGTGTTTTCTTTCTAGGGGTGCTTTTCTAAAAATAAGGTCACCTACCCCTCGGGTGAGTAACAATTAATACTTTGCTATCACAGGAGGGGATAGGTCTGTGGTCAGCTTCCTAGGATAAGGTGATTTGCCTGGCTTTGTTAATGCATGGCAGCATCATAGTTATTTCACATTATTGTCTAGTGCTGCTGCAAGCTAACAGGGAGGATGGTATCTGGAAACAGAATAAAAGGTAGAAATAAAAGAATAAGTCTCACTTGAGGGAGTTCACATTTGTATCTGGTTTTACAGGGCTGTGAAATTATACTTCTTGCTGAATATCATTTTGATTGTGACTGCACTAACTATTGCTGCTACCACAAAAGTTTATTTTAATGCTGTATGAAAACTGGCATTGAACATTCCAGTTTTAAGTGCATTTTTGTTCTAGGCTATCAAAACGCCTCTCGTAAAAACAGAACAAGAAAGGCCAGAAGAAAGGAAATGAAAGAGGCTTTAGTAATGCTGGAAGTGGTTGGTATTAGGAAACATGGATTTCAGGAAGCAGCTTCTGCAATGAACAGATTGTCTCATTTAAAGAACAGCAGATGTGTCATGGAGAACTTCTCAAACTGTTATGATTTTGCCTATTTCTTGCCATTATTTTTGTTGTCTTTTCTCCTGTTATTGCCACACATATTTGCATAAGAGCAAAGCATATTGTTTAGGTTTCATTTAAGTTTATATTTCCCACAAGAAACAGTATTACTTTGAGTATCAGTAATTGTTCCCTTTAGTGGAGTTTGAGGCCACCTGATAGCAGCAAGGGTGATAAGAAAAATACTGTAACTCAGGTGATAAGCTACCTGTGATGACTTACTGCTGGTTTTGTAACCTCGGGATCCCACTTTTGGTCAGTCTTGCTGGCAGCAGTGGTCAGTCAAGCTGCCAGTAAAAAACTCCACTATCTCCTTCTGTTAAATGCAGTGAGATTAAGGTGAAAATCAATTTCTGCTGTCTGAATTACATCCTCTATATGTGTGGATATCACAGACTGTTGGGTTGAAATGCCAGGTAGTTTTTGCAAGAGAAAAAAGATATGGCTTTGTGGAGTAAATCAGAAAATAGGTTTTCATAAATAAAAATATAATTTTCTTCTAGGGAGATGCAGGTGCCTGGGTTTTATTCTGACCTCCAAAGAAAAAAATGAAGAATGGAAAGAGAAGACAGTGGTTTAAACTACCTCCAAGTTATGGAGATGGGGGGGAGGTGTCAGTGTGATGGAGTACTGCTTGAAAGAAGTCTCTCCCGAAGGTGGACATGACCTCTTGGCACTGCAGGGCCCAGGTACACAGAGTGACGCCAGGTGTGTGGCCGTGGGAGGTGAGCTACCTTGATGCCTGGGACTGAGGTTGCCCTGCCCTTGGGTTGGGCAATGAAGAAAGGTCCTGGCTTCAGCACTGTGGCCCTGGGGAGCCAGCAGACTCCATGATGTTGTGGTAGCTCTTCAGAGTGAGAAGATCAGGTCTCAGTGGTGTCTGGAGACTGGTGGTTGGTAGGAGGTCCTTGGTACTGTTAGCCTCCTTCACCAATTTGGTGAAGAAATATAGCTGGTAAATAATTTATTATTTCTTCTCCTTTTTTACATGCTTCCTTTTTAATGTCTGGGCATCTCTAGATTTATGCCTTTTTTTTTTTTTTGAATGGTTTCTTTTATTGTTATCTCTTTGTTACCTGGTATTGAAGGATTTATTCCTGTTCTCTGTTTCTCTAAGTTATCTTGTCCTCTCCTAAGAAAGCACCAGAGCTCCCCTTTTTGTCCCTCTCCCTTACTCTCTCTTGTAAAACCTTTTTCTTAAAAATACAAACCTTGCTGCATAGGGAATCCACGTCTCCTTTGCTGTGCCTGCCTCTCAGGAGTTAAGTGATCCAGAGAACTAAGTCACTTTTGATGTCTGCTCGTTGTCAGTTCTTATTTGGTGCACAGTTTATTCAAAGGAATTTAGATGGGCAAAGCCAGTGAACAAACGGATCACAACTGTGTTTGAAGGAGAAGCTGGATTAATATAAAAGGAAGTGTTTTCCAAAAGTTGCCCTTGAGGTGACAGTGGGTTTACCATTGTGAGTACTGTGATTTTGCTGTGCTGACTGTGTTCATGATAGCATGCAGACAGCTGGGGAGAGGCACTTTTCATCCAGCATGAAGTGGCTGAGAAAGTGATAAGCGGTAGTTCATACTGCATGCTGATAAATGGCCTTGACTAGGAGGTTAAAAGGTGTTCTCATGATGCTGGCCATAGGCAAGCCCATTGCTGGTGTGCTGTTTTTACCTGTTGCACTAGTGAGTATTTATAAAAAATAAAACATGTTTATGCTATTTCACTTCTTTAACAACGTGTAACCACCTCCATCCTAAGGCACCTGTTTATTCTTGCACACTAGTGCAGGAGGCAGGAATTTCAACATCTGCAAGTTCACTCTGGAGTGAATTGGGCTGTTTGGAGAAGTTGCTGGGCATGCTGGGAGATCACCATTCATCTGCAACAATTTGCAACTAAAAGCTGTTCTTTTTCAAGGAGGTATTGCAACATTATGTGTAAGGATTATTTTGAAAAGTGGGTGCTCTGCACTACCTGTTAGTGATGCTGCTCTGCTCCTGTAAATTTTTCTTTTCTGACTGGATAAGGTCATCAGAAATGGAGACCCTTTGACTTTATCTTCTTGGTGATGAACAGCCAGAGATGATAGAGACTGCTGCTAAACTTTGTTCTGTAAATGGTGCCTTGAAGACTAGCACTTAGCTTCCAAAACTATAAGATGCCTCAAAGAAGATAATTTTAGATTAATAATTTTTATTTTCAGCATTTTCTTTTGTTTGGTATGTCTGAGAAATCACTCCCTTGAAAAGCTGTAGTCCTCAGTAAAGTACACATTTTGGATAAACCTCCAGAAATTTTTCTCTTCATCTTGAGAGTGGAAGGACCTGGCTAAGGATGGGGTATATGCTTTTCTAATTCTCTTTAAAATGATCTTGACTTCATTGTTGTCCTTTATTTCTGAATTTAGTTCAGTTGGGGAGTAAAGAGTTCTAAGCAAGCAGAATTTTCTCTCTGTCTGCCTGACCTTCAGTCAATACAGCTTTCTTGCCACTTTTTATTAAATATTTAGCCTTCCATCATTTAAGTCTTTCTCAAAATTACTATTTCACTGCTAATGCATTCTGTAATGCAGAGTTGTTCTAAATGCCATGCTGATGGCATGAGATGTGGCTCATCTCACTTTCGCAAGCTCTTACAGCATGCTGGAGTGTACTTCTAAATGTGGCAGAGGCAAAAGAACTTATGAATTGAAATAGGTTACGTGGGCTTAAATTTAGACCTAATATAACACCAGGAGGACTCTGGACAAACAGATATGTTAATCTAGAGTATGCAAAAGTCACACAATCAGAGAATGGCTTGTGTTGGAAAGGACCTTAAGGGTCCAACCTGGCCTTGCACACTTCCAGGGATGGTACATCCACAGTCCTAATAACATAAAAAGTGCATAATTAGAATAACTACATAGTCTTCCTATGGCCACCAGATATTGCATAACTGCCCATCCCCTAAAAACAAATGAATTTCCACATTCACATATTTTTTCTAAAAATAGAGCTGCTTTGTTTCTGCTTTTTTTTTTTTTTTCCTTTTTAGAAAGAGCTGTGTGCATAGTTCCAAGAGCCTTTCCATTTTCATCAGTGTTGTGTGTTTTACCTCTACTCTGATATACTGTCACTTTCTTCCTTTCCTATAAATATGGATGTTCATATGAAATTATGTTTCACCCGTTTTAAAGCGGCATTTTCACATTTTTGATGACAACAAGATGGCAAGCTGTGATATGTGTGTTCTAGAGGCACAAAGAGTTTATAATGAGTCATTATTATAATTTGTGTGTGTGTCTTTGATGCTGTTGTAGCTTTCCAGGCAGATATCCCACCCGCTGTGTGTTCCTAGTTTCAGTCTGATGAACTGCTAAAGCTACTGGACACTCAACAGTAGCTCCGGCATCCCACAATGCATTAGTAATAAGTTTTCTTCAAGATGAAGAGGCTTTTGCTGCAACACACAATGAGTAGCCCACACTGAAAGAAACAAATCAGAAAACCACTGTTCCATAAGCACAGTATTGAAAGAGATGCATAAGTAAAATGATAGACTATCCATTCCAGTTTGGAAAGCATGAAGAGGATTTTTGATGGAGCTTAATTTCCTGCAAGCTCTTCAGCTGTGGCTAAACCATTTAAAATAAAAATAGATGTGTTATGGGGCAGTGTTCTCATCACTGTTTATTATTTTGAAAAAGGATGGGTCCTCCTCTATCTGCTTGCTGATGACAAATGAGTTGAATTCTTCTCTCAATTTCAGCACTACAGAAGTAGGCTAATTCTCCTGGCTGCTGTGGCTTTGCTTCACATTTATGGCAGAAAATGGAAGGAAACATCTGGATCAGTGACTTTTAATGACTTGCAGACAACAGAGCATGTATTCTCTGACACTTTACCGAGCTGTAGACTTGTAAATTGTTTCGTGTACCTTAAATAAGCCTCCAGTAGATAAAATGTTAATTGAAAAAGATGTATTTTACTGACCAATGTCATGCATTGCTATTGCTGTCAAATGAGCCTTCCAAGCATCCTATATCCTCTGTAGTGACTTCCATCTGTTTCACCTTTTAACAGAATGCATGCTTGAATGATTGTGTGCACTTCAGTTGAATCCACTAAATCTTAGAGAACTTGTCCATTTCAAGAGACTTAAAAACAATGAAAAAAACCAACCCACAAACCCCAGTGCTTTCAAAGAGAACCTTCAGTCCAGGAATACCCTCATGTCCCATTAAGCTGAATTGCTGGGGGAAGTTCTTGACCAAAGGTTATGCTTTAATGTTGCATGTTTTTTGCCTCAACTCTTGGTGGGTCACTGTCTTGCTGTACACAAATAGTCTTGCTCACTTCAGTGAGCCTTCTTAGGGAGCACTGCCTCAGTCAACTCCATTGACATTGCAAGAATCCCACCTGTTATTATGACAGTCTCCTTGAGGAACATGCAAATCTGTGATGGGTGTGCTGAAGAGCTGGAGCAGAAGATGGATATGAACGGCAAAATACAGCTTTTCCTCTTCCTCCTGATTCTTTCTTTTCTTACACAATTATTCTTTGTGGTAATCAAAAGGATGGACGAGTTCCTAAGTCAGCATCCTTTGAAAAAGCATTAATGAGCTTTAAGATTACTTACTTTTTTCCTGTACTTCTAGCCATTTTGCAGTGTAACACATGTAGAGCAGAAGAGGTCATATAATTCTCTGCTGCATCACACCTATGTTTTCAGCTAAGGCCTCTGCCTTTTCTTTTGCTATGTTTTCTGAAGTGTAAGATCATAGGTAGCTGGAAAAAGTGTTTTTGAACATATTTTCTAAAGAGCTGATCAAGTGGCCAGGCTCTTACTGAAAGATTTTGGAAACTGCTTTGTCTTTACATTGGTACTTGGGGAATTACAGTGTATCACTTGCTAACCACTGTTCGTTTGTAGGTTTTCTTTGTTTTCTGTTATGGAAGTATCTGTATGAGAGCAAAGGGATATTATGTTACCCCTGTGTGGCCAGCCAAAGCCAGGGGAGAATGTATGAGCAACAAGAAAATATTTTGCCAACAAGTAGGTTTATAGTTTCATATAGCCAAAGCACAAGTGCAATGAATAAATATGTTAAAAGTGCTGAAGAAGGCAAATGCAAACAAACAAACAAACAAACAAAAATTACCTGTCTCAAGCTGCTGATTTATCTGGGGCAATAATTTTACCGGCTCTAGCTTAGGAGGCAGTCACTGGAATAAACACTTAATTTCTAAACAGAATTCCGTTTTAAAGGAAAATGCAGATTTTTTTGAAGGCTTGGAGATGCATTTATTTGTTTTTCATGGCAGTGTGCAAGACGAAAGATAAGGTAAGTGGCAATGGTTAATGCTGAAAGAAAATAAAAATGCCAACTAAATAAACATTTGCAGAACTCACAGCAGAAATACACATCATTCTGCTACAGAGTTGAATATTGTTGAGGTAATAGTTGTTTCTGTCTGTACTGACATATTTTGGACCCAATTTTGATTCTGAGGAGTTGTACTTAACCGTATGAAGCTGTAGGCAGAACTGATGTCTCTTACTGTCAGTGGAAAGAATTCCAAAAAAGAGCCAGTAGGTTTTAGATCAACCTTCTTTACAGACAGTTTATTTCAGTGGCACCACTTAGCAGAACAAGCTCTCAATTCATGTCTGCAAGTACACAAGACTAAAGCTGTCTGTTCTCTTCACTTGTTTCAGTAGACACAAAGCTTGAATAGGACTTCCCACCAAGTTGTACTCTGAAGCATCAGCCATTTGAGGGTTTCTTTTTCAAGTGAGTAATTCCTTTTGATCCTGAGGTCAGCTGTAAAGTTGCTCAAAGCGCAGTTAGTATTTTCAGAGCATTATGGATGCTGGAGATACTAAATAGATTCCTGTGGATTATGGGTGACGACTTTTG
>JAYRBT010000114.1:35464237-35490629 GCA_036023395.1 Myiotriccus ornatus | reverse complement strand
TGGTATTGTCAGGTACTTACAAAAGTCATTTTCAGAGCTGTCTACTCTAAGGCCAGGCTCTGCAAATCTTCTTGAAACAGGATTCTAATACCTCTGGGTGCAAAATACTAGTAGATATTCCAGATTTTCTTCTAATTCCTAAATGCAGTCAAAGTATTTAAACTGTGTAGGTGCAACTTGTATTCAGCTTTATTTCACAAGAAAATTTTGTGAAGAAAATAGGAAAGGCTTTTCTTTCCTTCTTTTTTTTTTTTTTTGACTCATTGTAACCAGTAGCATGAAAAATGGTCATGCAAAAATCTCATATTTGAAACTTAAATATATAAAAATAAGAAATATAATATTTTCTGTCATCTTATGCCATGACTTTATTTGAAGAGGTGATGACTTAAGAAGATTTGTACCCTTATAAATCTAAAACCTATTTGAAACACTACATGGAAGTCTGAGCAGATAGTGATGATTTGAAAGGAAACGGACTTTGGAAAATATTGTTATCACCTAGGTAAAGCAGTAACACACAAACTGGATTTTCATTGGTAAGAGTGCTGATACTTGAAAAATAAGGTAATACAAATGTGCTTTAGGAGAAGGGGAGTGCGTGTGTGCTGGTACATGTTCTTATCAATTACCTTTATCCCAATATATAGTTGAGAATAACCTGAACATTTACGTTTCCTTTAAGAGAAAATTAGAGCAACGGCATTTTTTAATGAGAAGCATTCATGTTGTCTCTTTCCTAAATAAATTCTCAATTCACACACAAAAAATTACAAAGCAAGCGGTTTTGTAGTGTTTTAACACAAATGATAAGGGGAAGAGCATTTTGAAAGGCAAGAGTAAGGTGAAGATTAATAAATCAGCTAAGATGTTGCATTTAGTAGCTTTATAATTGTAAGCAGCAAGATTTAAATAACCAGATTTCTCTTCTCTAGAAAGACTTTTATGCTAGCTCACTTTCACATTCCCTTTATCTCACTCTTTCTCTTCCAAACAGTTGTTAATTTAGTTTCTCTTTAAATTGTCTCTCAAATACGTGTTGTGCACTTGTACAAAGTACACTGTTTTCTATCACTATTGCCATGCTTTTTATGTATCTCTGTCTATAAGCTGGTAAATATCCATGGGAATTTCTACCAGTAGGAAATTTTCAATCTCACATAGTTTACAGTTAACAATTGAGCATAAGGACTTATAATTCTTTTATTGCATCTTGTTTAGGTAATTGCAGCTATTTCTTTAGACAAATTCGTAATTTTTAGTATTCTAAGTTCACTGATACTAAGTGACAAAACATTCTGTATTTTAACTTCTGGTGGTTTTTGCATAGCTCTTGTGCTAAGAAAAAGATTAAGATATTTGATCTTTTCATTACTTTGCATTCCTTTTCCTTTTACTCTGTGTTCTAGTCTTGTCTGCATTTTTCTTGTAAATAAATTATTTATCCATATTTCTGAAAATCAGACAATCCCCTTCTTTTCTATGTTTTTGCTTCTGCTATGTACTTTTGAAGTAGGATATTTAGAGAGAAACATCAAATCCAGAGTAGGATGCCCAGATAATAGGATTTATTAGAACTGAAGGAAATGTTAAAGAGGGATTTAAGCTGAACACGTGTACAGCACATATGATACCAATTCACAGAAGCCATAAAATGGAAATTAAGATTCATGTCTCTAAAATTCATAACCTCTATCTCCCTCGCTACACATGTGCTTCACCATTCCTATCGTTATAGCTACTGCAGCCTAGAAACCACATGTTGCACTTTGGATGACTCTGAATTTCACATTGTGGGAAAAGAAGCTTGAAATATTCAGGGAAAGCTAAAACGTTTCCTGTGGTTGAGAAAACATTTGTAAGAACTGCAGAAGCATAAAACACATTCTGATGTGTAATAGGAAGTGGCTGGAAATCTTTTTGGGCTGATCTTAAGTTTTCACAGCTCGTAAATATTATGTAAATATTACTCTGAATTTTACAATTCAGACAGCTGAAAAAAGTAGAGCACTTCAAGTGATACAGTAGTAACACTCTTTTCAGAAGGAGACAAGTATGTTCCAGGTAACAGAGTTTGTATTGCTGTCAATGGAAGAGACAAGAACTTGTTCAGTCTTTGGTCTGATATCTCTAAGAACAGTTATTTTCACGGTGAACTTCACGATCTGTCTATTCTATACGAGTGATGTGGATTTACTGCTCATGATACTGTAAATTTCAAATCTCAGTTTGTAATTTGTAAACTCTGACACTCAACAGCAAAAGAGGCACTGACTTGGAAGCTTTTTTACATTAGCTCACTATTTCATGATAACCTTCGCATAAAAAAAAAAAAGTGTAAATCTCCACTACGGCATATAGTTTAGAGTGGTATAAGATTACCACAATATTTCTATTTTTTTTTCCCACTAAAGCTTAGAACGATTCTCAATTGATGTTATATTTGAGTGAAAAATAACAGTATTGTTAGATATTTTTGATAGCACTGTGATCTAACATAAATATCTAAATGTAGGGCAGGAGAGGTTGAAGACAATATTTCACTATAATCTACAAATTGAAAGCATACCTACCTGAGTTTAATCTCCATTATCTTTTTTTTTTTTAATCAATAACTATTGCTTATTTTTAGACAGAATATTAGACATTTATTTAGCTCAATTCTGTGCATTCAAACATAGTATTTGCATTGATCTTTTTGTTAAAGTAAACTTTCCTACATCAGGAAGAGACATAGTTATGTGTTATACAACAGTGTGAGAATATTTTTCCAAAAAGATGCCTTCTTTTCAAGGCTCTTCATCAGATTTCTTTTTGGTCTTTTTAGTGGAGACTGAGTCTGATTTCATTCAAAGCAACCAAAACACATGAAAGAATGTTCAGAGGTACATCTGAAATAAAAACCGTGTTGTTGTCATGACAACTAAAATGCTAAAAAGGATGCAGAGAATGATTATTAAATAAGACATTGCATCAAGTTGTTATGGCAACTTTATAGTAACAGGAAAGAGATGAGGTTTCAGAATAACCTTGTATGTTTCCTCTGTATCAAAACACGTCATTGTAAAAATATCATAATGAGGAAAAAGGAGGGGAGAACTTGGTACAAAAAGAGGTCAGGATTCAGCTATCTGCCTCAGTGTATTTACCTTAAGTGCTGTAATGTTCCATGGAGAGTATCTCTGCTTGGTTTCCAGTCCTGTCACAGAGGGATTAGAACACAGAAAATACTAGAATATATTCCTGTGCTCTTTCCAAACATTATAGCAATATCTTTCAATGTCACATTTCACAAATAAACCTTTATGGCACTCATTTACCCCCAGTGAAGTAGATGAAGCCTCAGTGGCATATAAGAATGGGCTGTGAAACCCTAGCTCAAAAATGAGATAGGGGAAGGGTTGGTGGTGAGGATTAGTATTAAGAGGCTTCAATTCTGTGAAGGAATTATTTTTCAACACACTGGATGACTTTCCTGTTTGTTTAGTTTAGAACTTCCTAATAAATTAGTATTTGCTAACAGAAATCATTAAAAGAATTGTTTAAACCTACTTTTGAAGCCAGGAAACCTCTTAAGCAGCAACAGCAGTAGAAAGTACTATCTGGGCTCTGTGCCACAACTTGTGGTAAAAGCAGCACTAAAGGCTGCTTTGCCTGGTGAAAAGAAATGAGGTATCATACTCAGGGAAGCCAAAATATCCCCTGTGCTATTTTCCCTTGTGTGTGGTGCCCAGCTGGCTCCATCCTGCAAGTCACTGTGGTTTGTTCTTCCTGGTTATAAGCCCTCTTCTAGGGAACTCCTGCAGGGAGTTAGAGCGGTTTTCTCCCAGCAGTTCTCCCTTCCTGGAGGCAGGAGTGAGTGCACGAAAGAGGAATGACCAGAGAGGGTATGGAAAGCCAAGTTCGGAGAGACATAAGAGAACAAATGGACTTTGAGCTTAAGAGCCGGTCACTTTCTTGGTCCCTTGGGTTCTCCCACAGCAGGAGGTGAGGAAAGCTGATTTGTGTTTTTATCTGGTTTCTCTCCAGGAGCAAGTGTTTTTCCAGTTAAATATTTTTTTATTATATCATTCTGCATGAAAAAGAATTGTTGTGTGTGGAGATACCTTTTTTATAAGGACATATGTTTTTTTAAGTAATGTAAAGCTAAAATATTGCAACATCCATGTTGGCATGGATGTTCTGTTGCAGTGTCTTCTGGCACCTGAAGTTTACTTGTCTGATGTCTGGCTTCACCTTTAAGGGCTGAGCTCCCCAGCTGGACTTGATTTTGTAAATAGTTTCAACTACAGTTCTATCCTATAACATTAATCCTCTTGCTATCAGTTGAAATGATGTAATCCATCCAGAGGTAAAGGAGAATTTGAGCTTGAGGGACTATGTAAACTATGAGTAGGTACTAGTCTAGTACTAGGTCTTGAATCAGAGTAATTTTTCAGAGTTATTACTAAAAGTATGAGACTTGTAGGAGATGGAGAACATGTTTGGAAGCCTAAACATAGGCCTGCACAGAACTGCAGTACAGTGTGATTTTGCAGATTTCAAAGTAGTTGCATATTTGCATTGAAAATATGTGTGAACCACGGCCTGAAGTCAGATTTTAGCTACTGTTCCGTGGGATTGTGATGGCAGACAACCAGGATAGCTGTCATGATTTCTGCCTTGGAAGCTTTTTTATATTTTACTTTATTTTGAAATTCAGAGAACAGTGAGTTTTAGCAGAAACTGTTACTGTAGCATACATTTCTTAATCTTCATGGTATTTTCTACTGTGTTTGTAGCAGGGGTATGGACGGATTTGACTTTACTGATATGGTTGGCAAAAAAGGGTTCTGGAAAACGTTGGCTTCCAACGCAGAGGTTGCAAGTGGGATGGTGGTGATGAAGTAGGACAGAGGAAGTGAGCTCATGCATAAATAAACTAAAGCTTTTTCTTTCACATTGGGATGGTAAAATCCAAGCCAGCAGAATTCTTCCAAGCAGAATCTTAAGAGCCCTGAGCTCCTTTGCCTAACTTCTGCAGCCTCAGATGTTTTTGTCACTACAAGTTCTTGTTTTATCTCCTGGGACTAAGTTAAATGGCCTTGCCAGCCCAGAGAAAATTAATTTGAATCACTTCCCTGCCTCTAATAGTTTATGCCACTGTCCCACTGGCAAAAACAGAGGTCCTGAAAGCATGAAGAGATGTCCAAGCCACCTGTGCACAGCAGACCCTTTTCCCACATGGCTAGTAATAGCTGGTGAAAAGAATTTGGGTTCAACGCTAATCAAATTAAGATATTTCCCTGAGGGAAGCACCAATTACATACTTCTGTGTAGTATCTATAGCTTGCTAATTCTCAAAGCTCATCTTAATGACACCAGCAAGATTTGCCAGTTACTGCTATTCTTCATGGATCAAACCAGGTGGTAAGGGTTGTATGCAACACCACTTGCTCTGAATGTGTGTGTCATCAGCTAATGGTGTTATTTCACCATGCTATCTGTTTTCAGTGGGATGTAGAGACTACTGGCATCATACTGATTTCCAGGGCGGTTTTGAAATACAAACATAAGTGTCGAGTGCCTTGAAGACTTAGAAAACAGATAAAATCTGTTTAAATAAATATGGAAAAGGAGGGTGTGTACTAGGGAAAGATTACGAGAAGAAGAAATAATAAATACACTTTAGAAGAGGGTGGACAAAAATTGATGCCTAAATTGCTAGACTCACTTTTACTAAGGGGTTGAACAGAGATTCCAACAAGTAATCTGATTAACAAAAAGCATCTAGATTGTATTCTGAATATTGTTATATTGTTTTTGCCTGTGACTGAAAGAGTGCCCTGAGGACTGCTGTGCTCAGACTACCTGTTAGCTTTGGTCTTCTCTGCCCTTTGCAAAGTATGATCTGTTTAAACCTTTGTTAGTTGTGCCTCCATTCCTTAGTGCCTGCTCTCATGCAAGACTTTGTACAGTGATAAGGGATGTGTGTAAAACTTCCTCTGTTATGGTACTATGGCTAGAGTTTTCTCCAAGAATATCCATTTTGGCTCTTCTGTAATACTTTGCACAATGCCTTCTGACCAGAATGCACCTAAGAAGTGTGACTAGGTTTTTAATATCTTCCTAAATTTAAATTTTTCCAATCCTATAGGAGCAGACTCGGTGCCATTCCTGGCTTTGATAAAAGCCATACAGTCAGCTCTAGACTCTTGATGAGTTGCTAGTCACTACTCCAGGTGAAAACACAAGGCATCTGTGCTCTGGAATGATCCTGCTTCATCATTCTCGGAAAGAAACACCAAATAGATTTTTGGAATACTGAAACTTCAAGACATTCTAAAACACAATATGCACATTTTCCTTACCTTTTTTAATAAAGAGGAGTCTGTAAAGTGTGGTGCTTATACTATAGTCTGAGGAAAAGGAGCAAATATGTGGTGAGGAAAACAGCTGAAGCTGAGAGAGGCAGCTCAAGCTCTTCCTCCTACATGGCTTCATCATGTCTCAACTACTGCAATCAGATGATCATATACTGATTTCTGCAAGCACTTGAGAAACTGGAAATAAAGAAAAGTGGAGGAGAAAAGAAAAATTGTATTTGTATTTTGATGGTTTGAAGGTTTTCTACATGTTCATTTTATTCTGATGCACAAAGGTGCAGCTGGTGAAGTGTTCACTGAAGCAGAGCAGAAAAATGAGTACTGCAGGAATCTGAGGGGATAATGCAGAGTTTTGGTGCAGTGATTTGCAAAATAGATGGGAAACTGGAAATAAATTTTTGCTCTATCTGGAATTCTGAAATCTCCATGGTATGGTATTGTGATTTATTCACAGACTTATAAAAAAGATTATTTCAAGTATGTGGATTTATTTATCATGAGACATCTAGACACATGAATCAAGGGGACAGCAATGGGAAAGTGTCAGCTATTCTCATTCTTCTAAATAGCTTCACTTTCAGATTGCTGAAAAGGTGTATCATTGCAGCTGGAAACTTTTCCTCTTGGAATGTTTAATGATATTGGTTTTGCTTCAATTGGGATTGCACCAATAGTCCTTTAAAAGTGTTTTCTATTTTTCTCTGAGTGCTTCTTACTGTATAGGGCTTGATAAATCAGCTCACAGTAGGGACAGGGATCAGGTTCTTTTTGGGTTTTATTTTTTTGTTATTTTTGAAATGTCTGTATTCCCCGCACAGTTGTTCCATTGCATTGTATTTTCCTGAAGGCTTTATTTTATCTCTGCTCACAGAAATAATAAGAAAGAAGCCCAGCCTTGGAATAATCACTGGCAATGGTTATTAAAATAACCAATAAAAAATACAAAAGTGATTATTTTTCTCTTGTTAAAAAATTCATCCATTGAATCTTGACCTGTATTTCTATAAAGACCAGGAAGGCTATATATCTGTTTCCTTTCTGGGTTCTTCTGTATCCTGATAAAGGGTCTGTTACTGTATTTAGAACAACTGTATTTTTGTGTATTCTCCTATGGCCACCACAACAGGGCCTGAGACTAAACAAGCAAAGATGACTCGGGTATGTCTGCAGCATGGCAATAAAACTGCAGGCTAAACCAGATAGCTTTGACCTAACTGACCTGGGTACCAAAAGTAGTCCAGCAGTGACATCTAATAGCTCATCATGGGATGACTTATGGCCTCTTCTGAAAATGGGTGCTACCTGTGAACTTCTTTTCTGTGATTCCTTTGGCTTTCAAAGCACGGTAGAGAGAGAAAAAAATGTGTTGGCAATGCTTCTTGCCAAATGTAGCAATATTTGGCAATGCCCTGCAATTGATTTAAAATGGTTCTGACTTCAAAACAAGATGTGTTATGGTCTATGCACTGAAGAGCAAATGTGACCATAATAATTCACTTTATCTCATATAATATGAAGTTATCATTACCATTCCAATCCTTCCCATTTTTTTAAAGCTGAGAAACAAAAATAACTCAGCATTTAACTGTCAGCATAAATTGTCATCCCATTTGGAGACCTACTGCAAATTTGGTTGTCTCTTAAAAGAATCTTAGAATTATGCAAGGAAGAAAAGTCTTAATTGGAAAATTTCCAGTATGAGAAGGCTAAATATGAAGGTAGACAGTTCTCTCTGCCTTCTGTCTGAAAAGCAACCTTAAGTAATAATTAACGTATTGCTGTATTGCCATATTACTCCTTCTGTTCTCAAAAAAAATAAAAAAATAAAAAAGGTCTTCCAATTTTACAATAATGTTACTTATTCTTTCACAAAATGCACTTAAAGTAGGTGTTTTAAAGTGGGATACTAGAAGTGACGATGGTAAATCTTGAAACAACTCAAAAGTGGCAAGACAGTGGCAAGACTGAATATCACACTGGTAAAAATAAAGAGAGAAAGTTCTCTTCCCATTTTAGCATTGATCTACTTGGTGCAATTGTACAGGTCATGTATATTTGAGGCTTGAATATATGATCTGTACAGTGGGCATAACTCTGTGCTTTTCTGGTTTTTAAACTACTGCAAGGATTGAACATTTATTAAAAAAACTACTTTTGACATATATTAAAATGAGTGAATGTCCAGAACTGACCAGATTCTGGTGAATTAATGCTATGTCCAAACAGGCTTTGTAAGGTTCTGGAGGTGTTGCAGAGGACTTGTAGTCCAGGCTTTCACATATCAGCTTGTGTAGCAAATGTAGTTGAACAGCCAGCAGATAGTGTAACTTGGAAGCAATTAGCATTTCTTTCACTGACATAGGTTAAATCCTGAATGTGAACTTGCTATTACAGGACTTCAAGTACCAAAAATATTGTGGCTCAAAAAAAAGGTAAGAAAGATAGAGTTGTCGTGAAGAAAGGCTGTGCACTTGCATGGATACAAAACCTTTATTTTGAGTTAGGGTACTTCTAAGTACTTCCAAATATCAAATGACTGATTTTTAAATATCAGGACTTCTGAAGATCCCTAGGGCAGCACCTCTGAAAATGCTATTAAGGATAATAGAGGACAAACATTATTATAACCAGAAGTTTTATTGCAAAAACTAAGTGACAAATTCTGACAAGACTAGTTTTATTACATGGAAAGGGACTAAGAAGCGTAAGCTGCCATAAAAGAAGACTTCTGCAATTTATATTCTATTGCTTATTTTTTCATTTTTAGCTAACTTAACAATAGTATCTATATTAAACCAAACTGAACAGTTAAGTAAATTTTAAAAGGGTTGATAAGATGATATGGTATCCCTTTGCAGTATCCCAAACCTATACTGTCTCCATAGAGTCTTTTGTATTATTAATTCTGTATAACCTTTGACTGCAGTAAAAATCTTTGTTACTACAGTGTCTGATTTTGGCTCAGAGGAGATTGTGATGAGGAGATTCATTAGACCTTCACAGGCTACTCTTGAGACTGCACATACAAAGGGTAGGGTAGGCTGCTGTGCTCAGGAAGCTTGGTACAGGTCCGGGACACAGTCATGCTTTCTGAAATGCATAAGAAATTCCAGCTGTAAAGGAAGAATATTGAATAAATCCTTATGGATTCAGTGACTGATCCATGCATAACAAGTTTTTGCTGTGTGTGTGGCATGCTGATTCTTGTAGTTCTTTGAATAAAGGCTGCAGATTTTATTCTTTTTTCGTCTGAGTCTCAACCCCAGGACTGCAGTGTTCCTGTGTGCAGAGATACCTGGCTGAAGGTTATCTGACTAATTCTGAAGTGTTGGACAGAGAATGCCAGCACTGTCCCTGTTCTCAAGCCCTGTAATGCTGTTATAAATATGTAATGGACATACTATAATCACACAAAAAATCTAATAATTCAATACAAAACTTTTATAGGTGCACAATAAAGTTTCAGAAACATGACTCTTCTACTGAAGCCCTATATTTAAGTATGTGGTGATATCAATATGTCCAGGAATGATGTAATTAACTGTGGCAGTATTGTTAGGAGATTTTATTGAAAGCTATCTATAATATTAAAAAATCATTCACTTTATTTATAATGTTTCCTGGATGCAGTAAATGCTTACTTTACTGAGGCGCTGTAGCTTATTCTCTTTGAGATAAAGGTGTGGAAACTACAAGCACCTACCTATGGGGTTTTTTGCATAGAAGCCTCAAGGTTTAACATTTTAGTACTTTCTAAGATTTAAAAGGAATGTTCTACCTATTACAGTTGGAGTACCTTCAGAAAACTTCTGCTTAACAGCTGTTATGCTCACATATATTTTCTGGGCATTTTACCTTAAGATATCTCAGATTTGTTCCCAATTTTTGTGGCACTGGTTGACACTTTCAGCATGTGTTAGACTGTTGTGGAGTCTGTGTCTGTATAAAAAACAGGAATAGATTCCTTGCTACTTCTTTCTTCTAGCTGGAAAATAGCATGGCCAAATTACTACTCAATGAAAATATGGCTTATAAAAGGTACTAATTTGGCCTAGACAGCTATCATTTTTCAGTTCAGGACATAGATGATCATATCTAGCTCTGGAGAAGCTTGCTCTATGGGCTTCTTGTCTTGCTTGAAAAGCAAAAATAAATGAGGTACATAAAACTGTCTTAAGCTTCAGTCAGACTGTTATCTCCTCTTTCTTCCTTTTCCACTCTTCACCTGTAGTTTTATTTTCCAGTTTCCTCCAGCATATTGCTTTACATCGTTTTTTTTCTTTAAAGGCTCAGAAGTGAGGAAGGATTTTACATTTCTGTTTTAGCTTGTCAATGGGATGTACCTTAAAGGGTCTAAAGTACTTGAATTTAGAAAACTAAGACTGCAAGTAGTTTACAGTCTGTAAGATTCTACCACTTACTTGTAAGGTTCCACGTCCGTGGAAATTGGATGAAGGCTAAATATTGAAAAACAATATTGAAAAACAATGCCCTGTTGCTGTTGAAGGGAAAGAGGCAGATCAGTCGTGCTCTTGAGGAAAGACTATCGAGTTACCAGGTAGGCCCTCTCTGCCTAAGTGGCCTGAGGGGGCTGTAGCTGGGTTCTCCCATGAGTCATCCTTGATTTCTTGTTGTGGATACAACAACTAGCAGCTGAAGATAACCAGTTGCATATGAGAATATAGGTTTTCCCACTTTCCCTGAAGAAGATGAGATCTGATCCTCTGGGCTAGTATGGGCAACCTTCCTACAGAGTCAAGGAACATCTCATGAGGTTCTACTCTAAAACTGTAGTAAATTGGATACAGTAACACCTGCTTACAGGTAGAGAAATAATTGGTCTGATATTCCCAGTACTTGTCTGAAACTAAAGACCTGTGCATCCTATTCAACCATGTGCCTATTCTGGTTGAGTGTTTATGAGCAAACAGGTGGCATTAACCTCTCTGCCTTATTTCCTAGAAAGTTTCTGGAAAGTCTAGCTCAAAGGGTGAACAAAGGTGGACAAGAACAGCTTCATGGATTAAAGGAATCTGAATGGTCTTAAAGCTCCTCTCTTGTTCATGTTTTCTTATTTTTCTTTAAACTGCTTGTTTAAAGAACATAATTGGGCTTTTAACCTGTCTGCCCACACTAAGCACCTAAGTCTTCAAAAATGGAGAGGATCCCTAGAAAGGTCACGTGGTGTACTAGTGAAATGAAGTCAAGCAACAGAAGTTCCTAGAGAAGGATCCAACCTCTATAAATTCTGTCAATGATGAGGCATCAGAGAAAGTGTAAAAACCATTCTGATGTTTTAAAATATTGTTTTTTCCCCCCAAATATATGTGTATCTTCCACTGTACTATTCCCTTTTTAATTTCTTTATTCTGTACTAGCAATTAGGTTCATTTTAGCAGGGGTAGCTCTCTACGACTCAACAAAAGATGAAAACAGTCTAACTGCCTTTTTTTTTTTTTTTTTGGTCTTTTTCTTTTATCCTATGTTCCTGTGATAAACACAGCTATGGGAAAATAAACACTAGTCATCTCTGAGCAAATGTCAGACTGACTGAGGAGAGGTCAGGGTATATATAAAGCGACACATTTCTTAAAATCATTGAGCAATAGTCTACTGTCATGGATGTTTATTATTTCTCTACCTATGATGACTGGAAACTAGTGCTCCATTTTTCTCTCAATTTGTGTTTTATGATCGTAATAAGAATTCAAAAGTAGTAAAATATATTAAAGTGATATGGAATTGCTGAAAATTAGTCAGTTAGTTTGTTTTTTCTTCTTTTTTAAAGAGTATTAAAGTTTTTGCTCTTCTGTGTGAAAGAGCTGCATTTCATGTGTTTGTGGGTTTGGTAATATAACAGAAGAGGAGAGTTCTGATACTGAAGTGTAATAAGGGTAAAATGGGATTAGAACAGACAAAAGTGAGCTTAATTTTCTCATTTATAAAATTGGAGCACTTCATATGGCAGCATTATGCAGTACATAATGTAAAATATAATTAATGTTGAATTACAATAGAAGTGCTATAAATGTACAAGGCACATATGACATCTACCAACACATCAAATAACTTTTTGTTTTCTGAGAATAGGCTAGCAATTAGAATGGACGCCAAATGGATTTGTAATGAAGGGGGACATTAAATACAGTCTTACCCTACTTATTGTCACAGCAATTACCTAGGCTTGTTTTCATTGTAATGGTGGTACTGCATTGTAAGTGCTAACATTTTGATCTGAATTTTGACTGAAAGAACTTTTTTTAACAGAGACCAGTGCCTTCATTCCTGCTCTTAACACGATACAGAACACGGCAATACATTGTGTGAGACTGATGCATTAATATTATTGACATTATTAGTGTCATTCTCAGTGTAGTGAAAAAAAGAGAAAGGACAACATCAGAAGGTGTAGGGATATAGTATTTTATAATTGCAGTCAACTTTTTAGAGTGATTAATTAAACATCTCTCTAGCATTACCATTTTTTGGATCTCAGGTAATGGTACTTTAAAGCCCAAACCACATAGCATCTACCCTTCAAAAAATTTTAGGGTGTTTTTCCATTTTTTTTGGACAAAAATACTTTCAAACTAATTCTCTCTGTGTGTGTATGGCTAATGGAAACTTTTGAAAAATAGTCAAAGTTCATGTCCCAAACCTAAGAGTTTTGAGAGATGGAAACATAGTTCATAAGCCTTGCCAAAGATATGATATAGTAGGAGACAGAGATGAAGATTTGAAGTTAGTATCCTGAAAGTTTTGTATTCTTGAGTATAATATGAACTCATTGGCAAAGTTTTATTTTTTTTTGTGGCCATCTCCCTCTTTCAATTTTTGTAAGCCAGTAAAACTGTCTTTGCTACCTATAACACTCATTGCCATTATACAAATATGTTTGTTTTTTTCTCTCCAATTATAAAATGTATTACTTTGTGAGGAACCATACAAGATAAAGAACACCACCACATGAACAAACTATAATGCCTTTGCTGTCCAATCTCAACGTAAACAGAAGCAAAACGTTTCTTCTTAGGGTAAGTTTATATGAGAGATGACCTTAGATATTATTGCTGTCGAATGAAATGCCAAGAAATATAAATGGATTTTATTACATCTTTTCTGTTTCCTTTTCCTATTTGCCAAAGTATAGATTTATTTGAATTATTTTTGCAGAACACCGAGCCATGTCCTTTTCTCATTCTTCTGTCAGGTATCTGGTTTTTTTACAGCTTTCTTTATTTTTTTGTTCTAATCTTTCCACACATTCCACTCTGTCCTTTGTGAAGCATAATGGCATTGCAGCTTGCTGTTGATTATTACTTATCCAGAAATCTATTTATTTTCTCTTGGTGCATTTTCAGCTAATACCCTGTTCATTTCTCTTTGACCGTGACATTGCTTACTGTGTTTATTAAACAACTGAGTACTTGGATTTTTCTTTAATTAATTTTAGAATGAAAAATAAGACTTCAGTTACTTCAAATAAGTTACTTTTACTTAAGAGAATCATATATGTGTATATAAATACACAAACAGTTCTCTGTGTTAATTTTTGTTATGACTATGGAGACTAATTTTTGTACGGAATATTTTCCCAAATACATGAATACATCTGACTGAATTAAGGCTTACTCTTTTCTGAGCTTCCTTTGGGCTTTTTTTGTTTTTAACTAGATAAATACAAGCTGTTTCACACGTAATTAGACTCATGTGAGTAATTTTTTGATGCTTATATGTTGAGACAGCATCCATAGTTTTTGGTTGTATTTTTAGGGCATTCCTTACAGCTTTTGAGCTGACCATTATTAACCTTTTTTTTTAAGCTCATTTGCTGGAGTGTGTTTTTTTTTTTCTCCTTGCTTTTTTGGCATTGCATATTTGGGACTATTTAACCAACCCACACAACGCACACCTTGTTTGTACATATGGATATGGCATCATCCAATCTTTTTAACATGGCAAAATGGATAATAGATCAGTTAGGAGGCTCCTTTATCCAAAAATGTAATTGACCATTGCCCAGCAGCACTGCTCTTTTGATCAGAACGGTCCTCTGTTAATCCATAGAACTGACTAGAAATGCTTGTGAGGTTCAGTGTTGACAATTGCAGGAAGCCTTGAAAAGCTGTGAAGGTTTACGTGCTCCACCAGTAAAAGCTGTTCTCCCTCTGTCCCTATGAGGCCTGGCAGAGGACAGCAGGTCATTGGAATTTCAGTTGCAGTGCTCCATCTTACCTCCTAGCTAAGAAAGCCGTGGAGTCTTTCATGGGCAGGTGACCAGTCTGAGTTTTGTCCAGCTTAAAGCTGTTTTCATCTAATGATGGGCCAGCCCTGAAGGTGCTTGTATGACTTTGGGACTCTTACTATGCATAGGTGCTGTCTTCATTATTGACTTAGACAAAGGGATCAAGTGCAATCTCAGCAAATTTGCAGATGACACAAACCTGAGTGGTGCAGTTGACACACCTGAAGGATGGCATGCCATCCAGAGGGAGCTGGATAAACTCAGCAACTGGGGCCATGGGAATTTCATGTGGTTTAACAAGAGCAAGTGCAAGGTGCTGCACTTAGGTTGGGGCAATGTCTGATATCAATACAGGCTGGGGGTTGAACAGATTGAGAGCAGCCCTGCTGAGGAGGACTTGGGGGTGCTGGTGGATGAGAGGATGGACATGAGCCAGAAATGTGCACTTGCAGCCCAGAAAGCAGATTGTGTCCTGGGCTGCATCAAAAGCAATGTGGCCAGCAGGTTGATGGAGGTGATTCTGCCCTTCTACTCTGCTCTTCTTAGACCCCACCTGGAGTGCTGCATCCAGCTCTGGGGAACTTATCACAGGAAGGACATCAGCCTGTTGGAACGAGTCCAGGTGAGGTCCACCAAAACAGTGAGAGGAACCCTCTCCTACGAGGAAAGGCTGACAAAATTGGGTTTATTCATCTGGGAAAAGAGAAGGCTTAGAAGTCACCTAGTTGTGGCCTTCCAGTACCTAAAGGGAGCCTATGAGAAAGATTGAGAGAGATTATTTACAAGGGCACATGGTGACAGGAAAAGGGGAAAAGGCTTCGAACTGAAACAGAGTAGGTTTAGATTAGATATTAGGAAGAAATTCTTTACTGTCAGGGTGGTAAGGCACTGAACAGGTTGCCCAGAGAAGCTGTGGATGTCTCATGTGTTCAAGGCAAGGTTGAGTGGAGTTCTGAGCCACCTGGTCCAGTGAAAGGTGTCCTTGCCCATGGCAGGGGTGTTGTAGCTGGATGACCTTTAAGGCTGCTTTTAACCCAGACCATTCTATTATTCTATGATCAAACCCAAAGGGGTTTGATTTTCCCCTTGGGGGCTTCTACTGAGGGAACAGCATTGGTAGCCAAGATTTCAGTGTCATAAGGACCTTGCACATGTATTCAGAGCAAGCAGAAAACATCCCCAAACTACACCAGTTATTTTTAAGCTTTGTGTAGTTGTTGTTTCATGGTATTTTAGAGTCTGACCCACCCTTTGTGAATTTTGGGGGTACCCATCTGAGAGTGGTCAACAGAAAGAAACGTAGAAAATATTTAAGAGGAAGATGTGGTCTCTGAAGGAGATTGCAAGTAGCTGTTCTGGAGGGGAAGAAGTGAAAAAGAGAGAATTTGCGGAAAAGGGATGGTTAATGTTGGGGAGGGAAAAATCCACCTACCTCTTAGGAGCTGATCTCAGAGTAGGAGGCTGGCAAAGGAGAATCCCAGCAAAACCACTTTGACCCTGGCAGCTGAGTGTTGAGGAAAGGCTACTTAAAGACAGGGATTGATTATTTCAGTTGCCACAAGCAAGAGGGAAGTTTTAGAGACACGGCGATTTGTGTGGTGTATCTAGCTGAGATGGCTATATATGTGAACACAGTTTTTTTTCCTGCATCTGTGTGTAGCTTCATGTAATCAATAACAATTAAATAATTCTCATAGAAAAGTTGTTCTGCTGATTTATATGGTGTTCCATAACTATACTAATGTCTGGTATTTAAAATAGAATGTAGCTAAGAAGATTATAGGATAACACAATATGCGCACATATAAGTTAAACACAGAGAGAATGTGGTCATTTTTATTGTTGCAATCTCACATCCAGTATAGAATTGGGTGTGGCCAGAATTCGGTCCTTTGGGTTTTTTCCCCATACACATCATCTGTGTTTATAAGTGTGTCAGGAAAAGACAAACATTCTTGCTTATGTTGAGGCCTGCTCGTGAGATCCTTATGGTTTTATTTCTCCTGAAGGCTGTGAATGTGTTTTCATTTTAGCATGGAATTTAAAGTGTTAAACCTGACAGATGCCCTTCTATCATGTAGGGTAGAAATGAGGAACAAAACGTTTGTACGCCAAAGAAAAGATGTGTGACTTGTATCTAAGTTTTTGTGGAAGAACACGATTTGAACAGCCTGGAGGACAGGCTGTAGGCAGATGGATTTAAACACTACAGGCTTTGAACAAATTGGTGTTCTGTAATTAAGCTCTTATCCTTTGGCTTAGCTCGTCATCACATGAGTGTCTGAGACATCTTGACCTTCTCTAAGAGGAAGCGTTGGTTTGGGAACTAGCAGGCATGCCTGCAGCTCTCTTCCTTCAGGAGTGACAGTGAAGAAGACTCTCAGAGTTACAGGGGTGATACCAGAGAGGTGCCCTGAGGCAGTCACCGAGGTGGGATACATCTGCTTGGGGACTTCTTTCAATTAGAAAGGCAAATTTTGGTTCATAAGTAGTGACAACTCCAGGACCTGAGATAAAACAGTCCCTGTGAAACAGATCTGTGTTTGTGGTATGGCAAGTTCAGTTTCTGATCTTGGGTATTAGTAGTATTTTAGCTCTTGTTTTGCATATAGTGATGATCAGGTTGATGGTCAGGTACACACTAGCATAGTTTTCATCCTCAGAGCATGGGTGTGGTACAGAAGGCTCCTTCACAGAAGCTCCTCACTACCTTCTGCCAGATGGCTCAACAGTTCTTTGGAAAGAGATGATGCCAGTGGTACCTGATGATGACTGTATTATGTATAATAGTTAGTTTGGGATCTCTTATAAAGGGTTTTTCTTTGCTAACCACTTAAAGCTTACTTCAGAGGGATTTTGGTAAGTGTAGTTGCTGCATCCATGTGCTTCTCACCTGAACTGAAAAATGTGATTTCTTTACATTTTAGGAAAATTATAAGACAACAGAGCATTTCAGAATTTACTGTAATGACGCTATTCTCATTTTATAGGGATTAATTCAGGTCTATTGTTTGTCATCAAAAATCACTATCTTCCAAAGAAAGAGCCAAGCAAAACATGCCTCTGCCTCCTTCATTTCAAATAACCAAACAAACCTGCATCTGGTAGCCGAACAAAGTGAGGGATGTCATATAATTGCAGCTTATGGTTGGAGTGTTTTGTAAGCTTCCTGTGAGTCAGATGTGCAGAAAAGATATGGCATGCATTCCGTGAATGTGTGTGTATATATGTGGGAGTTGGTGCAATGCAGCATAGGGCCTCTAGAGCTCTCTCTTGCTGCATTTTTCTCTGTCAGAGTTTTGAACTGTTTACAGAGAAAGGCAATCTCCACTTCTCCCCCAAAAATTAAAGACAGGAAGCACTACTAGGAAGAGAAATAATTCAGTCATCTTAGATAAAAGTTTAAAGATATTAAACCAAGAAATTGGAAACTGTGTAGAACAAATATAGAAGAAAAGTACTTTATATTTGCTGCAGAAAAAAATCTGAAGTTCCCATCCTAATTGTTCATTATTCTGAATAATGCACAGTTATTGAAATGATACAAACTAAGAGGCAACAATTGGTATCCAGTTCCAGGGGAGATGTTTGTAATCCATTCAAGCAATGGTGGTTGTCACAAAACCTAATACAAGAAGACATTTTTATACCATATAATAAGCAAAGTCTGACCAAGTAGCGTGCAGATGTCATTACAATTTTGGTTCTGAACATATTGAGAACATTTTTTCTTGCATGGATGCAGGCTGTCTCTTTGAAGGAAACTTTGACCTTCCTCATGCTGTCTAATCACCATGGGAGTCAAAAGTCTTGATTAAGCTACAGCGCCTTTCATATGGCACAATGATCAAGCATTTGCTGGGAAAGCCTTGCCTCAAATGTAGAAAGTATTCTTAACTTTATCTTGCATTGCCAATAAAGTAATGGCCCAACGAGAAAACTGCAGGACTCTTTCCCCTGTTAGCAAGGAGGTGATGGATTGAGTTGTGAGGGGCAAGTTTGTGATGGAATTTGTTTGCTTCTACATTTGAGTTCAAAATGGCTGAAATATGTTAAGAGAGAACAAGCTGCCAGTAGGGATTATGTGTTTCTTCAGGATTTTGCCAAGAGGCAGCTGGAACATATTCCTTGTGTCCCTGGAGCTACCTGGCTGCCTTTCTGGCCGTCATGTGGCAACTCAGGCTGACCTGCTGTAGCTGGCTGCAGCCTCCCAGACTCAGAGAGAGGCCATGGAACTGGACTGCAGATATACGATGAACAGCCTGTGGGCAGAGGACCAGGATCGGGCCGAGCCTGTCTTTTGAGCCTTGCAATCAGCATGTGGTGTTTGTCAAGCCTGAAATCCAAATAAATATTGCGTCAGCAAAGCTGTTAGTCTAAGAGAAAGTCTCAGTAGTCTCTCTTAAAAGCACCATGTTTCCTCAATTTTCTTTTAAATCTAAACACTGAGGGAAAACATGAAAGGAGGATTCTAACGCCTTTACCTCTTTCACCCTACAAAACGGAGCATGAATCTTTTTCAGGTCTTATAACTGCAACTATATCAGAATGGTATCTTTTTTTATCCCCACAAATATATTTTCTGTGTTATGATATGATTTCTGTCTAGGCCATAGAGAATGTTAGTATTTTTGATTCCATTTCACACTCCAAAATATTTGTGCATGAAAGCCTCTGTTTAGAATCTTAGGTGGGCTTCTGGTTCTGAAAATGAGTAGAAAAGATTATACCACTCATAAAAGTGAAAAACTGGGAGCTTGTCAGGGCCTTGTCTAGAATTGATTACCATTTAAAAATCCCATTAGATCCCTCTAAAACCACATTACTTTTCCTGAACAGAACTTCAGGGATTGTGACTGCCAAGTTTTGTATAGATAGGAGATACTCCTTGTCAGTTAGAATGCTGTCAGTGCTGTCAGTTCTGTCAGTGAGAACCCTTAGGGCTTGTCCAAGGAATGACTGGGTGTCTGTGGGGTATCTTCTGTGTTCTACACAAAGGGCATCAGAAGAGAAGGAAAAATTTTCCAACTAGTGTTTGGGAACAGCAGCTCTCAGTCTTCCTGGAGCTTTGCACTGTGTGCTGGGTGAGGAATAGTGTGATGCCACGGCCACCCTGACTGGGCAGCTCTTTTTTTCGCTGTGCCACCCCTGCTAAGGATGGAGAGCAGAGAAGATTGATCTCCCCTTATGTCTGGAGTCATCCCATCCAGCTTCAGGCATGCAACTGAGCTAACTTCTGGCAGTTTAGCTGTAGGAGTGGGACAAACCCTTCCAAGGGGTAACTCAACCCACCAGACCTCACCTAGTGACACCTCCCTTTCCCTGTTTGATGAGCAGAAAACCCAGGCTAACTTTACTCCCCAGCTTAGGTGAGTCAACAACGCGCCTAAAGTAGGATGCAATCAATCTGGGAGTTAGCTGGAGCACCACAGTGGTCACAGGTGACTGGAAAGAGTATGTGGAGAGGTGATCTCAAGGGCATTTCCATCAAGCAGGCAGCAGATGAACTCAGCAGTGTTTGGTAATGTCAAGAGAGGTGATGGGTGCTGAACTGCCAGGATTGCTGGCAGCTCTCAGGTGGTATCATGGCCATGTCCAGCTGGTCCTTTTTGGTGTGGCCATGACATATCATGCCTCCTTGCCAGCAGAAGTAACAATCTATTGTAAAATAAGTCATGTCCAGTGCTGCAGATTGAGAAACAGAATGAAATGTGAGGTGATGTCTAGCTTTTGGATACATCCATTCTTGTAAGGCCACAGTTTCTGTGTAACACTGAAGGTGAATCACAGAAAACTGACAATCTGGAGACAGTGCATACAGAAATTTGTGAGACAAATTATGTTTATCTCTTGAGTACTGTCTGTTAGTACTGTCACCAGACTTTCTGCTCTCTTTTCCATCTGATTTTTGGTTACATGTTTGAAGCAGCTGTGTGTTTTGGTTCAAAACTTTTCCTCTTCAGACGAAGAATATACTATTTAAGAACCTGTTAGAGGTTCAGATGAATCTATAGTTGCACCACTGTTCTGGACCTGGATATCCTCTGTTAGAGGAGAAGTTTTTATCTGAGGCTTTTTCAACTGTACTATTACATACTACTGTTTTAAGGTCTCGTTTAGTAAGCGTAGTATTGTATTCAAACATGATTGAGTCTCTTTATTGTGGCCATGGAATAAATGCTCTTTGTTTTGGAAGTACATGACTGTTCAGCTGGAACCACCTAAGGATGCTACTTTTTCTTTTTGCACAGAATACCTTGATCATTCCCAAGCAGCCTGTATTTAAAGCATGGCTGTTATGTCCCCATGAAGATTTTTTTTCTAAAGTTGCTAATTATGTGCCCATCAGAATAAGGGAAAGAGTAATTATCCCTATAGTGCTTAGTGACACTGAAACCTCCATTATTCTCTGATTGGAGCTGCATAATTACAGATAATTGCTGCAACTATATTGTCCATTCAAATATAGCTTTACAATAATTACCCTATTTTAATTAAATATGTTTGGGATTTAAGTGGTTCTCTCTTCGTTTACTCTATTAAACAGAAACTTCATTTAGGTATAAAAATGCTGTATGTTGCAAACTAACCACTCATTCAACACATCACCAACTGATTTCACCTAACATGTGGGCACATGGGGAACTCCTTTTATCAGCTTTTTCATGCTTGGTCTGAGAAGCTGTTGGGACTGCTCACTTGTGCAGAGAGCATCTGAGGCTCATGGCCCCTCTCCCCACCTTTGCATAGAAAGGCTGTTCACAGACAAAATTTACTTTGTACTATATACAGCTGTGGCAAGTGGAAAAGTGTACACAATGAATCTAAATGGAGCTAATGAGATGTATGAAGGACTCAGGTATTGTGAAAGGCCCTTTCCTCTAAGACCTGAGATCAGTGCAGGATTCATGTAAAATGCAGGACATGTAAATTTTAGCAAAAAGAGAGCGGGAAGTTGCAGGGAACAAAATCAAAAGCGATAAACCTTCCACTTAAGTGCTGATGTATGACTTTGTCTAATTTACTTTGGATTAATGACAGCTTGAACACACTGCATTGTGAGTGGACTGTTCAATCTCATTCTACAGTGCATTAAAGCAGTAGTGTTATACATACTCAGGAGGAATATTTAGAAATATCGAGTGGTCTTATGCTAAGCAACAGAAGGTCTTCCACTTAAAATAATCATGTGCTCAAAGAGAGGAAGATTGAGTACTATGACGGTATGTTTATGTTTTGGTTATTGATGTCTTATATATAGGTAACACTCATTAGGTTCTAGTTGTGCACATAGTGGTGTAAACATTTAATTAATGTGTTTACCACACAGGTCTAAGTATGTGAGCTATAAAAAATATAAAGAAGCATTCTGAGAACAAAGGATTTTATTTCAAAATGTTGTGTGCAAACAGAATCATAATGCATCTAAGCAAAATACTTGGCAAATATCGTCAGTGATGTTTCTTTAAGTAATTTCACATGAATTTGTATTTCTATTCAGGCTTAATTTACCAATACAGATGGAAGGAGTATTTAAAAGAGAGAAGATAATTGCAATAATTATATTTTATTTTTAAGGAGCTTTTCTTTGGTGTTTGGATGTAATTGGGGAAGATCATTGTCACAATTATGTTTCATTCCTGGGTTTGTTGTATTTTGTAAGTTAATTGCAATCAGTGGAATACTATTTTACTGTGAGCTTCCTCATTATTACTCCAATATGAAAAGATATAGGAGTGCTTAGCCTTAATGCATAATTGTATAAATGATTAAGCTCAACTTTATAAGGATAATTGTCCCCTTTTATTTTTTGTTGTTGTTTTTTTGTTTGGTTGGGTTTTTTTGTTTTGTTTTGTTTGTTTTCTTTTGTGTATGTGGGTGTTTTGATGAGGGTTTTTTAATATTTCCATTCTTGCAAAGGTTTAAGCCAACATTTACCCTTAAGAAACCCTGATGCTGATGAGAATTGCACACAGCAGTTTTTTAAAAAAATCCCACTGAGCTCTTCCCTTCACCTTTAAGCACTGAATCATCTGTGACGATCTGGTCTTGCTTAGATCCTCTTCAAAAGCATTGCCACAGAGATAGGCAATATGATATGTATTTCAGAAAAATGAAACAGAACATCTCAATCCCTGTAATTTCTTGTAATTTGTTTTACCTTTACAGAGACCATTTCTGATGATGCCATTTTTGTTATGAAGAGGAATTTTTCTGGGGGTTGAAGGGGAGAAAAGATTGGTTCACAGGAGGGTTTCTCTTCAGGTTTCATCCAATGATGAATGACCTCATAATGACATGTTCTTAGAATCCACTATTGACTCAAGTCAGTCATGAATAATTTGGAGGAATGTGCCACTTTGTAATTTCTGAGAGCAAGAAAACATGGCTTGACTTCAAGACGGCACTATTGGGAATTGCTCAGTCCCAGACAATGCCTGACATGTGGAATTTTCTTGGATTTTCCTTATCCTTGGTAGGGGTTCCGTCCTGTAAGTAATGAAATCAAGGGGTTACATGCTGATAGCTAGTAAGAATGTCTGTGATGCTTTGTAACAAATTACTGGCTTGGGTTAGTGGGTTGTGCCTTCCCAGTGGCAAATTACTGGTTAGTAACCAAGAAAGGGAAATAATGACAGTTTCTCTCAAGGTAGTGTGCTAGTGAAAGTTGCATTTCTCTAAAAGAGATTGTTATAGCTGGAATCTGTTTATTGTTAGAAGAAATATCATTTAACTTGGTTGTTTTGCCTTAGGTTTTTGCATCCAGGCTCCTGGATTGTAATAGACAATGCCATCCACTATCATTCTGCTTTAATTTACAATGACTTCAATGTTGTCTTGAGTGTTAACATATCTGTTTACACCAGGAAAGGTGGCTAAGCATTCAAATTTCTTGCAAGATACAGTACCCTCAGTACTTCTTTCTTTTATTCGTGCTGTTTTGGATAAGTCTATTCATGTGCCCTCTTCCAAATACTTTACTACTGTATTGCTGTAGTGACACAGTTTTCTATAAAATAAATGAAGTCAGGAGAGGATAAATGTTCATAAAGTACACAGAATTGTAATTTGAAAGCAATGGCTTCTTTCTGTTGTAAAAAAGGAATTGTGGTCAACAGAAGCCCATGAAAGGTGGGAATCCAACGACAGAAGCAGATCAAAGACTCAGAATTGCCTGTCTGTGTCGTCTTTATACCCTCCTCATAGTTGCTGGGGACTGCTGTAATGACTCTCCCAAACCTTGACTTCTCTGAGCTGATGAAACCCATATTCCTCAGCTTCTCCTTACAGGTCAAATGCTTCAGTCCTGACCATGCTGGTGACACTCCGCTGAGCTTCCCTCAGTTTTTCCATGTCTTTTATGTAGTGGGTACCCCAAAATGGAACCAAGCATCCAAATGCTGGAGTGCATAGATTGTTCCTGGCTCTCTATATCAGAGATGCATCTGGGCTGAATTTTAGTGAAATGTGTTAGGGTATGAGTTTAATGAGATTGCTATGCAACACTACATCTCTTCTATTCATTTGTGGGGACGATGCAAGATTTTTCCTTACCAAGGTTATGAAAATGAGAGCTTCACAGGTACTTACATCAAAAAACAAGCAAGGAAAGAAGATCCCGAGATCTTATGCATCAGCAGTGGGATTATCCCCTGACTACTTTTTCATAACGATGAAAATAGTTTGATGTGAGGAAAAATAGTAATGGGAAAAGGCAATACATTAATTACAGCGAGGAGGAAAGTAAACACATCTTGTGATTACTACCCCCTGCAAATGTAGTAGTGAGTCTTGACACCACTGAAGCGTTTTTTATTGGATGAAACTCTTGTTTGCAGGGAGAGCTAGAAGAAACCATAGGTGTTGATTTAAAATCCTCAAAACAAAACTCTGGGTTGTTGCACCGACTCTAGTCTGGACCCTCAAGCATTACGTTGCAGTTTATTGAAAATAAAATATAGCATTGAGAAACAAAAAATCCTTTAAATGTAGTAGGGTAAATACATCAATTTGACATAAAAATATTACACTTAAGTATTTTTTCAATTTATTTTACCGTAGCTTCTCTCTAGTTAGAAAAACCTAGTATGTTCAAGCTTAAAATTTGTTAGTAGTAGGTTTATTTATCAACCTCTTCCTTTTCCCCTTATAATTAGCATGATCTGCAAGTTTCAGCCATCCAGCTGAGCAGACTAGTAACTTTTCAGACAGCTCTGCCTTATTGTCTTTGGCTGTCCTTAGGGTCTAACATATGGTTTGTTAGGATTAGTCAGGTATTTGTTTAAGAAACCTTTCAATGGGTTTCAAAAAGAGGAAGTTAACATCGGCAAAAAGTTAAAACTATTGACTTCAGACTAGACATATCTGGGAATGGAATATTGTGCTGTACGAGATGGTGCTAAAACTTCTGGAAATAGTGTGACCATAGTTAAGGTGGTGTGAGTTCATACATTCCTCTGACTCATTCAAGCTGAAAACCTATGATTTTTTTAATGAACCAAATCCTTCCCATGCTTGTAATTAGTGTTTATTCACTTCAAATAGTGTTTGTCCCCTTCAAAATCACACAATGTGGTATTATTCTATTAGCAGTAAAATAAGTGGCTCCAGGCTGTTTTAATGGAAGTGGGTAATATGGTGAGCATTTTTTCTTGATGCTCTACTCTGGTTTTTCTTCATGACAAGAGCAAAGAAAGCAGGCATGGGACAGATTTTAGGTAATGGGATGGTGTGGCCAGTTGTTTAAATGGGTGCTGAAAATAAAAATCTGTGAAGAAAAAAGACTCTGATGTTAAATCAGTACTATAGTGGCAAGCACTACCTAAAGTTCTAGCTATTGTAAACCAGACTTTTTAGGGTTTAAGGTACTGTTTGAGGCTTCCATCATATTACCTTGTTACCCTCATCATAATTAGATTACCAGCTTATTCCTCCCTCCAGTTCATTTTCCTACTGCTTTTGAGCAACTTCATCTATCGTCCCTGTTTCAACTGGAAAAGGAATTAGAGGAATTCAGCTTTGCATTTCTTTCTGTTTCCAGCAATTGAGATTTCCAGATAGACTAGGTGGAAAGTGTTCTCTAAACTGGCCCTGTGCTTTGGATCTAGTGATGTCTTGATAAAGTATTTTTGGAATGCAAGATGTACAATTTAGGACAGTGTAAGTAGGCGCTTTTCACATTGCTTTTTCTTATTCGCTGCTGTTTGTTGTTCTTGTCCTCTGTTGATTTCACTCTACTTTTGTCTGCAGATAATAGCAGAATTGATTGGTTTCACGAGGGTCTTCTATGATGTCCCCAAGACACTGCGAAGACATAGATACTACAAAATGTTTTAATGTCACGCATCAGAAGATTTGAAGATTGAGCAATAGGCATATAGTTAAACATAGTGGGATTTTTTCTAGAGTTTTTATTAAGTTCAAGAATGACAATAAATTCCAGTGTTTCCGTTCCCCATCCAGCATCTCAAAAATATCAGTGAAAAATGCTAAAAAGATATTGCAAACTACAGGACTATGAGGAAGAAAAGCAATAAGCAGATAATGTAGAAATCCAGTCAAGTCACTTAATTTCTTCAGACTTTCTTTTGCTGTGTTTTTCACTGTCTATTTAGATGATAATGTTTATGGAATACATTGTTCTCAGGATTAAATTGTCACCAGCATTAGATAAATTGAAAATGAGGGAAAGTGAAGAGCATGTGTGAAATTTGGTCATTAAGCAGTGAATTTTGAAAACTTTATCCTTAGAAATATGTTAATATTGCTGGGACTAAGAGCA
>JAYRBT010000114.1:35403469-35447697 GCA_036023395.1 Myiotriccus ornatus | reverse complement strand
TATCTATCTATCTATCTATCTATCTATCTATCTATCTATCTATCTATCTATCTATCTATCTATCTATCTATCTCTGCTTGAATGGGTTACTGGTATCTACTGTGATTCTCATCTTGCCAAATAACAAGAAGTGGAGATGGTTGAGAAGTGAGTGACACTGCGTACAAATTGCTAGTGTCATTTCTTCCATATGCCCAAGGGCATTATTTCTGAGTCTAAGCAGTGGTAATTATATTTACTGCCCATTTGTCAAACTTGGAAAAAAAAAGAAAAATATGGCTGAAAACTGTTTTAGTACAGCTTGGGGTTCTGCCAACAGGTAGCAAAGTCATTATTTCTGCTGTAATATAGGATACACAAAGACACAATGACCTTTGTGTTTCTTAGGCTCTCCCGTTGTTTGGCATTACTCATAGGAATGAGATGGTCAACTTTCCCTCTTTGCCCCCCAGATCTGCAATACACTTTTGCTGGCAGGGCTTAAAGGACTTTGCAAATGGTTCCACTTACTGCATCTATATCCTCGTACTTACTTTTTGGGTGTGTTGATGGAAAAATTTGGTTCTTTTCTCCCTTGGCAATATGAACACTTACTCATTCCACTTGTTCATCCAGAAGGAGAATATGAAAGGGAACACCAAAAATCCCTGCCAGCCATCTCTGGATGGTGCAAATCTAGATGCTGAGGTGCCAATCAGCACTTGCCCTGTTAGCACTCTTGAACAATGTGGTAGACAGGTACAGTTTAGCCCTTTTGTTCTAACCTGGTGTACATCCCATAGTTTTCCACCAGGTAAAGCCTTGCAGAGGGCTTTTTTCTTCCTCATTGTGCACAGTTTGTGGAGACTGAGATAGGCTTGATTTAAGAAAAATGAATTTTTAATCCAGAGCATATCCAGGAACTTCCTTCCTACAAACCCAAGAAAATTTGTCATAGATGCTATAATAGCTGGCAAACAAGTGTCTTTGATGAATGATACTGATTTTCACAAAGATCCTGAGAGTTTGAATCTGTGTTGTGCTCTGTTGCAATGCCACAGTGCTGGGCTTTCTAGGTATCAACTAATCACAACCCCAAGCCTTTTTAGGATGAAGAATTTCCTTTAAAAAGATGTCTTGTAGGTAAAATGATTTGAATATAACTGTTTAAGCCATATGTAAACAGCACACTGAAATTTTCCGGAGTTAATAAATGGTAATTAGCTTCTACCAGTGTTTTAGATATACAGGTTTTTATATGCTATAAGCACATTGGATTCTGTTTTGGTTTCAGCATTAAAAATCAATTGTTGAAACATCACTGAAACATCTATTAATAATTTTAAGGTTCACTAACTTTATCATTGTACTGCTCATGCAAATTCTGGCTATAGGTAAGACCATTGTGGGACTGTTGCCAACTATTAAAAGGCACAATTTTAAAGTCTAGCAGACATGTTAGGAAAATGATGTATTGATGGTTAGACTCTTGTGACTTGATGATAAATTATTTTTGGGCCAAATTAATTCAACTGCCTGAGAAAGAAATCTGAATGTTGGGTATATTTGAGTGCACTTCAATTCACATATGCTCATGATTTAATCCATATACTGATAATTATGTCAGGAAATCCACTAAAGGAATCCCAAGAATGAACAAATTCACACCTTTTAACAAAGAACAGCTGATAGGAAAATGATGTTCTACAGTATAAGATTAATTTTCTCCTCTGACTTCTGATGTCATTTCTGCGGCAACTTTCCCCTTTAAAAGTTGTGCAACTGAAGCTCTTTGGTATATGGTGATGTTTGTAGCCAAGGTATATAAGATACATTATCAATCTTTTCTGGGTTTTTGTTTTGTTTTGTTTTGTTTTGTTCCCCGCCCCCCTCCATTTTAGCCTTCTCTTTTCTCTCTGAAGTTTTAAAAAATTCATCTCAGTTGTGGAGTAATCAAACATTTTCTTTCAATCTGTTCCAATTAGATAGTTAAAAGACTTAGAGACTATTTTCCATGGTATGCTTTATACCTCCACTTCTCAACCAGATAAGTCAGTGAGGAGTGGTACAAACTAAAAACTCTATTGGGTCAGGTCTTGGTCCTAAAGACGTCATCTTGGGGTTATAAAAATATAATGTTTTTATCGTCAGAAGGCAAAATTTTTTAACAAAAATAATTTGAGAGGAATAACATCAGTTTTCTGTAATGAATTTTTTTTCTCATTAAGAAAGAAAAATTACAAGAAAGCTACTTCTCTGTGTGCATCTTCACTGGATGTTAACACTGTGCAACTACCTAATATGACATAGAACCAGTCCTGCAAAGCTTTATTTACCATTGTTGATGCATTGGTTTTGACAACTTTACTTTCCCATTGATGCTTAATGCATGAATAAGTGAGACTAGGGCTTGACTTGCCATTGTTTTTGAAAGGATCTGGAAGAGAATTTATAACCACTTAACTCCTTTTCAAAAGGTTAACATACTTAAAAGCATTTGAAAATCCACCGTTTCACTGAAAGTCACAGCTGGTTAGACATTTGCATGACTCATAATTTAAAGTGAGACCTGGTCTTTCAGGTCACATAAGTGCTTTTGAAATTTTTAGCTTGTATCATACGTAAAAATATTCACAAAGGAAGTTTTTAACAAAACATAACAGAGTGAGAAGTCTAGATAGGGTAACTGGCTCAAAGCCTTGTTTCTGGTAGAAGGCTCCATTACTATTAAGATTTTGGCTTTGGCCTTTTCCTGGCATATCAAAACTAGTATTCTGCACTGATATTGACACTTTGATGCAAAATATATATTGTGAATGGCAGTTGACTTTGAGATGCAAGTATGCAGTAGGTGGAGATGTTTTCCTTCCGATTTTTCTGCCAGGGAAGGGCTACCAATTGTAATACAGCGGACAAGAAGTCTGGTAGTAAAGTGCATAACAATTTTTCTTGATTTAAGCCTAAAGGGCCATGCACTTAACTTCTATAAACTCATTCTGCTAATTTCACAGAAATTATGCCTTATATGACATTTGTTCCACTGTCTTACCAAACAGAAGAGAGAGTTAAAAATATATATCCTTCCTTGTAAATGTTATTTTGTTAGAACTATAAAAATAACAAAGAAGAATGGACATTACACTAAATCCACAGGCATTTCACACTGCCACAGAAAGTAGAACTTTAGACTGTCATGTGTAATGGCAAAGGAAAGAAGCATCCACCAACCCATGAGAAGGGATAAAGGTTCAGGTACTATAGCATTCAACATACTGTTACAAGGGTGTACTTAAGGCATCCAGGGAACAATAATGACCTCCAATACATAACAATGATATTATAGTAACTAATGTAAATGTCGAACAGGAAACAAGGTAGAAGTAAAGGTTGATTTTCTCGGTAGAAACCTGCTTCTGAATATGAGGTTCTGTGCTGTATGGAGTATTTTTAAAAACCATGGAAAAGGGATAGTCAGGTAGTCAAGGTAATAAACTGACAACAAATATGTGGAGGAATATCTCACAGTATTGACTGTAGAATGAATGATCTAGAAATCTAATAATAGTTATGGCTCTATGAAAAGTGTCAAGTTGTGGTTTCAATAGCAGACAAAAGTGCAAACTAAGTGTAAGGAATTACAAGGATTTTTCACCAAATGTATGACTAAACCGTGGAAATACCTTATTGTAAGAAACTGTTGATGCCAGCATCTTGGGATGACTTCAAAAAGTAATGGAACAAATTCATGCTCAAGAAGCTCAGCAGCTGAGCTGTAGGTTGCCAGAAGATGAGAGAGCTTGGTGAGGCAGCAGCACTATTACATTCTTTCCTAACTGCTGCCGAAAGCAAGATTCTGGTGTAGGTTGTTTATCAGGCTGATGCTGTGGGGTCAGTCTTAACACATGCTGTTCTGATACTCAGAGACCTACATTTCAGTTCAGGGCAGCAATATGGGCATGATGCCATGGAGCAGAGAGATATGAGACGCTGTCTGGTAGTTATGATTTGTTTCTTTGGTAGGTTTTACAGCTGAGCAACTAAAATGATTAAGGAGCAAAATGGGATATTTTGGATGAGAGGTCAGATTAAGGACTACATAATGTGCCAGTCTACAAGCATAAAGGAACTTGGTAACAGTTTGGGGACTGTAGTCTCTGGTGATATGTGGTTCCCTAATTCAGAAGTTAAGGGAACAGTGGTGATGTACTTGTGTTGAAGATATATTCCTACAACTAAGGTATTCAGACCAGTATAGAGAAGGCAATTTTAGTTACATTTAAGGAGCATCAGTAGAAACAACAAGATCTGATGGGAAAAATAATACACATTCAGGAAATAAATGCACAGGGTAATTGAGACAAGGCTTCAGAGGCAGCTTGTAATTCTGGTATTTGTTAACTTTTGCATATTTATCTTTGAGAATTTAATGTACATTTAATGTAGAGTTTTGTTTCCTGGCAATGCACATTCATTTCAGAGAATATAGTTCCTTTCTGATTAGCTTTCAAGTTTCATGTGAACAAGCAGAGTTGGCAATTAGACAGAAAAGAGTAGAACTGAAGAACCCCATGGAGGAAATGGAAATTAGGATGGAAATGTATTTGAAAATACAAGGAAGCTATGGCAGAGTTAGTGTTAAAATTTTCTGATATAGTTAGTGTTGTTTGTCTGAAAACATATATATATTTTCATATTTACTAAGTGTTTAACAATTATCAGTTAGGGCAGCATGCCAAATCATAATGGATGTGAAAAAGGTCCCTTTTTTGCTCTACTTTTTACCAGCACACTTTGCTTTCAGTCCTACCAATTCTCTGAGCTTGATGGTAGAGTGGGTGGGAATCAGTATTACCTGCAGGGGTGCTGGCAGGGCCCAACTATGAAAAATGGATTGCTGAGCAGCACCTGTAGGATAAAAATGTGGTTTTGTGTGTAAGAATGCTGCTGAAATATCCTGATTTTGCACTTTATTTACCTTTAAAAATTGCTTAGCCTTCTCAGCTGGTTGTTTACAGACTGCTGAAGTATTTTGCAAACGTTTCTCAAATGGGGGAGCAGAGAAAAACAACAACTAATAATAATAATTTGGTTACTTTTTGTGAGGGTTATATTATTTGTCTGGTATTTTGCCAATTATTTGCTATTAGTGACTTTAACATATCAGAAATATCTTGTAATCCTTAGCATGGGCAAAAATCTCATGATAAGCCCCACTGGAAAAGCATTGCATGTTCTTTGCTACTGTTAATTTTTTATTTATTATTCCTCTCACCTTCACTGGAAATATCTCAGCTTTATGCCCAGAAAGATGAATACTCTCATTAGCTACTCAGAAATTTATTAGGTAACCATTGTGTAGCACCTTACACTTAGATTAAAACCGTTTGACATGACTACAATATATATATGCATATATGGGATGAAATATTCACATTTTTTTTTTGGTCACTCACTAGAAAGCGTGGCAAATTAATGTACAATAGACTGAAAAGGTAAACATCTATGGTTTAAAGATTAAGTGAAATGTAAATATTTAAAATATGTAGAAAGACAGACTTGAAAGCATCTACAAGGGTACATACAGCTGGGTTTACACACAATTAAAAGGGCAAAAAAGAAATGTATTCAAAATGCATAAATATATCAATTCTGACAAAAGCCACTGTAAAATTTAAAGTATGTGACAAGAGTAAAGGAAAGTCTTACAGTCACTAAATGATGTATTAACAGCAGGGTCAAACTTCAATTCACAGTAAAAGGGAGCCATTCATAACAAAGCATGTGCCTATCATTTTTCAGCAAGTTTCTGTTGGCAATTATCTGACTTCTCATTGCTTGATAGTGAGGTGCCTAGTTTAAGATCATTATTGAAGTTAAATCTAGACTCACTGAGTGAGACCTTTTTTTCAGAGAGTGATTATCCTGTGTTAGGATGAATCTCTAAGAAGAAATTGTCAGGGAGGTTTGCACTCAGCCAAGCATTACACTGTTTGCTTAAATAAAAGCATAAACACTGAAATGGTAATTTTTAAAAAATTATATTTTAAAATTATTTTTTTACATACCTGTTGCTAATTTATAATATTTTCTCTGGATCAGGATGGAATTGCTGAGGTTCTTTTTTTATCTCATCAAAGAACAAGTAATTTTTCATTTTGTTGACTTTCTCTGACTTTGAATAGCTGGCAGGCAGGTGACTTGAGCAAAACAGCATTTGCCTTGCAGAAGATGGAAGCCTGACTTCTGTTCTCATGCCAAATTCTGCCAGGTTAATTGACTCAGTATCAAAATATTTGCTTGTTTTCTCAGATAAAGAAAAGGAAAAGAAGTACAAAGAAGTACAAAGAAGTCAGGATAAAGGAATAAACTAGGAATTAGCCACTCAATTTTTTTACTGTCTAAACTGAGTGCACAAGGAAGTAAATTTAAGTCTTAAATGATTTTTCTTTACCAGACAGACCATATCAAGATCAGATATTGATTACAGCTTGCCTTTTTGTGCTCTGATGCTTTTTATTGACTTTTTTCTTCAGTGCCCTGTGAAGCAGTACCAAAGTGATTGGATCAGTATATTTTCCCTCTGGGATTACACAAGAAATTTTGGATGCCTTACAGATGCATGTATTTGGTCTCTAAATATACAGTGTTCATATAAAATGAAAAAGAAATATATCACTCTTAAGAGGTAAAGACGAAAAACACTGATTAAAATGCTTTCTTGTTCTGAAGATCTGTGCAGAAAGGTAGGAAGGTCTTTCTATAGCAGGCTTTTCCTCAGAAAAGAAACATGACAGGGCATCTGAATGTCCATGGGTTTTCTGCTAGTCTGTGCAGAGTCTGGGCTAATTGGATGAGATGTGCTAGTATTTATATCACTGGGCTTGATTCTCTTTTACATTTGGGCTCTTACACACCAGGACAGTATGTCCTTGCATACTCCCAGGGAGGAGGTGATTTCTTCAAGGACAGCAGATATGAACTTCTGAACACCTTAAGTTGTGTGCATAGTAGAAGAAGCTGCATTTACTCAGGACATTAGATATCTTTCCTGTGTTACCGTTTCCTATCAAAGCAAAGAGCTGTTTTTGTAGGTAATCAAAGTTATAGAAATTTCACAGCCAGTGGTATAGCTTTTGCTTTATTGGGAGCTGGGGAAACATTAATGCAATGTCATGTTTTGTAATGAAACGAGGGAGAGAGGCACGGGAGATGCGGGACTGCAGGACACAGGCTAGAGCCTTTGGGGTGCTGCTGAGAATGTAACATTTCTAGGTTAATAACCACTCTGGTTTTCTTCAGTGTAAGCTGATACTTCCCTCCTTTAGTCTTATGTAAGCCAGTTGTAAAACTTCTCCCATTATAGCAGGTCAGCACTTCTCAGTTCTTAATGTTTTTCTTCACATAGATTCTGGGAGATAGGTAAGAACAAGTCTATAAATACGGAGTGGGGGAATCCAACAAATTGTTGAAGCAATGGCTGCCCACGTGTGGGAAAGTGAAAAGTGACTCAGATGACATAGGACCACAGTAAGAACAGTCTTCATGGTTCAAGTGCCTTTTAATCAACCCTTTGCCTTGTTTTGTTGATTGTAGATCATGGCCAAAGAACAATGTAGGCAACATATACTTGAGTTTTGCTTAAATACCTCTCCAAATATCCCTCCATGGACCCATAGTTCACATGGTCTGTCTCTTTCTTATGGGCATGGATTAATATAAAATATTTGGACTCAGGTGTTTACAACCCAAAGGCTTAAGATGATGTGTCATACATTTCATGGATGCCTCAGTCAGGGACTGACCACTTTCATTCTATGAGTGATCAGGAGAGAAATTGTAATTATTTGAGCAGGGAATTAGGTTGAATAGGAAAAGAGGGGAAAGCAGGCACGTGGCATTTTCCTACTGCTTTTAAGGCAGATGTATCTTCGAAAAGTTGCCCTGATTTGGAAGGCGGGGCCCAGAGAGTGGTGGTAAATGGTGCGACATCCATTTGGTGGCAGGTCACTAATGGCTCAGTATTGGGGCCAGCCTTTTCAATATCTTTGTCATTGATCTGGATGAGGGGGTTGAGGGCACCCTCAGTAAGTTTGCAGATGACACTAAATTGGGTGGGAGTGTTGACTTGCTGGAGGGTAGGAGATCTCTGCAGAGTGATCTGGACAGGCTGGATAGATGGGATGAGGCCGACATTATGAACTTAAATAAGGTGAAGTGCTGGGTACTGCACTTGGGTTACAACAACTCCAGGCGCTGATACAGACTGGAGGAGGAGTGGCTGGAAAGCTGCGTATGGGAAAAGTACCTGGGCGTCCTGGTTGACACCAGCTGAACATGAGCTAGTGTGTGTCCAGGTGGCCAAGAAAGCCAATGACATCCTGGCCTGTATCAGAAATGGTGTGACCAGCAGGACCAAGGACGTGATTGACACTGGTGAGGCTTTACCTCAAGTACTGTGTCCTGTTCCGGTCCCTTCATGTAAGAAGAATATTGAGGTGCTGGAGTTGGTCCAGAGAAGAGAAATAAAGCTTGTAAAGGGTTTTGAGACTAAGTTGTGTGAGAATTGGCTGAGGGAGTTGGGATTGTTTAGCCTGGAAAAAACCAGGCTCAGGGGAGTTCTTATCACTCTCTACAACCACATGAAAGAAGGTTGTAGCAAGCTGGGGGTTGGCCTCTTTTCCCAGGCAACTAGCAATAAGACAAGAGGAAATGGCCTCAAGCTGCACCAGGAGAGGTTCAGGCTGGACATCAGGAGGAATTTATTCACTGAAAGCATTATCAAGCACTGGAAAAGGCTGCACAGGGGAGTGGTGAAGTCACCATCCCTGAAAGTGTTCAAGAAATGACTGGACGTGGCACTTAGAGCTATGGTTTAGTTGACAAGGTGGTGTTCAGTCAAAGGTTGGACTCAGTGATCTTGGAGGTCTTTTTTAACCTTAATGATTCTATTATTCTATTCTATGATTACTGACAAAATCAAAATGTGGTGGGAGGACCTGTTACGATGCCTCAGTGGTAAAACAACAGGCTTGAGATTCCTGGAGTTTTTAGAGAAAACAATTCAGCCCTCTTAACAGAAAAGTCTAAAAAGTATCTTTGTGAAGTGTCTTACATGCCACATGAAGGGCAAAAAAACAACAACAGCAGCTGAAAGCTTAAGAAAAGTCCTGTTGAAAGGTTGCCTAAAGTCCCATTTAATGCTGGTATGGCAGAGCAGATTGTGTTCCACAATAATGACAGTGCAGCAGCAGGGCAGCTGCAGTGTCAGAGGCAGCTTTCCAGTGCTCCTGGGAGTATAGGGTGACCCATCATCACACTAATGTGAGACAGTAATTGCCCCTTACTCTCTGCCCAACAAGAACAGAAAATCACCACAAGCTGAATGATCTGTGTGAAACAGCATTATTTCTTTCCTTCTCAGAGTGCCTCAAGCAGTGTGAACTGGATCGCTGCCTTGAAGTAATTTAGTGCTTCACCCAGCAAAATTTCTAAATGTGCATTTAACAATGAGCAAGCAAATAATCACACTGGAGTCACTTAAGGGCCCTGTGGTCATATACTTTGCTGGAGCGGCACCTGAGCTTGCAGCTAGCTGGTTGGAATGTCCTGTGTGGGCCTCACATACAGGACTAAACTTAAGTGCACAGGCTCCTAACAGCTCAAAGGATATGCTAATTCTTGCAGCATTTCTTAATTTTCAGTATTTTAATCAAATTGCTAGTGGTTAGATAACTAATGCAAAATTCACCGATGCTCTAGAGACACAGTGACATTATTAGTATTTTTTCTCCTACCTGTTTATTTCCATAGCAAAAATATTTGTGGCAGTGGTCACTGCAAAATGAATCCCCATCAGTGCTGTATGAGCTCCCATACGACCCTTTGGAACTGATTTTCCTGGTGGTGAAAGACAAAGAACCAGAATGCCTACCGATCACTTGATAGGGAACACAGCAGATTCAGGGTGTGTGTGGTGGCGACAGTGCTCACCCCAGGAGTTTTAAAGAGTGGAACTGGCAGGCTATTAATTTGAGCAGGCTGCAGTCAGGTGCTATGCCTGCCCTCTGGTACAAGAGCAACCTGTTCCTGTCTGCCACTCAAACTGACAAGCTGTTTCCCTAGTAATTAATTCATTATAAAGTAATGAGTTTGTCAAGTTAAAGAGGAATATGGTACTCTAAAGAAGGAGGATGAAACTGCTAACAAAATAACAAAAAAAAAGATGACTTGAACTCTAGGAAGATATAGGGGGAATATATTTCTTTCTTCTATTTTCAAACCTGGATAAACTAAAAAATATTTTGTTCCACAATCATTAAAAAAACCCCGTAGATGATATTTATAGATTTCTATTTATAGAGCACTGTTCTTCAGATTTTGGTGTATATTCTACTACTGTAATTAAACTGAATATAGACTAGAATACTGACATTTTTTTAATATGAGATTTTTCCTAAGATTTTTAGTTTTGATTTCTTTTTAAGCGATAGATTTATTTTTCAAATATTCATAAGGAGATTTCTTTTTAACTTAGAATTTTTTCAGATACAATGTTATGAGTTTCTGGTGTTATCCTTTTTGTTTTATTCTTTACTTTTACTTCCCTTTCCTACTTTTCATTCTTTTCTGTAAGGAAAAATAAAAAAAAAATCTAAAATCTGTAAAATTAGATTTGTCAAGAATCAGAAAAAAAAACTTCATAAAATCAAAAAATCCTTTTAAAACACAGCTGCAAACAAAAATATCTCAACCAACTTTAGTTACAGTTTTGATTAAAAGTGCTCTGCAGGCCATATTTGAAAGATAAGGCTTCAGCAATTAACAGGTTATCTTAAGAATTAAAAAAAAAGCCCAAAAAAGCTGTTCAGGTAGTAGGGTCTCCACTGTTATGCTTAGCAAGCAGAAAAGGAGTGGAGAAAGGTGTGTACAATCCTTTTTCTTCAAGGCAGGAAGGAGAAGAGAGGAAGCATATGAACTTGCTTACAGCTGTGAGAAGCTGTAAAAATCATCTGGTTTAAACCCCAGCTCCTGTAAACTGAGGTTCTAGTTGAAGGTGCTCATTCACTCCAGCTGTGAATCTGTCCCAAGGAGAGGTAGTTTCAGCATGGTCCTTCATAGGAAGGTATCAGAAATATCTGACTGTGAGAGTGCAGTCAGTGTGTGAACAGAAGCACTTTCCAAGTTTGTCACTGGCCAAGGTGAAACAGTTGAATGTAACTGGAATGACTAAGCCCCTGGAGCAGATTTTTAGGGCATGATTACTGGAGAGCCTTTTAATAAACCCCTGGTGTTTTGATGACCCATAATACGCTTCTTCTGTTTACTTACAGGTCAGTTGCTGGCCCTGCTCCTCCCCTTTCTATCCCTGTTACATTTAATCAGCCTGAGTACAGTTCACTGCTCCAGATGTATTGATTCTTAAAGCAGATTTCAGCAGAACCTGAAAAAGGAAGCATAGAGTGCTCCCCTCTTTTTTCTTTGACTGATGCTTTCTTTTACCCTACATGACAAAATGATAGATGTACTTAGTTAACTTTCTGCAAAATCATTAATGCCACCCTTACTGGTTGGCTACCCAGGTATTGGTTAAATAGCTGTCATGTGTTTGTTACTTGAGACACTGCAGTACTTTATAATCAGACCATTAATTTTCTTTCAAGGCTGATCCTACAGAACTGGTTTGAAATGCATAGCTAAGCGGGATGAAAACTAGCACACTTTCTAGCAATCAGATTTTTCCCATTTTTGCCTGAGATTAAAGCTGCAAATTGAAAACGTTCACTTGGAAAAGCTGAAGTAAGTGTTCCAATAAGATTCTTCTGGTTTTCTGTCCTCTCTCCCCTCCCCCTGCCTCCCCCCATGATTAGAGTCTACAATAAAGCAATTTATAACTACCTCCCCAGTTCCCTTGACCCGTTAAAGTACCTGAGGTAACTGGACCTGCTATATAAGTTACTCACAAAAGGAAATCATCTGGTCTAATCCCTGATGTGCCCACTGAATTTCGCTTTGACTCCTTTGATCCCCGTTGAATTCTGACATTTGATAAGTGCTCCTGTTAATGCTCAGCCTAAGTTATCAACCCCAGAAGGGGTGCCAATCTCAGGCTTAGAACCTGACATTCTAGAGAATCCACCACCAGTCCCCACAGATGTATCTCCATTGTGATTAAGAATATGACTTCTGATTCATCTGACTTTTGTCTTTGTAGATTACAAATGCTTTTATTACTCTGTATTTTTTCCCTGTGAAGATCTTTATATAGTAGTCAAAGCATTTTGTAGTTGTCATTTTGATAAGCTAAAAAATTATGAGTTCTTTAAGATTCTCTTTGTAAGATATTTTCTGCAACCCTAAAATACATTGGTGAATACTTTTCTGTGCCTTACTTAATTTTTAAACATAATTTTGAAAGAACGGAAAAGAAAATCTTAACCAGCTTTACAACCAACCTACAAAATGCACAGGCAAAGGTAACATTCTACTATTTCTCTTTAGTCCTTCCCCATTTATATAGTTATGACTGTAGACAGGTTTCATCAGAGTCGGAGCTCATTTACTCCGATTCCTAAAACTCATTCTAGTCCTGTGGAGATAGAATAGAGACATCTATTTTACGTCTTAGTATGCAGATATTTTTTGTTCAAATATATTCCCTGTTGTCAGTGGAATTCAGTTATCCAGATCCAACCTGTTTTCATTTATTTTCATTTATTTTGTTATTATCTTGTAATTGTTTATTGCCTTCTTGTCCATCTCCTCCTGCCAACTTTCTGCAGTAAAACAGCAGTCAGCCTACTGCTAATCTGGTACATATCCAGCAAAAATTCTCCATTTCACGAGGATTCCTCACTGGCAACTATTTCTTGAATGATGCCAACTAAAGAATTATAAATCCATGCAGTATGTATGTCATTGACAATGATTAATAAAAAAAGTCTTAAGCCTCAGAGTGTAGCTTCAGTCGCCTGGCATCTGTGTGATTTCCCATGGTTTGAAGGCTAGAGGATATTTAAATATTTGGACAACCTTCCTGGCTGTATTACGAAGGTGGTGCCTGGGAAAGAAGTTGAACAGGAAGGTCTACTCTGAGAGATGGGCAGAGAAGAACCACGTGAAATTCAACAGAAGAAATTGCAGGGTCCTGCACCCAGGGAGGAATGACCCAGAGCACCACTAAAGGCTGAGTGTTGACCTGCTGGAAAGCAGCTCTGTGGAGAAGGACCTGGAGGTCCTTGGGGACAATAAGCTGTCCATGAGCCAGCAGTGTGCCCTTATGGACAAGAAAGCCAATGTTATCCTGAGGTACATTGGGAAGAGCATTCCCAGCAGGTCAAAGAAGGTGATCCTCAGCCCTGGTGAGGCTGCACTTGAAGTACTATGTCCAGGTCTGAGCTCCTCAGTATGAGAGAGACATGGAGCTTGTGGAGTGGCTTCAGCAGAGGGCAACAAAGATGATTAAGGGACTGGAGCATCTCTCTTAGGAGGAAAGGCTGAGGGAGTTGGGCCTGTTCAGTCTTGAGAAGAGATGACGAAGAGAGACCTCACGAAGGGATATTTCCTATTTGAGTGGTACAGAGCTGGCCCTTTGGTGCAGGGTAGCTATAAGCCTTATTTCTTGTGGTGCAATAAACTGCTTGCCTTCAGTGTTGTAGAGGAATTTATGAAGTCAGGCAAATTCTTCTGGGTGAGAAACAGATTCAAGACTTACCATTAGACACTGGAGTATGAAAAGTTGGGGCTATACTTTACTAAGTTTTCTGCATGGCCATTTTGCTTTCGCTTTTCTCTTTCTCACTGTATCTTTTTTTTCTTTCCAAATTTTTTGTGCCTTTCTATTCTGTCTTCTGCCTTTCAGGGTATTTCTACTGCAGCACCTGTGTGTTCAGCCCCTGGCAGCTCCTGAATGTCATTGCTTTGAAGGAAGTGAATCTCCTTAATTTTATTTCGTCTGCTCTCTCACAGAGGGTGACAGATGACACAGTGAGGGGAAAAAGCAGCATGAACATTAGCATGAATGTGAGCACACCATGGCACGCTGAGAACAATATTGCCTTTGCTTTGTTAAAAATGTTATTTGTAAATGTAAATTAAAGGGGTCCCTCGCACAAGAGATTCATTGAATCAGTCTACTGCCCAGTGAAAAAACTTACCTCACTTTGTTTCTTCTTTTATCCTTCCATTCCCTAAATCACATTAAAATTCATTAGTATCACATATGTAGCCTAATACACATAAAGGAAGTGAAGGGTTTCCCAAGACCTGTGTGATGCTGCAAGTGCAACCACAATGGTTCCCCAATATTTTCTTTTCAATTGTACATGGTTTTTTATATGATCTTCACTTCTGTAGTGCCATATTCCATACAGGTTTCTCAGTGGAGTGTCTCTTGCCTGCTTATTAATATCTTTCAAATGAGTTTTTGCTGCTGGTCTCTCTCTTGTCTTTCTACCTGTTTAAGTGGATGCCCATTGACAAGTCACAGACAGATGTCATGCTGCTTTCTATTGTCTTGTGGCTCTGCTGAGCTCTAATATGTGCTTTCTCCTTCTAATGTGTGCAAGAAGATCAGCAAGCACCTGGCTACCATTTCAAGTACCTGCTACAGTTTTTGTCCGATTTTCTTGCCAGTCTCTCCAGCACTCTCCCTTTTCTAACAGGTTTAAATTTCTGCTTTGAGATTTTGATAAAGTTCCTTTTAAAACACATTTACTCATTGTGGAATGAAATAAGAAGATCACTGTAGTGGGTTTGACTCTGGCTGGATTCCAAATACCAGCTGAAAGCCGCTCCAGCACTGAAATCACTCTTCCTCCGTGGCTTGGCAGAGGAGAGAAAAAAAAGAAGAGAATTTCTGAGTAGAGATAAGAACTGGGACACAATCATTTGCTAACAGGCAAAACAGACTCATTGTAGGGAATACAACTTAAATTTATTGCTAACAGGATAAAAATTAAAGAGTGAGAAATGAAACAGCTTTAGACAAACACCTTTCGCCCACCCCTTGTTCCTTCATGTTTTCCCTCCTTCCCCCCCAGCAGTGCAGGGGGACGGAGAAGGGGGGAACGTCACAGCCAGTTGTTGCTTTCCATGGGGTGCAGGGGCGTCTCTGCACTCCGATGGTCCTCTATGGTCTGCAGGGGGACACCTGCATTGCCCTAGTTTTCACCACGGGCTACGGGCGCGGGGTAATAGCTCTGAGTCCTCCTGTTTCCGTGGGGTCCCTTCCCACAGGAGACAGCCCTTGATGGACCTCTCCAGCGTGAGTCCATCCCTTGGGTAACAGTTCTTCCTAATCTGCTGTCCCTTGGGTCACTCCTCAGTGGGGGTGCAGTCCTTCACGGGCTGAGTTGTACTGACGTGAGTCCCCAAGACTCAGAACCACATGTCCTATCCGTGACAACTTGCTCCACCATGGGTTTCTCTCTCCATGGGCTTCAGGTTTCCAGCAGGACTCTGCTCCATCTTGGGCCTTCCAAGGGTTCTCATCCTCCTCATGCACCCACTTGCTCCAGCATAGGCTCCCCCACAGGCTGCAGGGGGGGTTCTGCATCCTGATGGTCTTCCACAGGCTGCAGGGGCTTCAGCTCTGTGTCTTTCCCCTGTTTTCAGGGGAGGGGGAGGGAGGGGAAAGGCCACTCTCCCCCTCCTGCCACACTGACCTTGGAGTCTGGTTGTTATCTCATGTTCTCCTCTGCTCTTCTCCGGGCTGGAATCTCCTCTACTCCACAACCTTCTCTTCCTCTGTTCTTCAATATGTTATCACAGAAGTGCACTTCATGGGCTCTCCCTTGGCACAGCAGCAAGGAACTCCCTCCTGGCGCTGGCTATCATTGGCTTTTCATAGGACAGGGGAAACTTCTAGCAGCTTCTAACTGAAACCGCCCCTATGGGCTCCCGTTGCTATCAAAAACCCAGCCACATAACTCACGACAGTCACATTGTGTCAGTGCTGTGTACTCTGCACGGCTATTGCATCTAAAGATTCCACTGTGGATGTTGTCGGCAGTCTTAATAAAAATTCTGAATGATCTAGGCTGCTCAGCTACCAGACATGGGAGATCAGAGCAGATGCCTACCTTGGAGACCTCCTCAGGTCTTTTAACCAGAAAAAGCAGCTGCTGCATTTGCTGGAGCTCTCCAATATGTTGTCTATGCTACTTTTATGATAGATGGTAACGATTTATTTATCTGTAGTTAGTGATCTTATTTTTTATTTTTATTTATATTGTTTATATATATCTTATTTTTATTTAGTTATGTCTTAATTATTATTAACATTTTACTAATTTTTAATTATTTTATTAATAAATAAATATAGTATTAATCCAAAATAGAAATGAATCAATTGTTTACTGTAGCAAAATCTACTGCTGCATCTACTGTGCCACACATTTAGCAAAATTTTTTGCCTTCCAGTTACTGACAAAGAGCAGAGAGCTAATGTATGAATCCTCTTGAGTTGCTCTTACAGTTCTTCTTGGCCTATTCTGGAATTTAGCTGGAAAGTACATAAGAATGTTACATTAAATTTTGCTCCTTTGTTGTTAAAAAACCCAATAAAAAGATGGAAAATACTCAAAATATGCAAGATGAGGTCAATTCTCATCTTATTGTACAGTTTTTTCCCCATTGGAAAAATTAAAATAAATACATTACTGCAGAATTTATCATTATGTCCAACAAAGAAGTATGTACAGGCTGCTCAAAACCTTACAGTAAAACATTAAGAGAAAGTCAGAACAGAGATATTTTTGTTATTGTTTGGGTTTGTCTTTAGTGATTGTAAATTGAAATGTCAGGATGTGTCCCGGGTTTTTTCCACCCAAAAAGTGGTTCTGTATAGACATTAGACACATGTATTCTTTTGATATTGAAAGTGGAATCTCCAGTAGATTTCCGTTATGGAGATTATAGAAACCTTATCTGTATGTTTTGCTTGGCTATGAGCATCACTGCTCTTGAAAAGATATATTTCAGTGAACAGGACTACAGCTTGAAACATTGTAGGTGCTTTTTTCTTAAGTACTCATGGTAATCATTGCTTTGCATTGTTATTTTATTATGTGGCTATTTATCATTTCATATGGAAGATGTTTTGTGACCAGGTCTGATGCTGAAAGAAAGCTAGAGAAAAACACAAAAACTTTCCTTCACAAGAAATCTCATTTCTTAGTCATATACATATGCATGACCCCTCAGGAACTTAGTGTAGTATTTCTCTCTGTAGTCAAATTTTCAGCTATGTGCATATATTTTTTTTTTATTTGGACATGGAAGTATATATTTCTTGTTTTAAGAAAAAAAGGTGTGTTTTTTTAAAAATAATTTTTAATTTTATTTTTTGGTAGTATCTAGAGGCTGAAATCAGAATTGGGCTTTTGTGGGCTACAATACATAGCTGTATTATGATATGATGGATTCTGCTTCAAAGAATTAACAGCACTAAAGGGAAGATGAGAATCTCAGTTAATTTCAGCTGTAGAGAGAAGTGCTATTTTAAAAGGTTTCTGAACCATTTCAGCTTTTAATGTCCCAATATTATGTCTTATCAGTGATAAATTGTTAGCACTTCATACTTTTGCAGAAGGACTTACAGACCTTGCTTTATTCATTTGTATTTTCAAGCTGATGGATTATGATATGAGTCCTTCAGAGTTTGCTGCTAGAACAAACACTGAATCCAACCTTTCTTTTAAATAGAGAGAGATATGCTGAAGCTAAGCACAAAAGAACTACACAAACCATTGGTAGGAAACCTGTTAATTGTTTAATACTTCAGAGTTATGCTTCTCATATAGAAAAATCTCACTGACCTCAGGGACAAATAATTACTTATGGGAATAAGTTTATTGTGTTCTTGTAAAAGAAGAATTACATTTTAGAAATCATAAAAGTGTCCCCCCCAAAACAGCAACATTCTGGATATTCTTTTTTGTGAACTATAGGCATAAATCAAAATTGATGAGATTGATTTAAAAAATAAGCTTTTCCTGAATGGTAAGAAAACTTAAAAGAAGCTCACATGATAAATAAAGTGTATTTTAAATCATTAGATTACACTGTGGAAAGTATTTATAATTAACTTCTGAGGTGCTGCCAGCTTTGTGCTAATTGGACTATCTTACCTCTCCATTGCATAGACAAGTGGATGACACACTTCATAAACTACCCATTCTTATTGGCAGTAATGGATGTATCCATCAATATCTGCCCAGTCGAGAATAGAATTTTAAATATCGATGCACCATTCAGCTGTATAAACATCTGTATCACAGTCCTGTTGAACAAGTTGTGTTATAAACTGCACTTTGTAGAATTAAATCTGTAAATATTCCATTCAGTGTGTCCCTTTGCTTGTCTTTAAATCAGTGCAAAACAAGACAATAACTAAGCTACCAGTTGTGGCATTGTGTCAGCAAAATTTAAGTGTTAAACTTCTGCTAAGCAAAGTAATGGCAATCTCATGGTATGCGTGATCCTGCTCCCCAGACACTAGAGATAGTAGTATTTACAGAATTCCTCTTCTGGCCAGTAGAAAGTGTTAAAAGAAGTTGTATATTAAACCTTGATTAGCAGTTTCCAAAGTTGAATTTAGTTCCTAGTAGTGTTGGTAGCAAGTCAGATGTCTCATACTGAAAAATTCCACAAGCACTGAAGAAAAGCAACAATTCCTTGTAAATATTTTGTCAAGAAAAATTGTCAGAAAGAGATATCAGATACTACAAAACATGTACCTGCTTCCAAAAAAGTGTGAAAGAAAAACAGAATGGTGTATACATGTTATATCCTTATATTTAGTAAAAAGAGGTAAAAATGAGCTTTTAAGGTGAATCAGAAGTATATAGGATAAAGTGGACATTTGTTCCCTGGTAGTAACATTTGCAGCCTTTAGTAAGCATTTGACCACTAATAAGGGAGTCAATACAAAAACCATGTTGCAAAAACATTTAAGAAATCAACTCTGACATAATTGTCTAATCATATATTATCTGTTCCATAAGTACATTCTTTTAAAATTATTCCAGTTTCCAACATTACTGCCATTGGCAAGAAAAATGTCGGACATAACCACTGTTTGGGTGAGAATCACTTGCTGAGAGGGCTGAATTGAGCCATATGCATTCAATGAACTCCCAAATTAAAGCCTAAGTGAAACTTGAGCGATACTTAGACTAAGCTGCTGAAGGTTGAAGATTAAATATTCTCTAGGAAATAGGGTTACATCACCATACAATTATTTATATGACAGGTTAAATAATAATATTTTAGTAGCAGCTATTGTACATATTATTGTTGTGAGTCGGAATTCAATTATTTAAAACAAATTCTGTAAGTTTGGGGTTTTTTTGAAGGTTAACATGACTCTTAGAGATCAGAAACTTTTTGGATTTTGTATTGGGTGATTGATTGCAGGAATGTTTTATTAATTCTGTATGTCAGAGGTTAAGTTTAGACATAAAGGAAACTTTTTTTTTTTAAGGGAAACTAGTGATTGATTCAGTCCTAACAGAACTTTAAAAACCATGCAATGAGATCTCTTCCATTCCTTACTCTTTGCATCTCTGCATACAGAAAGCAATGATCTTCTGCATGAGAAGCACTGAAAATTGCCTCTCAGCAAGGCCATATTTTTATATGACTGAGATGAACTGGGGTCAGAATCAGTGTTAATCAGCACTGGCAAAGGAAGTACATCACTGTGAGAAATAAGCTTAGATCATTTAGTGAACTACATTGAAAAAAAGTCAGTTCTTGGAACCAGAATGAATCATCTTGTGGATTTGTTTTGTATCTTGATCATGAAAACCAGAAAATAACCTCTCTATCCTCCAGTGAGTTATACCTGAATGTTTTTGCAGTTCTTTTTAGTTATGCATAAGATGTTGAGATTCAGAATTCTCTGGTTTTTACTCTGATATAGGACAAACATTCAGAAAAATGTTCTGAGAAGAAAAAAACATAACTGCTTTGTTTTATATATAAATACAGAGAGTTACGCTTTTCATGTTTGAGTGTGGATTCAGATAGGCTCAGGTGAATATAAGATTGCTCACATTTGGAACTGTGAATATATAAATATTTTTCACAGAGTTTGAAGTTCTGTATCAGAAAAGATCCCTTTTGCAGAAGATCCCATATCATATGATGATGCAGTCATATCTTCTTCAGTGTCACATTGCAATTTCTTTATGATCAAAACCATTATCACAGGTCTTTGGAATTATATCAAGTCCCTGCAGATGCTGCACTGTTGAATGAGAGAGCTGGGGGAGAATCCTCACTGTCATTCCAGAAGAGAAACTCCTCCTTTTGTGAACATTTCCTCTTCTGTCTATGGTTGCTGTGGAGGCAGTGCAGGGCAATGTGGGGCAATGCTCTTGTGACACCTGAGATTAAGGAATCCTCTAGAGGAAAGTACAAAGAAAAGGTTGCAAAGGTTCTTACAGGAGTTTCTTTTGGAACCTAAGGAAAACCATGCTGTTGGCCAGACTGACCAAGTACAGCACAGTGGATCTCAAACCATCCAAAGTAGTTTCTTTGCTTTTCTGTGTGGTCCATGTGAAAAATGTGTCCTAGCCCTACTCTCAGCCTTTCTCTTGCAAAGGATTTGTAGCCTGGTATTCTCCATTGCTTATCAGCACAGCTAACTTGGCTAACAGCTACTCTGTTAAGAGAATGTTCAGCTTCCTACTTGTTGTTGATGCTTCTTTGTCATGACTTTGTGGTGGAAAAAGAGGTTCAAGAATTTTTTAATTGTCTTCAGGGAGAGAGAGTGATTGAGGTAGTGATTTGGCTTTTCCTGAAGGCTGTTGGCTACCAGGATCAGAGATCCCCTGTCTATAGGACTTGGGAGGCCAGTGATGTCTGGTGGATGGGTCACATCAATCATATTTGAAAAATGGTGCCATAAGTGGCATACTTAGATCTGGAAAAGAGTGTTACTCTGATGACTTGGGCATCTTAACCCTAAGGACCCTTAGCAAATATTTTTGTTTACACTCTTCTGTACCATGTGCCCCATTTCACTGGGGTATCTCTCCTAGGATGTAGGAGACAGGCTCCTAGTTTCTCCTCTTCAGGATTTTCAGCTCCTCTCATACTCCATATTAAAGTATATTCTGAGGCAGGGTGTTCCCACATCTGCTTTTCTTGTTTTATGCAATTCTGAAGAATTCTTCAGGCTGCACTAACATGGCAAGTTGAGGACCTGAGTTACACACTCCCAGGAAAAGCGAAAGTCAACATTTCTCAAAATGGATGCATATTCTGATCACTTGATTATTGGGTGAGAAGAGAATACAGTTTTCTGAAGCAGAAGGTAAACAATTTGATGCCAATTCCTACAAGGCTGGAAGAAAGGGCAAGTAGAGAAAAAGAAAGATGAAAGATTTGACAAGAGCAAAATTAGGTGCTGACATGTCTCTAGAATAAGATGAGAAATTTTGCAAATGCCTGTAGCACCTGATTCTTGACACAGATGCTCACAAAAATCTTTAAGCACAAATTCTTCCTCCAGTGAATCATTATATCTCTGCTAGAATTGATAATATTTTGTGCTTATGGGTTTTACAGTATTTCCTTTTTTGACAGGCTTTAATAACTGCCTCTTCCATACCCCTAGGAAACATCAAGAATTATTTATTACAGTCTAGGAAATGCTGAGGCCTGTGGCTAGGAGTCTTAAATGTTTGTATTTATTACTATTTGTCTAGCCACAGTATTAATGTTAAAGTACAAAGTAACCAAGGCATTGCAGACGCTGGAGCCCCTAAGATCAATTTACTCAATCGAGGAGACTACATTCCTGGGCAAAGGGACACCGATTCCTGACCAGCAATTTAATTCCAATTTTGGGAGATGCAGCAGGAATTAATGGATACATAACCCATGTGTAAAGGAAGGGATTTCTCCCTGGGTAGCACTAATGTTTGCTACACCAAATATTGCAGTTTGTGAAATCCAGTCCTTGCGACTCAAATGCAAATATTAATATTTGGGTTTAAATATTTTTCAGTGTTACCTAGCAACAGAAGACACAAGGCTCTCCCATAAAATTTAAATTCAATCTTTTATACAATTATAACCATTTATAATTCACAAAGTACAAGTTGCAATTAACCAGTTAAACTGCAAAATAATTATCTAATACAAGAAATTTAAAAAGAAACAACTTTAGAAAGAAACAAGTCATTAACTGACTGTGAATGCATTTAAGGTGGAAATTAATTGAATTTTTTTTATTGTGGGAGAAAAGTACTTCTGGACTAGCTTCCCAACCAAACTGCAGGGGCAGCCAGCCTACAGTTTTTTTAAGAGCTTACCAAGATTATGACTCAAATCAAATAACCTGGCTGCACAAAATAGCAGAAGAATGATATTTTATCTGCTAGAATTCCTTGTCAAGCCTATAATCTATGTATTCTCTTTCTTTACAAATTCTTTACACCAATACATGACTAGAAGAATAATTCAGAATTACAGTTGCTAAATAGAGCATTTAGACTAGGCTCTACTAACTAGGTTTCTTTACAAGACTTACTGACTTCACACTACTTTCAGGAGATTAAATGTCTTCTTTTCTTGTAGAACAATACCTATTTAGTTACATCTATTCTGCATTTACTGCATTGTATTTTCCTTTTTCTAACCACATCTAAAGAGAATAAATTCTTTCCCTTTGTTCTCCTATTCACAAAGCTTTCAAAAATAGAAAGGAGTACCATCAGAAAATGAAATAGAGTTCACCTTCAAAGCACTGTGTGTGACTGGAAATAAAATAATTCCACTTCATGGAGCAATGTCTTTTCAATGCTTTTTCTATCTGCAGATTTACTGTCATGTCAGAAAAGTAACTTGAAATCTACAGCAAGGAAAAAGAGGGAAGATATCAGCACTTCCTTCCTAAACATATTATTACCAAATACCTTGAATGTCTAGATTATTAGTTCATTGGATGCAGCACAGAGATTTTCTTTGATCTTTGAACTTTTCAGTTTCAGAACGCCTGAATCAGCAAACAGTCCTCTCCAACCACACAAATGCAAATGATATCAGTTTAGAGTAGCTCCTTGGCCTTTAAACCCAACCAGCTCAAGAGAGTCTGAGTTTTTCTGAGATACAGATACCTGGATTTGAATCACCAAGTATCACATACATTGTACCACTTTGGAAAAATTTGGATTAGATAAAAAGAGTAAAGGGAAACACTCTTTAATTTTCACTTTCGTGTAGTTCAGTGAGTTAGTTATCTAAGTTTATCAGAGGAAGTGAGACAACAATATTATCCATTCTTCTTGACAGCTCTCAAACTGCAATTAGAGAACTGACAGTCTTTCTGATACCAAGCATTAAACCATACATGCCCCAAATCTTCCCTGAACTTATACTGAAATTAATGCATTTGGTAAGATCTGAGAAATTCAGGTGTGAAAAGGTGCAGTTTGAAAATCTTCTGTGTAATTCCTAAATTCTTATGCAGTCTGCAAATATATTTAAAAGTGTGATTTGTGCTGAATGATACTTTCACCAACCTCATATAAAATCCAGTGAAGTCCTTGGATACTGAATGCCCATAATGATTGCACCTCCTACTTCTAGTGCCTCCCACCCTAAAATAATTTTTAGATGGGTTGAAAAGAGACTTCTGCGACAGGCTGAAATTTTTTAAGTGCTGAGGCCAGTGAAAGGTGGTTGAGGCTTGCAGCATTTAGAGAGACCCTGATTACCTTTGTAGATATGACAAATATGCAAAATTTACATAATTGATTCTATTTTGCTCATTGCTAGTTCTCTTTTCTTCGTTTGTTTGCAGCTACAAACCCAGCAATCCATTATTCCACCACATTCACCCTTCTCCAGAGCTAAATCTACCTAAGATGAGGGCTAATGACAGCAAAGGTGCTGGTGATTTGAGAGTGTGTCTAAACTGCAGTCCAGAGACGGCCTGCACATCTCTGGTCACAAGGACACAGTAGCTGGTCTAACACAGTATTTTTGACCAAATAATTCTCAGCCTGGGAAGAGAGCTTCCCTAGAAGCTGGTCATGATAACTAGAGAGGGAAAATTCATAGAGACTGCAGAAGGAACTACATTTCACCCACTACCTTGAGGACTCTAGTAAGGCTAAAATGATACAAAGATCTTGAATGGGTTATCTTCAGTAGGCTACAGGAGTTGAAATGATTTTTGAAGGCAACATAAAAGTCTTTAAAATACCAAATAATTGTAAGAATTATATTGATGGTATGGAACCCTTGCATCCTCATGTCTTAAGGGAAATGGGGACATTTTCCTTTCCTTTAAAAAAAAAAAGAAAAAAAAAGAGAGATGTTATTTTCTAAATTATCAGTGATTGTGAGTTGTTCTTCCTTCAGTCACAAACTGCATCTTCATCTATGTAATTATATATCAGCATTCTGTACTCTCCAGTGGTTGAGCTAATATAATACGTGAATTCAGGAAATCAATGTTATGAACAAATAACATGTAATTAATATTCTAAGACACCCTCTGGTAATACTGGCAGACATAGCAAGAAACCATGTGCATAACAGGCACCTAGGAATTTTATTTGTAGACAGAGGTATATATACCTGCATGCCATAGCTGATCTCTGTTTAAAAATATTGTCTGTAATTATATGTATTTCATGAGAATTTTATAGTAAGATAGTTCAGCCAGAAATTATTCTTGGCACACATGTGCTTAGTACTGTAAATTCAATATAAAATATAGAAAATATCTGCATTTTTACTGGTCTTTAAAATGAGAGTTTACCGTGAGTTGTTGTGGTCCATGATCTGGGGAGCATAATAATATACAGAAGGACTCGGGTATGTCAACAAATGCTGAGTTATAGCAGTTGTTCAATAAATTCTTGTAATCTCCAGCTCCCATGCAGACAGATTGTGATTGGAACAATCATAGCTGTTTGATAGTACTCAGCTGCTACTACCGGTGTTCATAAACAGATAACATAGTACTGTCCACATAAGGCACAACCAGTGAGTGCTGCAACTACAAAACTGGGAGAAAGACTGAGATGCAGGTTTTGTTAGCAAGGTGTGAGAGATACAGTGACTGACTGCACTTATTTTCCACTAATGGAGACTTCCCTTTGCTGGACCTTTCATTTGTCTTTGCCTTGTCTGTGTGGCACAGACAAGGTAAAGAGCATGGATCAGAGAGTGTCAGTGGGATATTGTGCTCTCAAGGGGAGATTCTTGTGATGCAGTGGCCTATGATGTGTCCTGCTCTTCTGTGTAAAACAAGGTGGTGGTCTTCTACTGCTTTCAGATGCTTAAACCAGGAATAGCTTCTTTCTATGTTAAAGGTTGCACAGACACATATTTTGGCCTGTGGGATCAAGAAGGTTAAGTGAAGACCAGGTAATGTACTATGTATATGTGATATACAGCTCTTAATGTGAGAGATCCTTTTGAGTTTGTCTTATACTTAAGGCACTGGACTTAGAAAATCAAACCTAAGGTGAGAGGATCATTCCTTAGTCTGTTTAGGCTCTATTCTTCTGCACTGCAGCTGTGGTTTAAGGTTGTCACAAAAATGAACAAACAAATTGGGAGAGAAATATAAGAATCTGCAGGAGAGAAATGAATATACAATACTGATCTCTTCTCTCTAGTGTACTGAGAAGCTCAGAACTGGACACATATGTACCTCACTTCAGCTGAGGGGCAGCATCACCTTCTTTGACCTGCTGGCAGCATCACCTACTTTGACCTGCTGGCAGTGTTCTTCACTGTTCAATACAAAGATAAGACACAAGGAAATGGCGTGAAGCTGAGTCAGGGGATGTTTAGGCTAGATATGAGGAAAAGATTTTTCACTCAGAGGTTGGTTGAGCACTGGAACAGGCTACCCAGAGAAGTGGTCACATAACCAAGCCTGTCTGAGTTCAAGAAGTGCACAATGCCCTTGGGCACATGGTGTGATTCTTGGGGTGTCCTGTGTCCTGAACAGGTCCAGGAGTTGGACTCTATGATCCTGATGTGTCCCTTCCAACTCAGAATGTTCTATGATTTTTCCACCAGTGGAGGAATTGCTAGCAGAGGTGGAGGCTGGTAAATGGAATTCAGATTAAGACAATACAACTATGGTATAATATTAAAAAAAAAAAGAAAAAGTAATTCTTCACTCAGTAATAATGTACTGGCCTATGTATTGAACCCTCAAGAGAAATGCTGACTTTTCGAAGCATGTTTTTAAAAGAAATGGTTGATAAATCATGCTTGAAAAACCTGATTTCCTTCTATGATGAAACAACTATCTGGATGAATGAGGGGAGATCAGTGGATATTGTCTACCTTGATTTCATCAAGGCTTTTGACTTTGTCTCTCACAAATATCTTCTTGGGAAATCTCAGGAAGTGTGGATTGGATGAGCGAGGTGGATTGAGAACTGGCTAAACAGCAGAGCCCAGAGGGTCATAATCAGTGGCATAGATTCTGGTTGGAGGTCTGTCACTAGTGGTGTTCAGTACTGGAACCAGTATTGTTTAACTTATTCATCAATGACTGGGATGAAAGAGATGTCTCCTCAGCAAGTTCGCTGATGACACGAAGCAGGGAGGAGTGGTTGATACCCCAGAGGGCTGTGCAGCCCTTCAGAAGGACCTTAGCAGGTTGGAGAGATAGGCAGGGATGAACTTTCTGAAATTCCACAAAGGCAAATGCAGAGTCCTGCACCTGGGGAAGAATAACCCCCTGCACCAGTACAGGCTGAGTGCTGATCTGCTGGAAAACAGGTCTGAGGAGAGGGACCTGGGGGTCCTGGTGGACAACAAGTTGTCCATGAGCCAGCAGTGTGCCCTGGTGGCAAACAAGGCCCATGGTGTTGACAGGTGCATTAGGAAGAACACTGCCAGCAGGTCAAAGAAGGTGATGCTGCCCCTCAGCTGAAGTGAGGCACATATGTGTCCAGTTCTGAGCTTCTCAGTACAAGAGAGACATGGAGCTTGTGGAGTGGGTCCAGCAGAGGGTAACAAAGATAATTAAGGGACTGCAGCATTTCTCTTAGGAGGAAAGGCTGAGGGAGTTGGGCCTGTTCAGCCTTGAGAAGAGATGACTGAGGGGGAACCTCATCAGTGTCTATAAGTATCTGAAGGGAGGGTGCCAAGAGGATGGAGCCAGGCTCTGCTCAGTGGTGCTGAGCAATAGGACAAGAGGCAGTGGGCAGAAACTGATGCACAGGAAGTTCCACTGAACATGAGAAAGAACTTTAATGTGTGGGTGACCACACACTGAAACAGATTGCTCAGACAGATTGTGGGGTCACCCTCACTGGAGATGTTCAAGAACCATCTGGATGCAATCCTGTGCCATGCGCTCTAGAATGGCCCTGTTTGAGCAGAGAGGTTGGACCAGATGACCTATTGTAGTCCCTTCCAACCTTACCCATTCTGTGATTCTGTGATTAAAAGACACATGTACAAATAATCGTAGAATCAGATGGGTTGGAAAGGACCTCTGAGATCATCAAGTCCAACCCTTGATCCACTACCACTCCAGTTACTAGACTATGGTACTAAGTGCCACATCCAGTCTCTTCTGAAATACCTCCAGGGATGGAGAATCCACCACCTCTCTGGGCAGCCCATTCCAATGCCTGATTACCCTCTCTAATGAGACTGAAGAGTTAGATATAACTGGCTAGAGGGAAGAGTCTAGAGAAACAAACATCTTCAGGCAAGAAAGTGGAAATTTGAGAGATGTCTACAAATTCATAGAGATTTTACAGTTGTTGCCTGTTATTTTCACTAATTGTTGAGAACTGAGGAGGAATTATTTGATTTAAATTAGAGCACAGACAATTTTACTAGATATCAAGGCAAACTGTCAGAACAGCAGATGAAGTCCCTTGGATTTCAGACACTGCAGATATCTCAGGCTAGAGATAACAGCCATCCTTGCATGTAAAGGCCTTGTCCTTGTTGATAAAGATCTCTGGTTATGGAAGTTTTGGTGTAATCACTAGGAAGAGAGACTTCCCTGCACCTTCCTTTTACGTTGCTTTTTCCAGTGGTTGGCAGCTTTTCCTCTTACCCAGATCTCCTCATTCACTTTTATTCCCATTCAGAAGAACACTAAGAGGAAAATAATGGCTCCCTAAATGCAGAGACTGCAATTTTGAGTGCCTATTAGATGACCTACATAAGGAGTAAGGGAAGATATTTTTTAAAAAATTATTTCTTTCCTGAACACTTCAGAAAAGACACAAGCTGTAAATCTGACTTGTTACTGTTATGGATAATGATAAGGTATTTCAATTGATGACACAAGTATTTAGGTGATGTAATTCAGCATTGTTTCATCTGGCCCAGAATGATCACTGATCTGTTCTCCTTACATATACTGCATCTTCTGTACTTTCAAAAAAATTGTCAGTGAGCAACAATCTGCTGATAAGCTTGTGAAAGGAAATCACACTGAATAATAATTAGAGATGGAAAAATAAGATATTCATCCTTTGGTGATTTGAGATTTTTTTTTTTTTTGTAATGTATATCCTCCGTGGGTTTTTTTAATTAACTGAAGCAAAGAAGTTTCCAGTCTTTACTTTAGGAGTTCCTAGAGGTCATAAGACCTTCACTGTCAGGCAGCTATTACAGTCTCGGGGCAAAAACGTGTTCTCAGCTGTACTAATACAACACCTCATTAATTTGAGCAAAGGGGCACACACCTGTCTGTGCACAGCGCTGGTCTTTCAGCTTTTGCTTTGTTTTGTTTTCTTCTCTGTAATTGATAAAGACTTTCTCACACCTTTCAGCTCCTGTAGCTAACAATTACTCATTCTACTTTTCTGCCTTTTTCTTTTTTTTTAATGCAAGTTTTAACTCATCTTCTGTAGTCTTCACTGGTTCCCTCCCTTTATCTTCATTTTCATTAGATCTTTCAGGTGTTAGAGAGTCGTGTATATCACTTCTAATTGATTGCATTTTTCTGTGTCAGTGAGACTATAGTCTGTTATGTGTTAATTAGTGTCTTGCAAGATTCTCTGAGCTGCAGCCACACTCAGTGTTTCTTGTCATAGCTGCATCAGCTTTTTACATAATAATTTTCATCGCATTTTCCATGTGAAATCTAATAGCTGTGTGAGGCTCTCTGGGACCATTCCATGGAACTCAAAATTCAAGTGACTGCGTTAGCCATGCCAATATCTTGCACTGATCATGAGCCCTACCATATTTGGCACTCTGTGGAGAGCACTAACCCCCTCCAGTGAACCTCTAAGAGCTTGCACTTTCATTTTTTAAAATCAAATCAGTTTTTCATCCTTCTTGTTCTAGATGAAAGCCTGAAAGATGCAGTGCCTGTAGAGTCCAATCCCAGAGGGCAGAAAAGAACTCAAAATATCATTTTTAAACGTCACAGTTCTGAAGTAAATCTTGTGGGCTTTTTAGTCTGCCTGATGATTTTTGGACGTTGGTAATCGCATCTGATCAGCAGCCTTGATGCTTCACATCCCCAACTTGAGACACAAATAGCTCTGTTATCATAGGAGTTTAAGACCTAAGGAAAGGTTGATCCCTGGAAAACAAAAAACTGTTGCTCACTGACAATTTTTGTTGATCTGGTTGTGCACAACATTAAGTGAAATATAATAAACCCTCGCATAACCTATAGCAGTCTAAGCTTTAGACAGGTCTTACTCTGAACATGTGCTTTCCTACTTCTGAATAGTCCCAGTAAAGAACATATTGACAAAGAGGTTAAAGAATTAAGCATCATATAAAATCTAGCCATCTTATGATCTAAATGGTGTTATGGAAGACTGATGGTGCTTTTAAATCTGTGTCAGTGCATACCACAATAATACAGTCTTATTCTCTGCCTGTCTCCAAGTTTAGACACTTATATGACCAGTAGTTACTGAGTAGGAAATTTTCATTAATAACATGAGCACTAAGAATAAGGGAAGGAAAATTCAGGACTTCATTGCTGCTTTAGGTAAGTAAAAGTATCTCACAGTATTAGAATATCCTCAGGGTCCTTTTGAGTATTGGAACTGAAATTTTTGTTCTTAGGACCGTTTTGGGCAAGAACAGCTACTTTTGCTACTTCAGTCTAGAAAGGCTTTTCGTAGTCACTCTTCAGCCTGGCTGAGAGAATAAAGAACTGCTCGAATCCATTAAAAAGAAAAAAGAACGGAAAAATATCATCAGTTTTAAATTCAGGTAATTGAAAGTGATCTACTATTTTGTCTTATAAAGAAATCTCACAGAAAAGATTAAAAAAAAAGTGAAACTTTTAAGTAAACATTTTATATTTTATTTTCTTATTGTAGGACAATAACTCTGGATATTAAAGTGCTGACATTTTGTTGCATTTAGGAGTGGGTCATGTCTTTTTCTCTTTGATCTCATCCTAATAAGAATTTCTGGATGGGTTAATTAGTTAAACCTGATAACTTCTAGTTTTTTCAAGGAAGTATACGATATTACCTCTAAAAGAAAGCGTTGTTTCAGATGAGTGCCTTTGAACTTAACTAACATACACTAAATGAGCCTGTTCATAAAAAGGAAGTCACTGGGAACACTTTGAAATGCATTGCTTTAGAAAGTTTGCAAGCGTCTGAAAAAATTTTTCAGCTCTGTAAGTCTTCAAGGTCATATGAGAAAGCTTAAGGCTTAAAAAAGTATTTAAAGGGAACAGCTGCAGTTTTTGAAAACAGAAAAGGCAAACTTGAAACGTGGTTTTATCAAAGCTTGGCTGTTTTCCTATCACAGACAGTAGACGCCACTAATCTCATCCTTTTGTTTAAACAGATGCTATTTGCTTGGCAAGTAGCTGAATTTTAAATGCAGAAAATGATTATACAAGGGGAAAACTCTTGACTGGAGGTTAGACACAGAGCGTTAAGTTCAAGAAAAGTTCAACAGAAAATCTTATTTTCTGTTACATCTTCCAAGCTGCGTAAGTTTTACTGCCCCTTGGAAACTGTACATTTGGATATTCTCCAAAATAAAAAAGTTTGGGGGGTTTTTGTTTGTTTGGTTTTTTTTTGTTTTGTTTTTAAGTGACCAAATAAATGATGATATTCAAGTAGTAAACTGTTGAACGCTATGGATATGTTTTCTTTACATGAGTTTATTTGGTGTTAGTGAAAGTGGAGGAGGAATAATTCAGGAGATCACAAATTCTCCCACTGTCTCCCTTTAGTGTAGCATTGTACAGTTTCTTTTTACCAGCACAGACAATTTTTTTCTAGCTAAGTCAAGTTGATCAGCATTCAGTGACATGGAGGCAGAGGTTTTTCAGCCCATTAATTGTCTGTAGCGTATTCAAGCTCAGTTGTTTTTCTTCACTTTTTGAGGCTGTATTGGAAAACTTTTCTTCTTGCATGGAGGGTAGCTATCCTTGGGATGGATCTCAGACAGCATCCACAGTTTTCTTGGAAGTCAACCAAAATGTGACATGGAGTCCTGTTGCAGCACAAGGCTTCTAGACATTTCTGTTTTAGCTTATGCAAAAAAATTATGCTTTGCAAGGCACATGGAGTGATTAATCAGCTCTCAGTAATGAGTCAATAGCTGCTATTTTTGAAGGCAACAGTGACCTGCTCTAAAAGGTGGTTCCATCTAGGCACACACATGGCTGAATATGATGTGGACATAGGGGTCTAATCTGATCTGCTTGGCTCAAGAAGGGGTTAGCTTTCGGGGCTGAGGAAAAAAGTTTCTTGCTAGAGCAAGTTTTGCTTCAAACTAGCCCTTCAGCTTCTGGGATCTAAACACAACAGATGGTACCTCCTGCAATACCATATCTCTGACATCATGCTGAGGCTTTGGTTCAGTAGGGGCTTCAGGCACTGATTTCTGCAGTGCTCTACCTTTTTTTTTCTTTTCTTGTGAGACTCCCATTTCTGTCAAGACTTAACATATTTAACCAGTTATGGCTGCTGAGATCACTAACAGAAGTGATTCAGTGACAATCCCAATTTTAAAGTTGATCTGTTTTTAGTACTTTGTTACCAGAAAGCAAAGAAAAAAACTTATTCCCTCTGTTCATACCTTTGCTCTGCATTCTTCACTGCCTCAAAATGCATTCTCTTCACTCCCTGCATTCTTCTTTTCCTCCCACATGTAGACAGCTGCTAACACAGTTCAGGAACAGAGATGTTTGTGATGGTGTTGGGGAAGGTTGGCAGCAGAAAGGTGGTGTGTTTTAATTCTCAAATTTGTTCTTGCTGTGTAGGTATTTCATCCCTGGCACAACTCGACCTATACAGCAGAATGTTAATTTTTCCTTGACTGACTCTAATTTGGCAGAGGCTGTGAAGAGCTAAAAAAACCACCAGCAAAGAAATGGATCCCTTGTTGCTCTGCTTCTGATATTTCCTTCACATACCAAGGGATAGCAGCATGGGGGTGAGATGGGAGAGGCACAACACTTTTGAAACAATTTGTCTGCTGTTACTGGACATAATTTTTGATAATTCTTTTGGTACTTCTGTGTTCTGTTTACTGGGTTATTCCTCAGATTCCCAATGAAAGCTTGCTGTCAGATGTTTTGTTTTTAGGAATGGATGGCCTTCACTGTAACTTTTTTGGATGGTAATTGTTAGTGGTACATAAATGCAAGTGCTCAGTTTTCCTTTCGTAAAATTATATGCAAAGAGTTTGTTGGAAAATAAAAGTGAGACTCAGACTTTCCCTCTCCTCAGTTATCCATTCTTTTTGGTACTGTACACTATGAAGAGGAATGTAAAGCATTTCTTTTATGCATTATGCCTCTTCAAGGTTTATCAGATACTGTACTCAACATAGTCTTAGGATAAAACCTTAGAGTTCCTTTCCTTTTGTCTGTCTCCAAGGACAGGAGATTTATGACTTCTGTATCTCCTGCTGTTTACTGATAAATTCTTTTTGTGGTGTGTTCTCACAATGCACATCAGATGTACTACTCTAAACCAAAATTACATAAATATTTCTGTTTGTCAGCTTGTGAAATCACCTGAAGTGAAACTCAACAACACGAGACATTTGTCTCAATATTCCTTCATTTTCTTTCTATATTTTTGAGGTTTAATATGATGCAGTATTTTTTCTGATATTGTGATACCTTGAGCTCCAGTTTAACAAGAACCAATAAGGAGGGAGCAGGTTTAGATACTGACCTGGCAAAGGTCAGGGTTGCCTCTGGGAAGAACAGCTATTGATAAAGCTATATTTCTAATAACAAATTCCATGAATTGAGAATCTCCTTTAGGTCACTGGATATACCTCTTGATAATATTCTGATTTGCCCTGTAACCTGTCTTTGATAACACTGTGGCTTTAGGCAGCCCCTGCTTTATGAATCCTTGCATCGTTGTAACCTTTGGTATCCAGCTGGGCAATTTTAACCTGAACTGAATTTTCCATATTCAGTTCCTAAGAATGACTAGGCTGCTAGAGTTTTTTTTTTTTTTTTTCCCCTAACATCTGTAAGTAAATTCGCTATTCCTGTTTTTAATAAAGCCCTTGATACTAGTTTACTTACATTGCCTTGATAGTAGTTTCCTTAAATTTCGGACCAGTATGTCCAGGGCTCCACATTCATCCTTAAAGGACATTACAAATTGCTACCACTTCACTCGTGCCTTTTCCATCTTGAATGATCATATTATTTTCCAGCCTGTACTCCCTATCTTATTACAGAGTTTCAGAAATGTATTCTAAAAAAACCTCCATAGAATTTAAATAAAATAAAAGGTATTATGTAATACTATAAAATAATAATAACATATAGCATATAATTTTAAAATACTGTTATACAAAAACTTCTGGCAAGAAAATTAAGAATCTCCATGATCTGATTTTTGCTTTAGATTTTGTGTCAAAGATTCTCAGGGATTGTTTGCTTATGGTTACATTAAGTTTCAGGAGTTTTCATCTTAAGGTTCAGTCTCTCTCTGAACTGCATGCTAGAGATCCTTCTTGGCCATTGCTGGCTCTCAGAAAAAAACAAATCCCCTAACTCCTTAAAAACTCTCCAATGTGGATTTTGGGACAATACTGTAATTTTTTGAGTACATGTAGCTGGATACCTCTGAGTGTACCCCAGTCCTTCAGCTTCAGTACCTCTCCCATAGGTTGCCTTATGATGTTTTGAGATGTACCTCTGCCTTGGACCTCCTTGTCTTCTCAGAAGAGGATTGTTGCAGTTGGGTTGGGTTCTTCCAGTAAAAGACAAGAGACTGGAGGACTGTAAGACCTGGCTCTGGGCAACATAAAGGTAGTAAAGACTCTGAGCTTTGGAAATGTAAGTGGAGATCTTGCTTCATTTGGTCTCACAGGTCACTCCCAGCTGTTTGCATAGGGATGTACTTGATACATCTGGCTTTGGGGGTATTTGCATAAATAAGGGCATGGCCTAATGGCTCTTTTGCAAATGGTGTGTTAGCTTTCGTTGTCAGATTTTGTCTCAGCTTGTCTTGAAAGCTCCATGATTCCTTATTTCTTGCTCATTTTCTCTCCTCCAGAGCATATTCCCCTTCTGCTTATTCAGAGGATTTTCTTTTTAAACTCTGTGAAATTATGGATTTCCTTATATTTTGTAGATTGAAATGTTCCTGTGGTAGATAAGGTGTACTTTTCTGTGTGGGACTTAGCTATTAGCATCTACTGAGGAGGGACTGTTCTCTGTTTGGTGATCTAGTGTGTATCAGGAAAAAAATATTTACCCCCATTGAGCCTTTTATTGCCTCTCAAATTGTTGAATGGATGAGCATTCTTCATACAGACAGAAAAATAATTTAGTACTTCTCACTGCCTAGGTGTTCAGATGAGACACAGAGGTGACAAACCTCTTTCTGCTGAGTGTGAGTTTAAGATGACTTATCCTAAACCTAAATCTTAAGAATTATAAAACATTAAGCAGCACTTCAGAACTTCAATAAAATAGCCTCTAGAATACAGTATTCATATGTCACAAGCACTGCTATTTTGTTCAAATTGTGAGAATGTTTTCAATAATAGAGTTATTGATGGTGCTACTTAATGAATGTACAAATGTTACAAATATTGTTTTTCCCAGAAGTCTAGGTCTATAAGACTTAATTATTCTGCCTTCATTTGCTGGATTAGCATGTTGCTCTAATAACATATTTGTTTCAGATTTCATATCTGAGTGTTATGTAAACCACAGACAGTGTTTTAAAGCCTTTCTCTCCACATTATCTTGTCTTCATTATAATTGCTTTCTAATGGAACTGGCTTTTACGTTGCTTCAGGAATTCCGGGGGGTTCTTTTCTTTTATTTAAATTTTATCTATCTGTCTATGTTTGCATGCACTTTTCCTTATTATTTTAGTTTGTGTTTCTGTGTCTCAGGAACTAATGTTCTCCGTTAAGGTTTTCCGGGTCAAAGTAGTTTCTTTTACAGGCGACAAAAGTTTCAGTCTGGGAAGAGAAGGTAAGCAAGTTACATCTCTTCTGTGCTTACATGTTCAGCAATTTCTTCTACTTCTGCTGGACCAGGGTCTGATAAATGCTGGAATAGTGGGATTTGGGGGGATTAGCTGTTGAAAACATTTTTTACTTTTAAACCGGGTGATATTCCTAGTGGTGCTAGTATGATTTTATCATTATACTCTAATTTTCTTAGAATTGAGGTTAACACAGTGCTGTTCTTCAAAGAGGACATTAAGCCAAAGCCCATTTAAATCAACAGTAAGTCAGTGTCTGAACAGCCTGTGAATCAGGACTGAATAGAATGTAATTAACTTTCAGAAGTTAGGAACTCCTTTTATTCTCATGATGATGTGTTTATCTGATGTGCATGTTACTGATTTTAGCAATCTCTCACACTCTTCCCTTTTGGTGTCCTGGTTTTGATTTGGAGATTCTGTGCCACATCTACATTCCTTATAACTCTAGTTTCAGCTGTACTGACTCTCCTATCCAGGTCATATGTGCTTCACATAGTAGCAGTTGATATTCATATCAACTCTAAATGTCCTGATCTATGTCAACATTCTTTGTTCTTCATTCAGCCTTTTCACAGGGAGGATTTTTCACTATCTAATAGGGGTAAGCAAAGCACCAATTTATTTCCTTTAGGGAAATGAAACCAGTCTTCTTGAGCTGTCAGATTACCAATTTTCTGCGTAAATGACCTTTTAAAGTCATTGAGATGCAGAGAGTAGATGCTTTCTGACCAATTTTTATATTTATAAGGTAAGGTTAAAAGCTTGATAGATTCAGATTCAGCAGGTGCCATCTTAGATGATGTGTCTAAAAGAAGTGGTTACATTATAAGAAAGATTAGATTAAAAAAAAAAAAAAGTAATAGAATAGAAAGCCCAAAGTTATTACTTGCAATCTAGACAATGTTCTCCCACAATTATTAAGTAAAACCCTTACTATGTCAATTACACAAATGTGCTTTTTCATGTCCAAGAATAGTTTGTGAGAAGGGGAAATAATGCAATTGTAGAACTTAAAAAGCTGTACCTGGTTTTGCTGACTCTGCCCTTACTGTCAATGTTCAAAAGCAGCAATATTCATTACAATTTTTTTCACTTAATCTATAATTTGCATATAATTTGCACAAAACAGATACAACTTCTAAGATCCCCATTTGAAGTTAAGGTAGGTATTTATAGTACTCAGCATAAGCTTGCAGGTTTACTCAACCCTCCTATTTAGCTGTAATATTACATTTCATATCAATGTTGTAACTTATATTTGGGCCCTATGTTGTTGCTGGTTGGCACAGACCACTGCAACCTCTGCTAGAACCATGTACATAGTCTTTGATCATTCATTAAAAAAAAAAAAAAAGAAGCTAAGGGTTTTACTTGATAAAAAATAGTAAGCTGTGAAGAAATACATGGAATTATTTATTTTGCAGTGACATCTGCAATTACAAAATACCTCACTTTGCTTTTTGTAGTAGTATTATATAATCTTTTACGTACATTTGTCTGACAGTATTTCAAAGAGAAATAATCACAATTGGTAGCTACAAGGGAAGTATCAAATTTTATAACACATTGTTAAGGCAGGCTTTTAGTTTTCAAGCAATTAATTTCCCAAGTTTTCATTTATGAGTATGATTATCTTTCTTTGTGAGGAATACTTTGTCTTTTTGTATTCCTTGAAGCCAGCACAGATAATCCTCATCCTTCCACATTAGAACTTGTGTTAATTTCAGCTGAAATATTAGAAGTATTCTAGATAGCAGCAAAACCTCACAATTTTTAAGGAACGATAATGACATTTCAGAAGGCAACACTTGGAAGTACGCAGTTAGAAGGAAGTTACTGCATGACCATAACTCTTTTCAGGGCAGAGATTTTCCCTTCAAGCTATTGTTGTCTGAATATCTCATTTAGCAGTGTTGTTCATCACCCTCTGCTTCCTTTGTTCTGGCACTGAGGCATTGGAAATGGAAGAATTTGTCAGCTTTGTAGAGCTTTCTGTGATTGCCAGTTCATTAATGTAAAAACCAGACAAACCATTATGAGTGGGTAGTGACCTCTTGTATATCAATGTGGCAGCCCAATTTATCTCGAATCATGCCACTAATTCCAGCTGAGCTATTGTTTACAATTTAGAGTGACATCCAGCCTTGATTCAAAGACTTTGTGATGGAAAACCCAGCACTTCCCTGGGGAAGCAGCCCCTAAAATGTGTTACTGTGCCTGTTTTTGATCTCCAGTGGCTGTACCCTGGCATTTGTTAGTCTGTTAGATTAGGGAATGACCAAAATTTTTCTTCCCTCCTCAAAATTAAACAAGTTCAACATTTGTGCAGCCAAAAAGCTGTTGTGGGGTTTTTTTGGTGTATTTTTTGTTGTTGTAGTTGTTGGGGTTTTTTTGTTGGTTGGTTGGTTTTTTTTTTTTGTTTGTTTTGTTTTGTTTTGTTTTGTTTTTTGACCTGAGTCAGAACAGGATGAATTTAGTCTTGATGTACTCCTGTGATAGGTTCTTGCTGTACAAGAGTGTCATTTGACATGATTCTATAGGCTCTTATATTTTATCTTCAACTTTATTAAACTGACGGGCACCCCTTTCAGAGGCATTGAAATAATTAGCACAGAAAAAGGTGTTTTCATGAATGCTTCAGGAACTGATGAAACCAGATCATTCTCATAGTTGATAGGTCTTGGGTAATAAGATCACTTTTGGAAACTCCTCCTCTGTAACGCAGGTGAGAGGAATGTAGCATACTCTTTCATTGCTAGAGATGATGCAAATTTTTACATTGTCATTAAAAAAAAATTAAAAATCTGACAGTTATGGCCAGTGAAACATGAGTTTCTTTTCTATGCTCTGTTATAGGAGCAACTGTGCACCTGGATACTCCATAATTACATCTGTAATGCTGAAAAGGATGTGAAGAAATGACTTGTTTCTTCTGTTCCCCAAAGAGAGGATCAAACACATTTAACTATTGCTGATATATTTGTTCAACCAGTTTGTAAAAATGTTTGATGATGGAACTTCTTTCACCTTTGAAGACAATTCACTCCAGTGTTTTACTCTCTTGACTGCTAAAAGCTATTTTAAGTACTCTCGAAATGCTGTAACTATTGAATGGGGTGGATGAAATATTTTTCTGTGAGTTAAGAAGGAATTTGGTTTATAAAGTGTACTAGGACACTTGAAGAATATAACTTCCTTCAGTTTACTATGTACCATTGTAAAAAAATACGGTTTTTTTTGGAAATGTGCCTTTTAGCTTCCTGTCATGTTTGTCAAAGTCAGTAAAAATGTAGAAGGGATTTTGTAATTATCTATGTTTGCACCTACTTATTTTTACCCTCCTTATCCCTCAATATCTGGTAACAGAAAAAAAATGACCGTGGTTATGGTTATTTTCCATCACTGTCAACTTGAGGATGCACAATTTCATTGTCCTTAGTGAGGTGGCTCTGTCTTTAATGAGACAGTCTGTTTAATCAGCTCAGTGAATGCTTATGAAATTTCCTTCTCTGAGCCAGTAAATCTTTCATGGCAGTACAGCATGCTGATTCGCATGAAAGTCTGAGGGATTTGGAATGTTTTTTGTGTACATATGAAAAAACAAAACCAAAACCCAATGAAAAAACCTCACTTCTGACTGTTATTGCTGGACATAGATGAGCAACATTCTACAAGTTTATTGAGGTCACGGGTCTCATTAACGTTGAGTGTGTGATCAGTGTTTACATTCAGAACACAAGTCCTGCCTTGGGTGTGCAGTGGCTGTAGACAAACCTTGCAGAGTCCTTTGCAGCCACATATGGAGCTATGTAAGTACAGAATGTGATTTCTCCCTCCATTGGTTTTACAGGTCAAGACAATATTTTTGGTCTCGCAGGTCCGCCTACCATGAAGTGTCAACTGGTTCAGTGTCTCTGTTAGCACTGATGGATTTTCGCCACATGCACTAAAGTACTTTGTGCTCTCTTAGTTGGTAGAATTGGGGGCCTGTCTGAGGCCTTTTCTTGCCAAATCATACCAAAATAAAAAGCAAAATAATACAGTAGAAATTGGACAGTGTGTAAGTGGTAAGATCTGTGCAGAATGAAATACTACAGCATCATTCTGTTCCTGATATTGCTTTGCTAATATTGTGTGAATAAGTTGAAATGTATATTTTCACTTCTGTGACAGGTCTTGAAATTATATTTTATTCTCATTGTCTTTACTTGTTGTATGTAGAGTTTTTAACAGCATGCATTATTTCCAATTTTGCTGGTAGTCTACCGTACAGGAGGCAGAAAATGAAAGATCCTAGATACCCAAAAAAGTTGTGAAACTTTTAGATGGAGCTGGTAAAAATGGCAGCAAAGGATATGTGGTGAAAATATGTATTATTTTTATTAAAAGTATTTGAAAATATGAGTAAAATTTACCACATAATTTTGCTCAAGTAATTGAGACGAGGTAAAATGCTATTGGAATAATTTTCTTCTCTGACTTTATCTCTGTGGTTGGAGGATTTTGCGATTTTCATGGCTAGAACCAGATGTTCTGTAAGATTCTGAAGTAATCTTTACTGTAATTTCTTTCATATTTATAACACTTGCCTGAGAATAGATGTGGTAAGATCAGATATATGTTCACTCCTTTATACTTCTAGAAGTCCCTGTGTCCTTTTTTCATAAGCTTTTTTTCCCTCAGAACTTGCACGTTCTGTTGTCTTTGAAGTCAGAAGTCTTTTGCCCGTTGTTCTTGATACTTATATTCCTGAAAACTGCACCTTCCCCATTTATTCCTTCAGAAACCTATCAGGTGTGCATTTTTTGCCTTATCTTTGACATGAAGAATCTTGTATGCCAGTTTTCCCTAAATCCTATTTTTTGGATAAGATGCCTGTTTTCCAAGTGCCTTGTTGGTCTTTTTGTGGCTTTTTTTGGTCTCTTTTTTGCAAGAGGTTTGGATATATTTTCTATCTTGAGATTATGGGGGGAACAGATGTTCTACCTTTCATGAGTATTTGTTTGTGGTCACTAGATGAGTACATGTACCCCCAGTGCCACAGCTCAATTCCTTCTGCCACTGGTAGATTTAAGACCAGTCAAGGCTCAGTTTTCCCTGAGACATTTAATTATATAATGAAACAATCACTGTTGTCATGTGAAAGACATGCAGAGGTCAACTAGTTCCTTCCTGAAGACAAATGAAAACTGGATAAATTAAAAAATGCACTGCCTGGCCTCTCACTAACAAACTCGCTCAGGCAATGATGGGATTACTTCCAGGTATGTATAAGGCTCAATTTAGGTTGCTGACCTATAGAATTAAATTGTTTATGTGCATGTGAGCAAACTCTCACTGTTATGAGTCAGATTTGAAGTATAGTTCTTACTGATGCATTATACTTTTGAAGTGTGTCTAGGACCAACAGAAAGACCTCTTAGAAAATAGCTTAGAAAAATCTGATGTGCCTTTAATCTCTTTTGGTACTTGGAGAACAATGGCAACATTTGGTATTGCTGACTATTAAATTTTATTTTATGGATTTATGGATTTCAATTTTAGTGTGTAGTTGTGCTTCTATTTAATGGGATGTATACCCATAAACCAAGGAAGTTCTGCTGCTTAATCTGCTCACAATTCCTAAAGCATCACAAAATTCTCTTATGAGTCCTATATTTTTTCTAAGTGTTCTCTGGCAGATATAGTGCAATATTTTTACTGATGCTTTGAAAATGGCCTTTCCTTCTGGTGCTTGATATCTGATTTGTTGTCTTGCCTCTTACTTCATTCTTGCTTTGCAGTGTGATAAAAGTTCAATAATTGAAGAACTGACATCTCCCAATTCTTATTTGGAAAATACTCTTTCCTGGGAAGTAATTAATGGCACTTACTTTCAGCCAAGTCAGAGACATAAAATGAGAGGCAGAAAACTTCTTACCTCAGAAAATGCAAAGGTTTTTTTTCTGCTTTGCCGTGCCTATGTGTTTTGAATGAGGTCTCCTGGCTTAGTTAATTGCTATTTTCTACTACAATTTCCAGGCAGCTTTACCCTAAAACTCCTGTAATAACAGATTGCTGCATCAGTATGTTATGACTTTCCTCCCTGTTAACTAAGTACTGACCAGTGGCACTAAACCATAGCTCTGCACAATCAACAGTGAGAGCTCAGTACCACCTCAGTGAGGGCTTGTCACCAAGAAAGGCCACCAAAATCTGCCAGTTTATTACTGATGGCAAGAAGCATGCACAATAAGGGCCAGATGCAGAAGGATGGAGGGAGGGGAGTTATCTGTGGCAGTAAATTTCTAGAGAAATCATTTGCATTCATTTTTCTTGGCAGGCCTGGCTGGCATGTTCTTTAAGCTCTGCTTCATATAATCACAATTGCAGGGAATTGTCTCACTGTGAGTGTGTGCTATTCCTTTTGTAGATAGAGATGAGCACAGTGAAAGCTAGAGCACTATATAAGTGATTAGAACTTGTTGGTGTTCAACAAGAAACTGTACTGAGAAAATTATGAGATTAATAGTTATATACCTACTCTACTCGAAAAAAATAGTCTAAATTAAATTCAAAAGTACAATATTCTTTGCCAGTTTGTTATTATATCGTTAGCACAACCCACTTCTTGAGTAGTCCCAGAAATGTAAGGAATTCATGTCATGATTTAGAAACAAAGTTATGTGGCTTAGAAATTTCTTATGTGTGGGCTAGTTATGCCCTTGGTTTTGTCTGATGCAATTTGATGGGTTAAACTATGTTTTATATGGATTTGTTAAGAAGATGAGCAAGTAAATACACATTTAAGCAAGTCATTACTATACTCTATCCTGCAATTTTACCGAACTAATTAAAGACAGAAAACCACAGAATTTGAGTCAAGGTCACAGTAACACTAAATCAGTAATCTGCAATGTTTAAATCTTAATATCACAGAGTAATTCCAAATTTTAAGGTTAGTAGTGGTTTTGTCCTGGGAAATTTTAAGCAGAAGACTGATCCCTTTATAAGAATATTGGTCTAGTCGGTACTATAGATCTATGTTGACCAAGGTGGTAAAGGACACAAATGTCCCTCAAATGTGTTTATTCAAGGACATGAGTGTGGGGGAGCCCAGTTGGCTTTGGACTCTCTGTAAGCTGAGATATTGAAGATGGAACCTTACACCTGGCAGAGGGTTAACCACAGACAGTAAGGACTGTGGCACAGGGTGGACTTCCTGCTAGCATATCTAACCTATGGCATTTGGACATGTGGCTGTGTGTCCAATCATGAGTTGTTATGTTTTATGCTAAACCAATGGTGCGTGTACATGTGTGACACCCAGAAGTGTATGAAGTAGAAACACTGTTGTAATAAGGGGGGCTGGTATTCCTGATCACCGTGTCATCTTCCCACCTTGACTGATGACATATGGTGAACCCGACGCGATTGCAAAGAAAGATAGAAAACAGAACTCAACAAGATGACTTTGAAGCGAACGAACATCGGCGAATTTCTCGGGAAGCCCGTCAGGAGGGTCAGACGGCCACTGACCCCCTCGACTCGTTTCACTGCTTCCCAGCTCGAGAGATCATACGCCCTGAGCTCTACCTGTTGCTGCTGATGAGACTTTTTCCCTGCTGCTGAGGCATCGCTTCACTCTGCGTAAGTTATCGGCACACCCGCGGGCAGCACATCCAACCCCTGTCCCGCTCAGCTCAGTTGCTCTCAGTCTTCCCACAGGGCTGCCCTGCTGCACCCCGGAGCGTTCCGTCATCCCGCTCTGTTTCCCAGCAGCAGCCCTGCGAAGACTGTGTGGCTGTGCGCGGGCTGCCTGGCCGCGTACGCAACCTGCATGCTGCCGTGCCCCACTCCAGCCATCCCAGCTCGGCATAGCATGCCACCCGGCTCCGTGCCTGGTCTGCATCCCTCTGGCTTCGCTGGACGCCCCTGGCCATGCCCTGAGCCAGCTGAGACCATGCCTGAACGTGCCCTGGCCCACCAGCACGGCCGTTCCACATGGAGCGGCCCCGTCTCCTCCCACAGCCGCCCAACTGGCTGGTCGCGCCCCCCCCGCTCAACCCGGACTGTTGTGCAATCACTGTATCCCGGCAACTGCCGCCTGTGAGCTCCGGCTGTGGCAGGCAGCGTTCCAGCTACCATTCGGCTTCAGTTTTACTTTGCTCTATTTGTAACTAACAAGTACCTCCTGCAACAATCTAGAAGTTTACACGTCCCAAGTAAGGATGGGAGAGATGGCTCAAAAGGAGTCATAGGGGGCGGGATATTCCGGTGGCATTTGGAAGCGACAAGAGTCGCTTAAGGGGCCGGCCCAAATATTTTTGAGACACCTGTTTTGAACGGATCAGCCACCGGAGAATAGTGGGTTCCATGTTATCTAGAAAGGATGATTCTGTTATCCTGTCGTGCTAGAGACACATGGAATCAAGCTAGTTCCCTGCTTCTGCAATAAATGCAAACATGGAGCAGAGAGAGGGATACCAGACCACTTCTTAGAGTTGCTTTCACTGTCTGTGTGTGGATGAATTGAGCAAACCTTTGCTCAAAAGCTCCACACATAATAACGAGGCACTGAAAGACTTTAAGAAGTTAAAAAACTACAAAAAAAAAAAAAGAAAAAAAGAACAAAAAAAAATAGAAAAAATAAATAAAAATTGGAAAAAAAAAAAGAGGGGGAGAGAATACCTGTCTGTTGTCTGTTCAGCTACCTTTTGAGGAGTCATGACCTTATCCTCCAACAGCCTGCTTTCTGCTTGCCTGTTGTACACGCACAAGCTACATGGACAACTCATCTATGGACATTCAGCAATGAGAAGAAGGAATACCATT
>JAYRBT010000114.1:35380964-35403369 GCA_036023395.1 Myiotriccus ornatus | reverse complement strand
TGTGTCCAATCATGAGTTGTTATGTTTATGCCAGACCAATAGTGCATGTACATGTGTGACACCCAGAAGTGTATAAAGTAGAAACACTGTTGTAATAAGGGGGGCTGGTATTCCTGATTACCGTGTCATCTTCCCGCCTCGACCAATGATACCTGAGCATTTCTTCTACTCTTCTACAGCAAGCAGTACAGGCTCTTTTTTTGTCTTCAGGCAGTTCCAGAAGTGATTGTAGTGGTTCCATATTTCCATTTCCGCCTCTTGGTCATTATCATGTTCAATTTTATTTTTCTCTCCCTTTTTAAAATTGCACAAAGCCTTTCAATTGGTAAAATGCATAATAACAATATTAACACAATAATACAAGATTTTAGGCCTGAAGTGCCAATTGACTTCTTCCGTTATTGGCTGGTTGTTACTTTTAAGATTGTTACTATTGTTGTTACTAAGGTTGTTACTATTAAAATCATAGCTTTCATAAATACACAGACGAATTTGCGTAGTACATCTATAAATCCACTAAAAATCATAGATGTCCATTCACTTGAAAAATAAGGTAAAATACAATGATCTAATTATTTTTGCTTTGTTTTTTACTCTCTCACTCACAAAATTTCTTAATGCCTGTGGTGGGATCCTGAAAGCATGGTTTGTACCCAAAGTATGTACATGAAACACGATTGTACATGCCTGAGAGTAGCCTTGAGGAGAATGACTTGGGGGTGTTGGTGGATGAGAGCTGGACATGACCTGGCAAGGTCAGTGGGCACTTGTAGCCCAAAAAGTCAATTGTATCCTGGGCTGCATCAAAAGCAATGTGGCCAACAGCTCGAGGGAGGTGATTCTGCCCCTCTACTTCTTGTGAGACCCCATCTGAAGTGCTGCATTATGCTCTGGGGTCCACAACCTAACCAGGATGTGGACCTGCTGGAGTGAGTCCAAAGGAGGGTCACAAATCTGATCAGAGGGCTGGAGCACATCTCATATGAAAACCGGTTGAGAGAGTTGGGATTATTCAATCTGGATAAGAAAAGGCTTTGGAGAGACCTTATGGCATATTCTAGTATCTAAAGGGAGCCTGCAAGAAAGCTGGAGAGGGGCAATTTAGAAGGGCATGTAGTGATAGAAAAAAGGAAGAATGGCTTTAAACTGAGAGAGGGTAAATTTAGATTACCTATTAGGAAGAAATTACATTGAGGGCAGTGAGGCCCTGGAACAGGTTGCCCAGAGAGGCTGTGGATGCCCCATCCCTGGAAACGTTCAAGGACAGGTTGAATGAGGCTTTAAATAACCTGGTCTAGCGGAAGGTCTCCCTGGTCATGGCAGAAGGGGTTGGAACTAAACAATCTTTAAGGTCCCTACCAGCCCAGGTTGTTCTGTGGTTCTATGACTCTGGTTTTAACCTACATCAGACCAGCTGTCCTGGTAACTCAAATTTACACTTCTTCTGTCTCTGCACGGGTTGTACAAGGCAGGAGAGATGCACCAGGTTTGGACATGGTCAGTGGCATACAGAAGTGAAAAGCAATTTTTTATGTCATGGCCTTTCATTTTAAAGGGACTATTTTCAGTTGGTTCTGCCTAAGGTATCACTTCTTCATCCTCAACAACAACTAGGTCAACATAGGACTCCAGAGTAGTTGTAGGTCAACCCCTTTTTATTAGAGGAAATGTTTAGACCTTTTGTGACAATGGAAAGTTCTCCTACTGAATTAATTTGATTTCACAAGCACATACATGGAGGGATGACGTACAAGTATGAATGCATGGGAAGGAGAATAGGAATCTTTGCTGAAAAACTAGAACTCTATTTCTGCAACAGGAAAAGGACACAGTACCCTTAATCAACAAGACCAAAATTCTGTAAAAGTATTAAACAGTCTAAACAGTATGCATTCAAACAGTGACATAAATGACTCATGTCTCTCCAATGTCTTCAACATTTATTAAAAAAAATCTCCCTTCTGTGAGTGACAGCCAACTAGGGAACTAATTTGCACTATAATTTACCCTGTGGCTTTGATCACGAAACCTGTGATATATTTTATTACAATAATTTCTATTCATAATGAAATTATTAGTGTCCTCCAATGTCTGCCTTGAATCTGGACCTCTTTCCTTCATGTATCTTATACAATTTGAAACATATCAGTTAATTGGGGTCTTCATTTAGCTGTCAGCTTTAGTGAAATCAATTTTTAAATCAATGTAGGACACATTGTAATTGAGAATGAGGTTCCAGGTATCTAGTGGTCACTTCATGGTGCTCCAGATAAATATGACAATTTAGAGAGTATAAAATTAGCCTCATCTGCTAAATGCATCCTGCTGTGAAATTGCAGCCAGTTAGAAGAGGAAAGATGCCCTTGGCATAGAAAAAGGGTGTGAGAGTATATGAAAGTTATAATGGAAAATGTAATAGATGCCAGAAATAATTACACAGGTGACTTGCACAGAGTATATCTGCTATTCCTTGGATTTCTTGAGAAAACCTAAAGCCTGTTATTAATTAAGACGCAAAAATAGGAATCTGCTGTAGTTCTTTAATCATTAAAATAGTCTGCTTTTCTTTTACATACATTATGTTCTTTAAAATAGTACTTGTTCCTGAAATCTTCTTCTGTGGAAACAAAGGATCCTTTATATTCGACTTTCTGGGGTTGTGCAATTCTCTTGAGGTACTGCCTTGAAACACCTTAGCCGATATAAAGTTAACATTCAGTGATGTTTTTAGAGATGTATACAGAGCAAATAATTAGTGCAGGAGAAATGGCACTTCTCTGAATACTGACTGTAAAAAGCACTTAAATTGCAAACCATCCATGTGTATGAAAAATACAAGGAAGATGAAGAACTCACAAAGACATCAGGGTGTTCCTGCTGGTAAGTGATTCACTGGGCTTTTTATTCTGATATTTCCCTTTTGCCAGAGTGCCTGTGAAATGACAGTGTGCTGCTGTAGTATATGTTTCTACCTTTAGGGTTGTGGGGTAAGTTTCTAAACATGAATCATATGTCATGGTGGCTTCTGAGCTGTTTGATTTACTAAACAGTTTCAGACGTTGTTTTTCCCATTTTACTCTGTTGCTCTTGGTGGTCATTATTTGATATATTCCCATAGTTATAATTAAAAGAAGGGGGGGAAATCCCTTCCTATTTACAAAAATCTGAGAAACAGAGAGTAGATGGGTCTTGCGTGTCTTCAGTTGTCTTGCTATAGAGTGGTTCTTGTACTGCCAAGTACTGCTTAATTTTTGGGCATCAGTCTGAGCAGTCTGAAGGCTGCCATTACTGACACCAGCAAGAGCCAAGGCGGCAGGTGATTGATTACTTCAGTGCTACAAAATTCCTGTATCCAGCCTTCCTCTTATTAGTCGTCCCTTTCTTCTGCTGATCATGTTCATGTAGAGGGTTAGACAAACTCTGCTGAAGTCTCTGGAGAGCAATACAGAAACACGCCTAGATAAAATGCAGGTACTCAAAATATGATGACACTGCTTCTGGTACTTGTCCAGGCTTGTTTAGATCTGGTTTGGGTGCAAGGTATAGATGTAAGCTCCAAACTACCACAGAAGATTTGTTTGCATTAGAGAGCTCTTCCAGGTACCTGTTAACCTAATTTCGGAGCAAATTTCGACTCTGAAGGAGAGTGTAACATATGATTCATTTAAAAGTGAATGAAAAGAATAAGCTGTTTGCATTTTACAGTGGTAAAACAAAGATCTGTTTTTTGAAACAGATTTCACTACTATAATGAAAGAAATAAGAGCTAAGCATCAAAAATCTTGAGGGGATTGAAAATACTGCGTTGGGTAACAATCTTGCACAGCCAGATACAACATTTTTGACTGAGCTATAGTGTGGAAATAGAGAAAATGAAATAAACACAGCACTTGGAAGAAAATACAGTATTTGTAATTCTAGAAAAATAAGACAAGGAAGAAAAATAACTCAATAGGAAATAATGACAGGTAAATGATTAAGCAGTATCAATAAAATATTTCAGAGTAATATTGCAGTAATTCTTCAAGGGATTTGGTTAATGTTTTGAATAAAAATCTGTCGATACTAGTATTAGTTTTTACTGCATTAGAATGTTTGTCTGCTTGAAAATCTTCCCACTTCCAAAACTGTTAAAAATTTTCTCAGCAATAATTCTGCAAGAGAAATCTTGTGCTAGCCTTAAGAGAGCAGTATGATAAAAATCATGATGAATGGCAGACTTGAGTAAACTGTACCCCTCTGTTAATGAATAACATCTTTTTTTTATTTAATAATTGAGTCAAAACATTAAAGATGGGGCAATCAAGCAAGTCGTAAGCCTTGAAGAACCACTGTATTTTATGAGTTTCATACCAATTAAATTGGTTTGTTCTGCTATATGTCACTGTTGATTTGCATTTTTTTGCTGGCTGAAGCCCGGAATCAGCATTCCTTAGAAGCCCCATCTCATGCTTTTTACATTTGATATATGAATCATGAATCGGTGTATTCTCTTCTTTAGATTTCCTCATCCGCTGCTGCATACATAGTTTTCTAGATCTCTTCATTATACGGTTGGGCACCTGACATAGAGACACAGCAGGTTGTGAGCTGCAAGTTTGAACTAGGTGGGTGAGATAGATAGGCTTGGGATATGCTTCACTGCCTTCTTAGGATTTACTTAGATGCCTCTGAACTTTGTGTGTGGGATTCCATAGCTTCCCTCTGAGATTCCCAGGCTAACCCTCCCCAGATCTGGGCAGGGGTTTGAGATCCAACTCCCAGTGGGTGGATTATACCTAAGCAGAAACTTGAAGGTCTTATTTCTTGTCAGTATTCCCACAGTCCCCGCATCAGAGTAGCTTATCCCAGGTCAGAGACAGATGACCAATCCTGCAAATCCATACCCATTTGACTAAGCCTGTTTTCATGAGTAATGGCATAAATACTTTTCAGGGTTTGGTTGTTTAATTTAGAACCCAATTATGAGATCATGGCTTATGATCTTCAGCAGTGAGTATGATCATTAATCAGTATGCAAGGTTTTCAACTCAGTGGGAAGTCCCTGTCATGGGCTGATTACTCTTTGTGAGCAAACATCCTTCACAACCTTCAGAGCAGCTAACAGCTATGGAATTGCACCAGTCATTAGATGTGGTAAAGATCAATAAAATACAGTTACGGTGAAATCAGAGAGATATATAGTAGACAAGTAAACAGAAAATGGGTTATATCTAATGTCTGTGAAAAGTTAAAAGTGCCTTACATCAACAAATGCTTCCAAATTCAATGACTTGGCAGCTTGTTTATTATTATTATTATTATTTGTGTAATTTCTACTCCTGTAGATATACACATTTTTTTTAGAGTTCTTTAAATTATTTATGTTTCAACTGTGGTAAGAACCTTAAAATAGATACATCTTGAGGAATGTTGTTCAGATAAATATTTAATAAGGTACAGATTAGAAGAGGAGGTAAACACCACATCTAATTCATTTACAATGACAAATTAGAAAGAATTTTAAAATATTTTTGCTCTCCAGGAAAAAAATGTCCTACACTAAGTAATTGATTTTTTGATAATTCTTTCAAGCATAACTGTGTGCAATTTTGCTGCAGAGACAGGGATACTGTGACACTGCTCTGAATCACTGAGAAACTTTTTAATGTCAGGATGAAAGGCTACTGAAGATAGTTAATAAAATTAATAATTGTAATTTGTCATCCTGGTTGATATTTTCATGCTTAAACCAGCAATTTTTTTTTCTGGGAAAAAAAGCTGGTTTGCTGAAAATTCCGCAGATTGTTGTGGTTGATGAGGCATTTTGCTTGTGTAAAAGCTGTAAAACAGTCATTTGGGTAGTGCTTACATTTGTCACTCTGCCAAAAGAAGTCAAACTGCAGCATTACTGATTACAAGAGAAGGGATGGGTTTTGGGGTGCTGTGTAGGAACACGAGCAATAGGATTTATGTGGGGACTATTTCCCAGCACAATGACTGCCATTTTCTGCTCACCTCTGTGTAGACAGTCTTATTCCCAGGTGCTTTAAGAGATGACATGTTAGGATTTTGGAATTGAGGTAATTTTTCAGCCCAACTTTCAACTATACTGCACTAGTAAAGTGCTCCATGGCTGTACTTGCTTTCCAAATGAAGAATAGGGAAAATAAAATAAGTATGTAATCTTGAGAGAAACATGGAATAATTTGAATATATAACCTAAAATTCACAGGAGTTTAGCAGTCCCCATCTGCCTGCCTGAAGCAGTGCAGCCCAAGTTCAGCTACCCAGTGGCAGAACATTGCTGTGAGCAATTTCAGGAAAAAACACCAGGAAGCTGATACCACAGCATCACTGTGCCACATTTGAAAGATGAAGAAGACTAGTATGGATTTAGGGTACAGTGACACTGTTCAGCATCATTCAAGAAAATCACACATTGGTCTGAATAACACTGTAATCATAGTTTAAGTCACCTGCAAAGTAGCAGCAAGCATTTTGTTATCTGTGGTTTAAAAATGAACGTAATTAGGTACTAGAAGCAGACTCAAAAAGTATAGAAATAGAGGCCATAAAATAACAAAAAAAAGCTATTAGCTTTTAGCAAATAAAAGCTATTAAAGATTACCGAAGGAAGAGAAGAACAAAGGAAATGAGGTTAGTATGGTTTATTGAAATTTGGCTTGCAAAATTGGAGTTCATAGTTTTCACTGGAACTGAAGTCGGTGTACTGTCTAGTCTGTATTGTACATGGGCTACACAAAAATTTGTGCCTAAGACATATGGATAATCTGTTATACAATCTAATCTTTTCTTCCTCCTGCATATGCTTTGAAATATTCTTTTAGTAAATAGCATTTTTTAACAAGAAAAAGGGAACTGATGGATAGTTTTCTTGTATTCTGGAGCAAATAATATTCTTTCCACTACTGAAAACATAACATCTTGCTCCTATAAAAATGGTTTTTATCAATGCATCCCATGCTCTTCAAAATGGGATTATTATTTTAATCCCTGGGTTATGGCTGGTGAAACTGAATCACTGTGAAGTTATGGCTTTATCCAAGGCTGTGTAGTGTGTAAGTGACAGATCTGAGAATAAAGGTTCTGAAATGAGCTCTCTTAGTTGGGTTAAAAACAACAGTAGCAAAAATAGGAGCAGCATATCTTGAAAGTGAGGATGAGAGATGAAATCTCTAATTGGGAATCTCTCTGTTAATACATCAGGTCAGGTTGTGACTTTGTCACAAGCAAAGGGTGTTAGGGAATAAGACAAAGTACGATGATGATTCACTGGTGAAATCAAGCCCTTGTCACTTGCTACATAAGACAGAAATAGTTTAGCTACCACCTTCTCCAAATTACATATTTTTCTTCTAAGGATCACATGCTTAGGGAGGGTTTGTCTGCCCCAGCTGAGGTGCCTGGAAGTTACAATATGTGCAAGTCCGAGCAGTGGACATAGTTTGCAGCTGAGACAGCTGAGAAGGATTCATCATCACCAGCAGAGGGGTTGATTCTCCTTGGTCACTCCACTGACTCTGCAGTGAGAGTGGCAGATTTTATCACAGTTATCTAGCCTCTTTAAAAAACAAAAGTCAGGAGAGATGATTGCTTCAGAAAAATAATATTTCTGAGCCCCTTTTCAAATTAAAACCTTTTTAGCATTTCAGTTTTATTGTTAAATTGTTTCAGTTTATGAACTACGAGATATTCGTGGAGGTTCTGATCTCTTCAAAATTTTGGATGGATGAGGACTGGAATATATGTTAGAAAGTAAAGAAAGTTAATGTAAATCAAGACCATTTTAGATAATATGGCAGATTAAATAGATGTTAATTCTATCCATAACATGTAGATAAAAAAAAATTTAATCAATTAAAAAGAAGATGAATTACGTTTAGCATTGCAACTGTTCATTAAAGGTTTCTTGACTTTGCAGTATTCATATTTAAGAGTTAGATGCCTTGAGAGCTCCAGAAGAAAGTTTGCTGCAGATGGTTCCCAAGGCTGCTGCACATACAAGGAATGCTCTGGTGGCTGCCATCTGTTATAAACTGGTGTATGCCCCTTATGTGAATAACACCTGATTCTGAATTATTTTATTGTCTTTTACATCGCTTTCAAAATTCAGGTGTGTGGCAAGGTGATGGAAGTGACAGAAATGCTTGATAGAGTTAAATTTAAGGCAAGAAGAGACACCCAAGTAGAGTAACTGAACTCTGAATAATACAAACTATGGCATTTCACGTAGTCAACTGTGTGTTGAGCCCTAATTGTACTGCACAGTGTCTTCCAGAAACAAGTTTTCGTTTGGCAACCGAAAGAAGTAGAAAATATACCCATATCCTCAGTAGCTTGTTCTCTGAGTTATTGAATTCTTTTTACTAATAAGATATTCAGTAAACAGCAACACAGGACTAAAATAGATCTAAAGCAGAGTAATTTTTTCTTAAAGAGACTTAAAAGTCATGTTTTTAGCTAACACTTCTGATTATTTTTACTACAAGTAATTCCTAAAACTACTGAGTAAGAGAAACCAGGGAAAATTTTTCTTTTCTTTATTGAAGTTGTGCTTATTTCTTTCTTTGGCAGCCTTTAGTTTATCTTGGAGTTTTTGTTTCTTCTTTATAGTGGATTCTTTGTTTATTGTGTGAATGTTCTGAAATCAGAAAAGGGAAAGCTTTTTTAAATTGGGAAAATGTTATTACAGAAACTACAAAAAATTGGCAGAAAGATTCAGAGAAAATATTCCATCTGCCACTAGTTTTAATTAAATCAAAACCCCAGAATAGAAACAGTCAAAAATGCAAACCCAGAATTCAGTCAAATGACTTGTATATTCAGTTACTTTAATTGGAAAATTAAAATGACCCCCAAATATTTTTGCTCCCTATTTCCCACTGTGTGTTGCATTATTTATGAAACAAGATTTTTAAAGTAAGTAACCCTTTTCTGAACCACATTATTCTTGTTTATTTATGTTTTGAATGTCTGCATATTATATCATGTAACCCTCGAGCCATTTAAGTTAGTAATAAAATCCTGGTTAACCTTTTCACCACCAGTTTTTTCTGTTTCCCTAGAATATAATTTTTGGATAGTTCTTTAACAGATGAAGTGGTACATGTTGGCTTAATGTATAGAGGCATCAAATTAACAAAGAAAGTTCTGTGTGAGTTTAAGAGTATGACAAACAGATTGTTAAAAGCTTTCTCTAGAATTACCAGCCATTCACTATCTTAAGACTATGCTGTCTGCTGATGCCAGTATAAATTCGAATGGGCAAAAAATTAATGGGCATTATAAGCTATGAAGAGAGAAAAACAAAACGTGTGTTGTTATCTGGCATCAAATGGATAGAAAATCAAAGCTGATGGGTATTAGAACAGTTCCCACACTTGAAAAGCATTTAGGAAATTTATGAACTATGCATATCCACAGTCATTTCAGGATCTACCATTTTTAGTGCCTTCTGTATGCAATTCATTGCTATCATTGTCAGCATGCTTTCTTTTACTCCCCTTTTCTTTTCTTTTCTTCCTCTATGTATCTACCTTACAGCAACAGGCTTAGAGAATATATGAAGTATTACTGCCAGAAACCAATACCACAGCCTCCAACCTCCAGAAACAAGATGGTGTAACACATCTCCCATTTGTTGGGATGCTGTTGGTTTGAGTCTGGGGTTGTGTTCAAACTCACATGGCTACAGCAGATAATGTGAAACAATGCTAACTGCTATGTCAGTGTGTCCTGAGGTAACCTCTTTGCCTTAGATGTAAACAAGATGTGCCACTGCTTCTGGACTAGATCTGTTTTTCTGTCTTTTCTTGGGAGATATTCTCATACTGTGGTTGAGAAATTCATGAGAATATTATATGAAATAAAACTGTGCCTGTTCATCCAAGCTCTGGTGGCCACCCTGTGGGCCATGATGCAGGTACCACAACCTGCTTAGTCTGCAGTTGAGGACACCCACATCTTACCTTTACTTCTAGAACTATCTCTGAAGCTTTGGGGAATTTGAGTCATCTCAGACCTTGTGTCTCACATATCAGTGTCTGGAGGACTGCCATCCATCGAGGGTGCATGTTCATTCCTGTTCTTGTCAGTATTAAGGGGTGCTATTGAGAACTGTGCTGTTAAGCCTTTCCTGTTGCTTTGGCCCACCACCGCAAAGCAAGAGTTATCCACTGGTTTGTTGAGGTTCACTTGACTGTCACATGCTGGCTGAAGACTCCTTTCTTCTCACCTGGCATAGCAATCACATCTTTGAAGAATTCATTGTGTTTTTGCAATTCCCAATGGGAATATTTTCGTGCTTGTGTAAAACCAGTTTTTCAATCCATGGAAGTCTACTGCCTGTTGCATATATCCAGCTAGGTGTCAATCTTGAAGTGAATTCTGTTGTTCTAAGAATAGGTGGAGAGGAAGATGAACTGAATAAGACTGATATAATCAAAAAACTAACAATCTTAAAACAAGCCTAATTTTAAGAAAAAGGTGCTTTGAATACTTTTTTGCAGTATATTTACAGTAGTAAATGTCTAATGTAGCTTGAAAAAGTAGAGAATATTTCTGCACTGTACCATGAAGAAAAAGGTATGAATTTATTTTTTTTTATTTAGCTTTTTCTCTCATGCTTTTAACGCATCAAATTATTCAGTAATATTTGAAAAGAAATGAAGAACACTCTACCTGAATAAAGTGTAAACCACTAGCAATATAAATGTACCTGATATATGAGGAAAGAAAGAGAAGCAACTCTTCATAAAGTTAGTAAAATGAAATGATGACCTTAGAGGAATTTAGAATTTCATAAGGTACCAGTGAAGTTTCTAAGTTCTGGTAAATTGATTACTGTTAATGAGTGAGAAAAGCCTCTGGAGTGTACTTTGGAAAAAGGAATCACAAGATTTTTCAGTCACAAAATTAAAAGGTGCTTTCCTAAAAGACACTGAGATTTAATTTAGAATTTGAACCTTTATGATCCCTCTTCCCCATAGACTGGGACAGGGCAATGAACAGAATAGTAAATAAAATGCTATATGATTATGGATGAAATCATAGTGAACAGGAAACTCATGTCAGTTATGGCCTGGAACTCATATTCAACACTGAGACTCAGCTTAGGTCCTCATCTGCTGTCATGGATGTGCCTCTGCTCCTCCAGGGGCATTGTGATGTGTCATGTGAGCCAACTGGCTGCTTGATTTTATTTTCTCTGAGGAAAATGAATGTACTGGAGGCTAACATAAGCAAGACTATTTAGACACATTGTGATCTAATGGCATCAAGACAATAAGGAAAGGCTGAGAAACAGCACTGCATTTCCTTAAGATTTCTATTAAAGGGTTTAATAATAAAAGTGACAAAGCTACTTACAAATCTTAAGTTAGTTTAAAAAGACATTCAAGCCCCAAATCCTTCAGAAAAATACTTTTAACATAGATATTGTTATTAATTGACCTGATATTCAACAAAGGTGTTTTTACATTAAAAAAACTCTATTCACGTTATCTGAATCACTGGCCCATATGGAATTTAAATTAGTTAATTTCACAGATTTTAATAAAGAAAAATTGACTCTGCATTTGTGAGTCTTTCAGGAATATGTAGCTTATTCATAATGATATGGAGATCTGTTCTGATGTATCTCAACCATGATGAGAGCAATGCAGAATGTAATTCTCCAGATAATGAAAAAGATCTTCATCTTTGATTAGTTGAGGAGGTCCAAAAGGTCCAAAATTACTTTTTCAGAAGGAAGAACAACTAGCTTCATAAATCTTTTGTACACCAGTGCAGGGATAACAGTATATTTTAAAAATAGTATATCTTATATGGATCATACTGACTAAACCTTTGACTCAATTGGAGTGTCTCACTGGTGAAGAGTGGCTTTGCAATTGGTCCTATACTTCTGAGGAATTCTTTGGCAGATACAAGGTCATGAATAAAGTCATGGTTACAGTTATTCTCCTTGATTAGGTCCTATTTGCAATTTATTTATGTGTATCCATGGAAATCCACAAAGGATGAAAGGGGACCCTATAAAGTAAAATGTGCTCAGGACACTGAAAGAGGTGCCATTGGATTACTTGGTACTGATTCAGTGTTACAAGACTTCAGTGACAGACTTTAACTCTTACAAAGACATTGGGCCTTTAAACATAACCGAGAGAGTTCAGCAGATCTCATCCCACATATAATAAGTGTATGGTTAACATGCTTGTTCTTTGTTTTGCAGTTTGTCCTTCCTGGTGAAGATGAGTATCTTTCTATATTAATAAAAACTATTTATAGGTCTTACATATGAATTATCCCACTGACTCTCTTGTACAACAACTAAATCCTGGTTTTGGCCACATGCAAGACATTTTAGGTCCTTTATATTTCCTGTATTTCTTTCATTCATTCATAGGCTTGTAGTAAATGTCCATATAGATTTGTATGTTCCTTTTCCCTTCTGTCTCTTTTAACCCTATTTTGAGTATCTCTGAATTTCCTAGTTTTAGTTCTTGTATACATGAATTTCATCAGTTGTAGAATAGGACTAGTGATGCTTACCTCTGTGTGAAAATCTTTGTATTTTTCTATTGAAAAATGTCTTGTGAGAGCAAGGCAGAATTATTTACAGATTTAACTTCTGACAGCATTGAGTGGTACCACCAGAATGCTATAAGACCTGTAAATCTATTGTCCATTTCAGTACATTTTCAGGGGCTAAAACAAGCAACGAAAAGCAGCAGACTGTGAAGACAGGAAAACTACCTGCATAGCATGGCAGGCTGGGATCCAAATACAATTCTCTTTCTTACTTAAAACAAGGGGACATCTTGTGTCTGAGCAAGCTGATGTAAAGTAGACCTAGGGGAATCAAGTAGTGAAATAGCAGACATAGACAGCAATAACACAGTCTTTGAAGCAACAACAAAACAGATGGTTCAGTGGCCCTCTGTCCACTCCAGAGAATATACAATTACTTACAGGACAAAGCCCATCTGGTCCTATAATAATCTGAGACTTCATCCTGACTAAAGCTGCAGTGGGCTTGTTGCTGGCTGTTTAAATTAACTTGATCAATCACCTCTATAAACCTATCTAAAAAAATCCAACCTTTTTCACCCTTTAACCTGCTGTAACAGGTTCATCTCTTGCCTTGTGAACAGAAAAAACAGAAGAAACCAGTGCCACCTGTTAGCTTTGGGAAGGATGGCCTGTACCTATTGGAAACTGCTGCAGATGACTGAGCAGTCCCTAAAGTTTTAGAGGCCACCCTGTAAACTTGTTTGTAATTTTGGCACTGTGACCAATTGTCCGAGGCCAGACAGATAAAGGAGATAGCATGTAAAGCTGTATAAAAGCATATCTCATCATGAAAGGACAGTATTTTCAAGACACTAAGCCAAGGACTTGTACTGCACTCAAATGGAGCAGGTGATTGTGCTATAAACAGGAGCTTGTAGAGACAGAAGGAGAAAGTGATATAGCCATACTGGGATAGCTTGGGAAGTGTGGAACAACAGTGGTATTTTTTAGTATTCAGAGTCCATTAAGTCACTGATTTCTACCTTTTGCAGTCACTCACGTCTGAACAACAAGATGCATGTAGAAGTCTCTCAACTCAGAGAAGGAGCCAACTTGCTGCATGTTCAAATCCAAGTTGTAGTCTCCTGAAAGTAGCCTTGGAAAATATTCTAAGCACTTATTTCTTAAATTCTTTCATGCACACTGGGTTACTTTGGAGGAGTCTCTTGGTCAAGTAATACTTGCAGTTAATTCCTTACTAAATTGTATCTTTTGTGCACATTGTTGCCATTTTCAGCATTGATCTGATTTTATCTTTTTAAGGGCCCAGCAGATTTCAGTAGGTGGTTGGCTTACAGAAACCCATTATACATTTTTAGCCATTTACTTTAACTACCAAAGAGGTATGATTGCTAGCTGCAGGTGAAGGGGAAAGGAGAGGAGTGGAATGATATATATGAATATAAAACTTGCCCGTCTGTAATGTGAAATCCACATTGTCTGAAGGATAAAACAAAAGTCTTCTTCCCCAGTCCCATGAAATTAATGCTTCCTCAAAACATCTTTCTGATTCAATCTCTATAGCATTTTCATATCTGCACTGCAACTAAGATTCCAGTAACCAGCTGCCAAAGAAAAATGTATAGACATTTCAATATATTTTCAGAATCTGGAATAGCTTTCAGGCTGTCACTGGCTCAGTTTCAGGCTTTTTGACAGGCTATAATCTGTCCTTCTTGAAACAACTGACAATTTTGCAGGCAGGTGCTGTGGAAATAGCCTGAAAAATGGACATCTATTTTAAAAAAATATTATTAAAATAAGAAACTTAAAATGTGCAGGTGTTCTCATTTTGAGTACTGTTTTTCAGGACAGTGAATATCATTCTTGTAATTCTACCTGATGATACAATTCTGAGTAAAGTCTGTCAACTGTGACCAGTGTAGCATTTGCTAAGAGAGGAACATATCCCATTTATCTTATGGGAATATAAAGTGAGTTGATATGCTAGATGACAAAAAGAAAAGAAATTTAATTAAGGATCACATTAACTTTGTCACAGTGCACTTGTAAGCTCTAACTCCTCTGGTAATAATAAAAGACACTACTGCATGAGAATTTGACACTGCTACCAGAAAGTCCTCATCTTGGTACTTTTTGCGTTTTTCATCACTGTGACCTGGAGAGTGACGTGAAAACTACTCACTGATTCTACATTTTTTTTCTTTTCAAATATATAGCATATCCATTTTCTTTAAAATATTATAATTTTATTTTTGCAGTTAAAATGTTGCCTGGTTTACCTGATTCTGGTGTGGTTCTTGCAACTCCATGTACGTGTGCGTGTGTCTGTTGCTGACGGGCTTTGTTGCTGAGACCATCATGGGTCCACAGCACCCTGCTCCAAGCCTTTGCTTAGGCAGAAGTCACCAGGTGTCCCTGAAGTACAGATATGACCTCAGCTTTCCTCTGCTTCATCACTTCGAATGTATGCTTTCTTAGTATGTCTTAAGAGAGTTAATTCCCTCTGCAGTGATTGTGTACACCATTCTTTGTCCCCACACAAGCCAGGATAGTGGAACCAACATGCGACTGAAGGATGTTGTACCCGGAGACGAATTTTATCCCATTAAGACCCAGGCATACCCGAGAGATTCAATGATGCATAAGGTTTTCATGGACTTCTAGCATACAATTGAATTTTATCTGAATTGACTACTGTGCAAACATCCCAAATCCAAACCTAATGACTACGGAAGGTATTAACCTCTATCAGCACTGTACATGACACCTTGGCATCCTCTGTGTTTACAGTTTGTAGTGAGTGCTTCATTAGGATTTCTGTGTTTGCTTGCCGTTTCTGCAACACTGCAGCGGCAGATTAGGATAATATGAAATCTTTATAAATTACATTTAGGAATTACAACAGTGGGTACAAAATTATTACTTTCATGTTGGAGAAAATAAGGTTTCAAATCAATTATAGACAGCTTAATAGAGCTGGTCTTTCGTTGCTTTATATCTTCAATTCAGAACCAGGTGTTTCTGGATGTTGCCATGATGGGAAGGCAGTTGCCGTCTACTATTGAACAACTGAAATAATAGTTCATTTTGGTTTTTTCCGTCATAACTCTTTCCTTTGAGGTAACTTATCTGGCTTAGCTTTACCACATAACATGCAAAATTAGATATATTTCTTTTTTTTTTTTTTTAAATTTGATGAATCTGAGGAAAGTCTTAAGGTGCATATGTTATTCTATGTCCTTAGAAAGTGTGTTTTTCTTGGCAGAATTTTTAACAGCTGCCATATACACCTAGTTTCTCTGTTTCAAGCTTACAGTCACCAAAGTATTTTTTAGGACCCTCACATCACTTAAATCTCTGTAAATTTTTATAATTATCATCCTTATTTGAACATGCAGATAAGATAAAACAAAAATGGTAACATGCTGTCATTAAAATTTCATTTAAGCTCCATGTCATTGTAATCAGCTAATTACACGATGCATCAGATGAGATGTAAGAACTGATTCCTGCTGGAAGTGTACAGTATGGCTTGCTATTGATTGAGTGAGAGAATCTCTACATTGTACTGAAGCTGCTGTACCACCTTGTTACTGAAGTAAGGACTTAATATATTCAGATAAGGCCATTTTCCTAGACTGTGGTCAGACTGTCGGGAAAGTAAAAAGACACTGTTTGAATGACCTCCTTCTGTTTTGGAGTAGTAGAATGTACTACCTGCACAAAACTCCTGCTTTGTTTGCAGCCTTTAGCCATCATTACTACAAGGTGCTGCTGTCACAGTTATTGAAAGGATTTTAGGCATACATCTCCTGCAAATTTAGATTGCTCTGAACAATTAGGATTGCTCACGTGGCTAGGATATCACATTTCTGAAGTGCTCATCTGAGAAAGATTTTTGACAAGTCCCCATTTTCCCTTATTTTCTGTCAGAACTTGCTGCCACTATTTATTTGAAGTGGCTCAAGTGTCATCTCTGGGAAAACAAACAAACAATCCCAGACAAGCTTTTGGATACTCGAGACTCTTTGTCTTCAAGTCTGAGACAAAGTATAGATCTGTGTGTGACAAGCATACCAAGACGTGTAGATACACTGAAAAAGGACAGTGAATAATGTCATGCAACACGTAACATTTGGTAAAGGGTCTCGCTGTACAACCAAGGGATAAATCCTGCTCCAGAGATGGAGCAGAAGGAGCGCACATACTTTGATGTAGCTGTTGTGTGCATAACAATGCAAAACCAGTGTTCTATTAAGAGAAGCATGATCTTAACATATCTTCTAAAACTTGAATAATGGGCTCTGTAGAGATAGTGTTCCCAAGACACAGAACTTTTGAAGGTTTGTTCCCTTTCCTTGGCTTCAACAGTTTCATAGCAACCAAATGCTTCTCTTGTATGAAGCAAGCAAGGGACTAATTTCAAATACAGGTCATGATTAATGTACAGACTTGAGTTAGAAATGTTCTTTTATAGTATCACAGAAATACAAAAAATAATGGGACTCAGTTTTTTTCAAGAGGAATGGGATTAGCCTTGGCTATAACTGCTGTTATATACTGAAGATGCTTCTGATTACATGTATTCTGAGCACATTTTCAGTTCTGGTGACAATATTGTTATCAGTTGCTAGATCTGCATACTAAGAAGGAGATGTTATTCAAGTTAAACTTCAAGAATTTAATCTAGATTTTCATGCTGATACTAATGTACCTAGCATTAATATTTATGAACCTAGTATAGTAAAGAAGGGGGTAATATAAGGCAAGAACTACTGATATAATAAATTTACTAATGAAGATAAATATTCTATGAAAGTTGATCAGTCAGCCTGAAGACACCCCACGGTTCGTAAGTGTCTGGCTTTTGCATTATTAATTATTTAGCTGAGAAGGAATCAAAAATCCAGGAGACTGAGAATGGTTATTTTCTTCACCCTTGTTCATCTCTCCCTTTTTAATGGTGGTGTAGGGAAATTGTAGAGCTCTAATAGGATTTAAAGGCAACATAAACATGTATCAGAATTTACAGTGGCCCTTGGAGAGAAACAAACCCAGTATTTTTGGCATTCCCGTGAGTGACATAAATGAAACCAGGTACTAAGCATAAGTGTTGCATGCAAAATGTGCACTAAGACTCTGAGAAATAGATAAGCAGATTGTTTACATCTGGGCTGTGTCTTGGGAAAGCCTTAACCAAATCATCTCAGATTGCCATTGCACAGTCAGTCTCTGTCTCTGGTAGCATCAGAATTTTTTGGCCTAGTTAATTCCACACAAGGCAGCAAAACAAATGGTGTGAGTGGTGTGGCAGACAGTTACTTCAGCACAGTCTGTCATTGTTTGGTGCTCTTCAGTGTAATGCAGAACAGGGATCACACACCACATCATAGTAGTTCATTCTTCTAGATGTTTGTCACCATACCAACACATGGGCTGCTTGTGTTAGAGTTTGCTACAAAATGGAGAGCGGTCCCTCAGGAGCTTGTCAGAGGTTGTTCATTTCACAGAGGTTATAAAAGTTAGTAGGTACTTGATGAGCACTTCATGAGAGATGACAAGACATAAAGAAAACCCCTCATCACCTTAGCACAACCTTGACCCAGTAAGTTCTGCCTTGTTTTCACAGGAGTGACTGCTGAAGGCACATCTGACACTGCTGCACGTGGATGCATTTGATTTAATACTGTTCCTGTCCCTTGCTTACCTCGTAGATCAATAACAGTTTTTGCAAATGTCCATTCCAATTTGCTTTCAATCAGAACGGCATTTATTTTATTAAATGATTGTACCTACATATTTTCAACTTCTTTTTTTTTTGTAGATCAAACACAAATGAAAATGGGTTTAAAAGACACAGAAGATTAGAGGAAAGCTGTTCCCTGATGTTTGTGCAGCAACTTTGTGATACATAACATCACTCCCTCTGTGGCTCTCAGGGCGGGGAGGGACTACCAGGGAGTCACTTTCCTATCAGATGCTGCCACAGCGCTTGGAGGTTTCCCCAAGAGAATGATGTGTTGTTTGATAAAGGGAGTGTGAGGTGTTGAACTGAGCCTACTGTGAAGAGGCCCAAAATGGCAAACCAGGTTCATGGCAATAAACTCTGGCCATTAGCACAGTAGCTGCGCTGAGACCATAGAATCCAGAGCAGAGCTTTCTTGTACTGGATGCTGTGCTGGAACTACAAGCTGGAGTGTTTACTATCTCTTGGTCTTCATTTCTCCTTGCTGTTTTGCACTCTGTAGAAAGGGCACAGTTTTAACTTGATGTAAAACCACACAGAGGACAGGTGGATAACAGCCTTCATGGCCTGATGTAGTATTACACAGCGAAACATCAAGAGGGGCAGGGAAGGAACAAGTTTCCCATTAAGTGACTTAGTTTTCAAGCAAAAGTATAAGGGTAACTTTATGTAGCTACTGTGTTAAGTGCAGTGCTTGCATTTTCAGCCATCTGACTGAGCATTTCATATAAATTTTAGCCCAATAAATCTCCAGTTCTCCTGAATATATCTGGTGGACTTCGAACAATGAATAACTGAATATTATTTTTAAATGTTTAACTTAGTCTCAGAAGATGTGTCTAAGAAGGCATAGGCTATTATTTCTAATACAAATAAAATATTAATCCATTACTGTCTATGCTATTATTAACGTTTGCAAGGGGCTAAGTCTCTTAGTATCTCTCAAAAGCTGCCAAGAACATTGTTTCTGGAACACTCAGTTATGGCCTTTTAATATCCTTTTTTACTAACTGGCTTGGTTAATTGCAGCACATGCAGTGGGATGGATCAAGGCACTGTTTCACTGGGATACGATATTTGCATAGAAATCTTTACTGCTTTAGTGCTTTTAAGTGCTTTAGAGAAATGTTTCTATAGAGTTCCTAAAAAGCATTATTCTTGCCTTCCTTCCCTTTCCTTCCCTCTCTTTTTATCTCTTCCCCTGTTTATGTGTGTGCATATGTACATTTTAAAGGAACAGTTAACCTGTCCTTGTGTGTGGAAAGTTTTCAAAAATCACTTGCCTATTGATTTAAGTAAGGAGCGATAGCAAAATTAATTAGAAAGTGCATCCTGACAGTGGGTGATGCAGCAGGACAGGGAATACAGAAATCTGGATTTGAAACACATCAATACATGTCAAAACATATATTAGTAAATTCTCAAGCTGTAACCAAAGGCATTTTTTTCTGCAGGGCAGACCTAATTTAGAGCTACTAAGGTACATAATTTTTAAAAATGATTGGTTTTATTTTGTGTGTGGTATTCAGTAAATGAATTAATGGAAAGTAATTTCAAGTTTTTTTCATAGAAAACTCTACTCAAAGAGAATAGATATCAATTAAAAATAAAAGGAACCCATAAGTTCCTAGAAAAATGTTGTGATCATGTCTTAAGATGGGTGCAGAATGTCTATTTATCTGCTTTCCATAGTTACACAATCACATATTCATAAAAGAAAGTCTCTTGAACCTTTCTCAACCTTTGCTTAGCCTGGAAACTCTTGAGAACAGGTTTAACTACCTGTAAAGAGCAGGCTTACAGAGCTAGCTGTAGATACCTTAATCTTTGTCCTTCATTGCACACACGGTTATTGTGGCCCAGGTGTGTATTATTTTGTTGGTTGTCTAGCCCACAGCTTTATTGCTGATTCTGCTGATGGAGATACTTTTGTTGTTTCCAGAATTCGATCTGGGATTCTCTTTTCAGAACCACATAGGTGAAGTTTCTTGGTTGGTTAACTATATATTTCAAACTGAATTTATCACATTCTCTACCCTCAAGTCTCACTTTTCTTTCAATGGTCATGCTTTTGTTCCCCTTTTATACTTTCCCTCACCATCACACTTTTCCACATGCCTCAATCGTGCTTACTCTGGTCCCAATTATTACAGGGAAGAAAAAAACAATGGTCTCTCTGAGTGTGTCCCAGAGCTCCTTTAAGCTAAAAACCCTAGCAGGTTCAAGCTTAAAATCCCCAATCCTCTCACCATTTTCTTTATCTTTATTGCATATCCACACACAGCCTCTAGACACTCAGAACTGACTGTCTGCGTGTACAGAAGAGGATAATGAATCAGAAGCCTCTCTAAATAAATCTATACCTTTTTTACCAATGATATAAAGCAAAGTCTACCAGCAATGTCACCAGCCCTGTATTGTTGCTGTTCTTGAGACTGTATCTCATTAAACATCAGGAAACCACTGAAATATTTCAATAATGTTTATTGCAACATATGATCACATATTAAAGTTTTTTATATTCCAGTTGATAAAACAGTTACTCAGCTATAACTTTAAAAGTCGTTGGTAAATTTAAAGAAAAACCTGTAAGCATCAACACAGTGCTAAATTCTAATAAAAGAAGAAGGAGCCTGGAAGCTGATAAGAGAGGTGGTGACTCAGAGAGGAAAGATGGTTCAGGCAAGAATAAGCACAGAGCACGGAGTCATGAAGAAAGAACCTAAACATTCTCAGAAAGTCTAATGTAAATATTAAAGCTGTGTACGAGAGCCTTAAATAACACTACTGGAACATATGTAGTACTAAGAATACCCCAGATCTGGCATCAGTTAGGGGATTAATCTTCATATAACTATATGTATTGAACCCTACGTTTCTGTTAGAATGAAATCTTAGGATTGAAAATCTGCAATGTATTATGCTTGCCTTTTTTTTTTTTCCTTCTGTGGGTTTTACCACAGCTGTGAGGAAAAAAAATAAAACGTGAAATTAAACAAGAAGGGTGAGTAGGTGTTCAGGGGTGAAACAAGGTGAGTTAATTCTTCCTCAAACTGCTGAGCTGCCAAGTCATGGTTTGATTTTGGTAGTGGTGGGGGAAAGAGTATGGTCTCAGGTGGGAAATGTTAGTGTTGTGTAGGTGGCTGAGGTACTGTGGTGGTTAGATACTCAAACTGCACAGAAAGAAGTTCTGGCATTTCCTTCCCTCACACTTTATCCACTGCTTTGTCCTCAAGTTACTTGAGAGCTGATGCCACCAGTCATTCCAAAGTATATATCCAAAGGATATTTTGTGAGCTTGAGGCTTGCTGTGTATAACAGACATTTAATTGCTGCTATTATCAAAAGCCATCTTCAGCATAGTATCAAAGAAATATTCCTTTCTTTGCCGCAGGCAGAGACCTGTGAAAGAAGGGGATTTACAACTTGGCAACAAGTTGCAAATACATACCTGGCTAACTGAGGTTTAGATGTGCTGGCCTGCTCTCCACTGTGGAAAAGGGTAAAACTTGCAGCACATGGACTAGGAAAAGGAAGTCAGCATCCTTCAACCCTGAGCCCTTACAGAAAAACACGTCTAGGCTGGTTTCTGATGGCTTCGGGAAAATCTGCTGTCACAATCTGCTTCCACTTGAATGGAAACTGTCCAAGTTTAATTGCTGTCTTTTTTCACTGAACAGACACTATCCTGGCAGCAAAACACTGGGAGTAACATTCAGTTTAGCATTTATACTGCAGCAAGCCCACAATACCAACAAGAGTAAGACTGTTCACAAAGGTCATGTATAATCCTTCTGATTTAGTCTCCTTGTGAATCATAGATGTACTTACAATGTTCAATTAAATGAAAAAGAAGCAATAAAGACATATAATAATATTTTCATCTGTAATGAGCTATTTTATATAAATATGATGAGGAATTTGATAGTTCCTGTAGTCTCTATTGCTGTTACAATGTCAGATAAAATTTATTTTTTTTTTAACCATTACTGAATTTTTTACAAACTGAAGAATCCTTGATTTATTAGCTCTGGGTGTTTTCGTATCAGTGAAAAAAATGTAATAACCTGAATGCTGCGGGGAAGTGTTTTATTTGTTCAGTGGGAGATTTTGTATGGA
>JAYRBT010000114.1:35353269-35371166 GCA_036023395.1 Myiotriccus ornatus | reverse complement strand
TGTTTGAAGTCAAAGTGGACTGGATGCAGCTCCAAACTTTCTCTGCTAGTCCACAGACAGGGCGTAGCTGAAAGAGCAGCACAACTCAAGTGCAGCAGGGCTGATCAAGGCACTGGTTGCTGAGATAGAATTTAACTTAGGGTCAGGAATTATGCTTGTCAAAAGATTATTAATTTGCCTTGGAAACAGCAGAGAGGGTGAAAGTGGCGCATCAATTTGGCAGTTTTGGCATCTGGGAGGAGGAATCTGAAAAAAAACTTCATATGTTGCTCCTTATGCATCAAGAAGGGGAGTATTAACAATCTGACACAGCCCCTGAGGTCAGTATCATGGTGGATATCGTGAGGGGATGGCTGGTTTCCTTGGGATCTGCAGGAGCTGATTTATTGAGCTGTCACAGCCCCTTATGTGTCACAGCCAGGAGAGGCCTGCAAGGGAAAATTTTAATGGTGCTTGTCATCAGAGAAAAATTTTGTGCTTCTCACTTCAGTGGCCCTGCTGACACCATCAACATAGTGCCTGCACTGATCCTCTCTAGGATCATGGCAGGCTTCCTCTTGTCAGCCTGATCTTTACTGGGGCTTCCCATAGATCCTTTTCATTGGATATGTCTCTTCTGCACAATTAAAGGCAGTGACAGGGCTCATGCTGCTTAGAAAAATGAAGTCTAACAGATCTAGAATATTCCAGCTAGATACAAAAGTCATGAATATGTAAGATTTAAATAAATGTAATCTTGCTTGTGGGATGAGGGGACTAAGGAATGAAGTATTTACTTTATAGAGGGGTTTTGCTGTTGTGTTTTTCTTCCGTTAATGCACATTTTCATAATTTATTATTTGTCTACCTCCACAAAGCAGCTCAGTGCTGGTTCTTGTTCATAGGCTGGATGCCAGAGGACGTGTGCTGGTAAAAAGATTGGTGGGACACAGGATTTTGCTGAAGAAGAACAGTGCCTGTCCCTAAGGGAAGAGGGCAGAGCAGAGCAGGCAGAGTCCAGCTGGTGAAGGAGTTTACAGGAGCTGCAGCACTGGCGACCCTTCTACGGGTCATCCAGGCAGGAGGAGGTGGTGAATTCTGCAAAGGAAACGTAGTTGTTTTTGTCATGGGTTCTGCTTCCTTCTTGTAACCTTGGAAACTGAAGGGATAAAGAGGGATTGTAGTACTTGTGCGAGAGATGTTGTACCAGGCATGACAGAAAAGATGCAAAATTTTTTTTTCCAAATCCCTTACTGCCACAAAAAAAAACCCCAAACAACCAAACAAAAAAAAAAACCCTGGTATCAGAAAACAAAGGAAATGTGGATGTGAAAAATTGGTGGTTTTTTTTTTTCTTCCTAATCCCTTTTGAGATAGTATTTGTAAAAGCTTGAAATCAAATGAGATGTTCTGTTTCCAGCTGCCATGAACCTGGGCACTACAGAGGTTCTGGGTGCTGCGAAGACTTTTGTAGATAATGGGAGTATCAGCCTCTCAGACCCCAGGATCAGGGCTGAGGCCCCTTGGCAGAGAGGAGGTTATTATTCTGCTGCCCATTGCTCTGGAATGTCTGGGGAAGCCCTATCAGGTCTGTCCAGCACTTTTGGTGGCAGCATGAAGCATTTTAAATTTCAGTGTTTCTCCATTTTGGATTTGTTGTAATAAATGCAGTGAGCTCAAACACCTCACAGGGCATGCATGAGTCCAAAGACGAAAAGGGCAGGTTGTCTTAGAGTGCTTTTCAGAAACAGGACAGAGTCTTTCTTTTTGCAGTGAAGCAAGGTGGTAGGGAAATAATTACACAAAAGGAAAAAGACAGTTTCATACTGTGAGAACAGAGGTGGAGGAAACCACATCCAGACCTCTATTTTTTCTTCTTGTGAGAGATGTCACTGACAGGCTGTGGTTCTGTATTCAACCTCCCCGGATTATAGGGAGATTACAGGGATTACATAGATAATACTGAAAATAAACCAAGTAGTAACAGCAAGAAAAATTAGCATAGCTGATTAGCCAGTTGTACCTCTTCGTTCACTATGATAGAAGATATTTATAGTTACTGTGAAAACATTATGCCCTTCATAAAACCAAACACACTATGGTGGTGGTTGTGATCACTTAATGACAGTTTTTCACAAGTTGATAGAGCACTCAAAAATTTCATGTCACTTTCAAGAAGAAGAAGAAAATATGAAAATAATATTTATGCAATTGCAGTTTCCTTTCATATTGCCAAAGCCTGTACGTAAATAATATATTTTTGTAATATATAAGGGCATGTATATATATAATGTGTGTAATATGTACCTGTCTCATCTTTTCACAGTGAAAATGGACAACTTGCTAATCACCTAAGCTTTTCAGAAGGATCACAAGATGTTTTGGCCTGAGTGGGACAAGTTTCCCGTACCAATACATTTGTCCATAAAATTTCCCACAACTAAGCTGTTGTGCAAACCCAGAATTAGAATACAAAATAGGAGTAAATAGACTTCAAGTTTAAAGACTTTTTTTCTAGTATAGCTTTATGCTGCTATTAAAAAAGTTTCTTCTGTATTTATTGTCTTTTCCTTCAGAGTAAGTTCTCTGAGATGCTGCAGTGTGATAGCATGTTTCCTTCAACTTTTAAAAAAAGTTTGCACATTAAAACTTGGCAGAAGTGTATCAGGGGATCTGTCTTGCTGTCAGTTTTTAAGAACAACTCCATTTTGAAGTCAGTGGGGATATCTGTTGAACAAGGTGTGGCATAATATGGCCTGGGGCTACAAAGTTGCCTACTTGATAAATGTTATAGGAAATGTGTTTTGATTGTTGCACTCTTGCTCTTTTCGTTAAGTGCCTTACTACCAGGGATACTATCCCTTAGCTTCTTCTAATTTATGGTTTCCCCGGGAATGTGGTTTTTCTGGCAGACTGTCAGCAGTTGAGAAGAGGGAGAAGAATATAGTCTGACAGCTGTCCCTCTTGTAGGACATCTGGTACAACTTCAGCAATTAGGGAAAACCGAAGAGAAGGGATAGGAGTCCATAAAGAAGTAGCTCATCACATTTGGCATTTCAGGCCAGGTACTCAAGGGAGTATATTAGTGCTGCTGCTTGACTGACTTTGAAAGAAATCAGCTGACTTTACTGTGTCTAAGATGTTTTATCCTTCCAGATACTTCGAGTCTGGACATAGTTTGTGATGTTTTGTTCATTAAGGTTGATAGTAAATCAACAAGGCTTCTTTTAGACATGGAGACTTCCAGGGAAGAATTGGAAGACTGAAGTTGTTTATATAACATTATTACTTTTAGCCTTAGTGGAATGACCCATGTGAGCATCTACGTATTGGTAGTGCTGGCAAGTAGCTTTAGCAAACACACTACTGATTTTTAAATTGCAGCTTTAGCAGTACAAATATGAAGATAGTCCTTAATATTTTGGTCAACTTCAGGAACAGGTTGTAGCTTTAATATCTTATTCCTGCTAATTTGAGCACTTATTAGCAAAAAGTGAACATATTTCCCAGCAAAGCTCAGATATGGAAGAGGTGTCCCTGGAGTTATCGGTAAATTCTAGACCAGTACGCTCCTGAAGTGAAAATAGTTGGAACCAGGACACGTATTCAAGGAAAACAATTTAGTGCAAATTTCCTTTGTTCTTACCTGTTCCAAAGCATCTGCTTATAACCATTATTGGAAAAAGGAAAATTCAGTTTCACTGTTCTTAGATTTTTAAGACATCTACTCCTTCTACTGCAAATGTTAATCTTTCCTCTCTTCTGGTTCTGCATATTACAACTGAATAGTGTGGCATCCTTGTTTTTACCAAAGTCACTGTTTTGTGCAGGTACTAGGAGTTATTTTTCAAATGTAATGAATTAGAGAAGGGGAACTAAGTCCTATCTCCACAGATGAAACTGACACACATGATCTCCCTCCCACACAGCTATATCAGAAGCTTGATGTAAAGACAAGACTCTATAAAGAGAAAAGGAAAGAGAAGAATCAAAATTTAAAGTATATTTGGTTCTTCTGTTCTGACGCAACACTAAGAAACAATCCCCAAAACAACTGCATGTGTTCACCTTGCTGGTACTTGTGGTTATTAGTGGTTCTTGAACCTCAAATAATGTGTTCCATGCAGTAAGTCTCGCTTTGAGCTAGTTGGAAAAACTGCAAATATATTTTTTTTTAATACAGCAGCATAATTTTTAAGAACGTCTTTTTTACAAGGTGTTCTCAGGTCCAAGAGAGAATTCTGATCACATATATGAACAGAATACTTTAAAATTACTTTGTGCTCCAGTCACTACTTGGGATGCAGATAGTCTAAGTTCAAGTCAGTGCTTTTATTGATGTGAAGTAGGGATGTTGCCCATGTCTCTTTTGCCTGGTAGAGAGGTCTCGCCCTTTGCTGTAAAAGTTCATACCTTTTCCAAAAGAAAACACATTTTGCCTTTCACACTGAAACAAGACACATACACTGAAACAAGACACACACCCTGCAACAGCTTGAGTTCTCTGTCTGCTTCTGCTCTTCCCATTATTACTTAAATATCTTGCTTCCTGCACATCTGTAGCCACAGCTGTAGCCATGACATTAGTTAGAGATTAGTAAAGCTGGAAAGGAACTGATATCAGCTTATGCTGTATGAAAACTAGGTTGATGGACTTCATAACTTCTGCCTGACACCTGAATGACTGCTCTGATTTTTTCCACATAGTGATCAACACAGCAAGACAGCAGCTTTGATGTGTTTGTTCATTCCTGTGTTCACCAGTGCAGCTTCATGTCTCTGTCTCTTCATTTATTTAAGTGTAAGTTCACTTTCAGTTGTTATAGCTGCTTCCCCCAAGAATATCTTTTTTCTCAGTCACCTTTTCAGTGCCAATAACAATGGGATTTTCATCTTTCATTGAGTTTCTACGTGTTACTGCATTCAAGTAATAAAGAGAATCTATTCTCTTTGCCCTTGACACTTGTTTTATACAGGGATACACAAGAAGTAACCAGAGCCAGCTGTTTTGATGAAAATATAGAACTTTATTGTCACTGATAGAGTATGCCCAGTTTTACAATCTCATGACATGCCATAAATGTTTTTGCCCTCTGAACTCCTGCATTCTAATCCTTGTTGTAGAAAGATAATGTTTTCAAGTGTTACCCTCTAAGCATCTAATCACTTGCTCAGCTTCCCATAATTTAACTTTTGACCTTTTCTTTCTGACTGATGAAGATAGTTTAAGTCTGGAAGATAAGGTTTTTCTAGTGTGATGTACACAGGGGAAACAGCTTTTTAAAAATCCAAACAGACTGAGACCCGCAAATATTTGACTTTATAAAAGTATCAGATGAGAAAGGATAATTGCCTGAGTGCAAACTTGAGTAACTCATTAAATGCACCAAAAATATGAAAGTAGTCTCTTGATTTGACATTAAGTTGAGATTAGTTAAAAAATAAAAGCAGCTGCTTTGCCATTAGAAACAAAGAATTCAACTTTCCCTTATCCTCTTGCCAAGCTGCTGCTTGGTCTTATCTTTTAATTAAACCTGAACTTTAAAATACATGTGTCTAGCATGCCAGTTTATTAAATGAAGTATCAATAGGAAAAGATTATTCTTGTCAATTAGCATTCTGTACAGAGGTTTCAGGTTGATGTTTTTTTCTTACAGAATGGACACATTAAAGGTCCCGGTTCTGTTGCAACTCAGTTTAAAGCAAATGGTTAGAAAGAAACAGAAATTAAAGTCTTGTGCTGAAAATCTTTTTAGTTTCTACTAGATCTATTTTCTCCTACAAAACCACACCCAACCCAATTTTTAAAACTTTTTAAGAAATAGAGTCTCACTGGGGAGGTGGAGGTAAAACCTTAACTACAGTGATGCCTGAGTGGGAGTTTTACCACATACTGGAGGCCGGTTTTCACTAGATTCCTAAGATAAGACTGAATGAAATCACAAATCACCCTCCAACTACTATGCAAACCCACAGTTTTGAACTAGATGTAGTTAGTTATTCCTTAAGGGAATGGAAGTAAAACCCCATGACTTAGATAACCAAGCCCACAGCACTAGAACACAATTCAAAGTACTAAATGTCAGACAGTGCAATAGCTGGCTAAAATGAGTAAAATTTGCATAATTTTAGGCATGTCACAGGCCAGCAAAGGACTTAATTCCATCCTAAAATAAGAAATGGTGGTGGGATCACTGATATTCTTGAAGTTAAATGTATACTTTTCTAGATTAAGCCTTGAGTACTTCTAAATATTAGAGAAATTAGCAAGAATTCAAGATTAATCCCCAAATTACTGGATGGTCCAAAAAAGAGTTGAGTATATAAAAAAACTGAATTGGTGTTCAAATACCTGTATGCCCAATAGAAAAAACCCACATATATTCAGAACTCCTGTGATCTAAAATACTTCCACTACCTTGAAGATACTAACAATCAAGACCACCCTTTTCTTCAAATATAGATGATGACTGCACTTTCATTTTTACAGCATTACATTGCAGTTTTGTGTACATTAATAATGCAGCATGGTTGTAATGTTATAATGACTTACAACCGAGAATAAACATAGTATATCTATCTCATACAAAATGATGGGGTAAGCAATGAGGCTAAAACAAGCACCTAAGAAAGAATTTATGATGGAAGATAGTAAGACTGTTTCCAGTAACTGTGCAAACATTAGGAAGGTGGTTAATTGGCAAAATGAATTGGGATTAATTATACATGAATCCTGTGGCAAGTACAGCAGCACTCAACTCATTAAGAAATCATAGTTTGGAACTCAGGATACTATTTTGACTGCATTACATCGTGAATGTTCTTATGGCCACTTTTCAGAGGATGGCTAGGTTTGTAGAGTACATTGTCATTAGGAGAAATATCTGGGATTTCTGAGACACTGATCATGTTTTTCAAGAACCTTTGGAAACCTGCGAATACCCTGGCAGGTGAGTGAGGACAATGTTATATTTAAAAAGAGAAAAGGGATAAGACTCAAAAAATGAGGCCCCCGGGAAAATTTAGAAACAAATAACTAATCAATCTGCATTAAGAATAAACAGGAGAAAATAAAATGAGAAAAAGTGATATTATAGCTTTTTCAAAAAAAGATTCTTTCAAACCAATTTAATTTCCTTCCTTGACAAGGTAACCAGCATAATATATAGAACAGAAAAAAAATAAAAGTAAGACATCTGTATTTTGTTGTTCCTTTTTTGACACTGTCCCATGTGGCATTCTCATAAGCAAGATAGAGAAATATGATCTAGCTTTAAAGCAGGAAACTTGGATCTATGTTGTACATCTTCTTTACAGTGATTAATTAATGTGAAGTACTGGACTTCACCTGAGACATCACTTTATAAGGAAGGTGCAGATAAACAGCATAACAGACCATCAAGGTTGATGCAAAATTTAGAAGGAAAAGTTAAAGAAAAATTTAGAAATTTGACTATATAGGCAGATGTTACACTAAGGAAGTTAAACAGTATTCTGCATTGTTAGCTAATGACAGAAAACAAAAAAGTATATTAAATTATATCATATCAGATTTACTTTGGATAATAAGAAAATGTTTCAGAATGTTATGGAGCATGAAGTATTGGGATGAGATATATGGTAATGATCAGAGATTCATGGAATCACAGAACAATTCAGGTGAGAAAGGCGCTTAGGAGTCCATTTGTTCCAATTCACCACTCAAATCAGATCCAATAAGAACAGGTTGCTCAAGATGATTTCCAGTGAAGTTCTGGTTATTTCTAGTGATGGAGATACCAGAACCTCTCTGGGAACCTGTTCAGGTGTTTCACTACCCATATAGAGGAATTAATTTTTCTTGTATCTGAGTGGAATTTACCATTTGCAACTTGTGTGCATTGCCTCTGGCTCTGTCTTTATGTCATACCACTAGGCAGCTAACTGTGGAATTTCCATTATTATTATTATGGAAATGTTTGATAAACATCTTCTGGAAAATGCTGGAATTTCCCTCAGTACAGATTGAATTAAATGAGAGTAAGTCCATTATCATTTTGTGGTTTTGTGAGTTACTAGCTTTCTATAATTTTTGGAGTATGCAGAAACATAGCATTTAGAATTAAAGTATCTATCTGTGTAGATCATGTATATAACAGAAATTTCTGTATCAGTGGGTGAATTTCAGTCATTTTTACCACACTCTTCTTATGGTTAAGTATCTGGATCCCAAAGCTTTCAAAATTGTTTTCTCTCCAAAAAGTCCCAAGGTGCACTTCTGGCAGGGGAAGAGTCAGGTGGTGTGAGGGTCTTTGTAGTGGATCGCTTTTATTCTGAGGGGGAAACATGCCTAATTTTATTAACAGACAAAAATTTTTGGTTCCAGAGGCTTATATTGAGGTTAATACAAGGTATAGACAGATCGAGTCTCTTTGTTTTTCATAACTACAAGGCCTGGTTGGTATCATATGAAGGGTTAAGGAAAGGAAGAATATTTTAGAAATACTTACATTATTTTTTCAAGCAGGATTTCTCAGGCATGAACCCTGTGATAAAGCTTGGGAGATATAGAATGAAATTAAAATTACCAGGTAAGTGTTTAAAAACTGTACAGTTTAAAGAAGGCTTGATAGAAGAAGCTGAATATTCTGTCATTGTGGGTTTAGAAGAGATTTGAGATAAAAATTTAAACTATCAAGTATTTAAAAGAGAGGAAAGAAGAAAGAAAAGTAAACGGTGATAAGTGTGCTCTGTAGATGCTTACAGAAAAAAATAAAAATCTGAATGCTCCAAAAGGAGAAAGAAAAGTGACAAGGAGGAAGCAAATGAATATTCCAAATGGTAGAAGTTGTAATCAGCTGCATGTGTTCATTTTCAATAAAGATGTCTAATGAGGGCATAGAAATGAAATCGGAGCAGTTACGTTGGAAGCAAAGAAATAACTAGCAACAAGAATTAAATAAGAAAAAAACAAAGAGTAAACAAAGTACTGTATGAATCTGCATGTTTATAATTTGTTTTGTAACATTCTCATCAAACAATATACATAGAGAATATGAAAATAATGAGGATAAGTCTGAAATGACAGAAATTACATTTTTCAAATTTCTGGGAGACAAAAGAGTTGCTTATAACTTTTGGAAAAGTAGATTTGATAGCTATATAAAAAATATATAAAATAGCTGAACAATTATTGCATAACTATGTTAAAGGTCATTTACACTAGAAAATAGTGAAACAGAAAAAAAAGAGAGAGTTGAAAATATTCTGTATTTTTCAACCAACATATATAAAGAGATGACATGAAAAGAGGAACATTTGTTTCAAAAAGTGGCATGAATCAAATGTAACTCTATTCTTCAATAATGTTTGTGTATATCTTCAATCTTATCAGTAGCTTAGACAGAAGACATTGTGGACCTTGTGCAAACATTGGAGGATAATAGTTGGGCTTGGGTCTTTACTCAGTTTTTACCTAAGTCTAGAACTCATTAAAACTAGAGAGAGCTTGCCTGATTCAGAAATTATTTTTTTCTTACCCACTCCATGATTTCAGTTTTTATTGAAAACATTTTTGGAATTCTTTCCCTAAAGTCAGCAATTTTTTTTGTTGTTTTTTAAAATTTCAAATAGGCCAATTCTGGGTATCTTTTAACATCCCAGCATACCACAGGAATCCTGCCATCTTAGTCTTACAGCTTGAGAGTCAGCAATGTTGTTTTTGTCACAGGAACTTAGTTCAGGAATTATTGTTACCTTCAGACAGTCTTTCTGGCATACATCTTGCCAATTCACTCACTCATTCTCCTACTGCATCTGCCCTATCCTTGAAGCATCTTTCCATGTTATGGTGTTATGCCCTGGTCTGCTTGGCAGGTTTAGGGGAAGGTTGTTTGATTCACTTTGGGCAGTGCACGGGAAAAACAACAGAATTCTCAGAAGGTTCAATAACAAGCTTTTACTAACAAACTTTAAAACATTAAGGTAGAATAAGGTGCTTGGCAAATTTTAAACAACATCCAGACAAACTTTAACTTCAATTTATCTAGACACAACAAGGCACTTACTAAGGCATTGACTGAAATTATTTAGTCTAGTTTACAATATACTTCAAGAAATAGTAGTTAAGAGAAGAAAGAGAGAGAGAAAGAAAGGAAGAGAAAAAAGAATAAGAGTAGAAAGACATTACGTTTAGTGGATCCAGTGATGAGCCTTGATTGCTGCAATTTAGATGTTTGTTGGTCGAAGTGATGGCCACAGTCTTGACTGGGCATGGGGGAAGCACACAAAACACAAAGTTCAGAAGGTTAATACACAGTCAGAATAGGTGGGAACGCCCTGGCACCTGCCCTGAGTGGGAGTTTTACGCTTTATGATCTCGCACTGGGGATCACGTGCAGTCCTCTGCTGGAAGGCCCCAGAAGTGAGTCTGGGGTTACTTTGGGGGTCTCTGATGGTCTATGACACCTAATAAGTAATGACTTCTGTCTTTCGTTAGCATAGTGGTGCCCATTGTCCCCCATCAGAAGGGATGAAGACCTACAGGCCTATGTGTGATTGTCCCAGTACCCCCCCCAGGGCAGGGCTGGGAGTTGTACAGCTGACTCAGTTGTGTAAGGGACGACACTAGCATGACAAAAAGCACTATTCCACCTTGAAGGGTCTGCTTCTTATCAGCCTCTTCCCTTATCTAGTTCAAAACAGCTTCTTGCTAAACAGAGATTGATTTGTCATGGTCATCCTCCAGTGCTCATGCCCTCTGTACCTGGCCTGTGTTGCAATCCGCCCTGCCAGCCAGGAGTAACTTTTGTTTTATTAATAAATCCCTCAGAATGAATAGATGATCAGTATATATGATGCATATATACATATATATATATGTATATATACAGGGTTTATTTTAGAACGCTTTGGTTGCAATGGAAAACAGGTATATAGCTATTTTGATTGTTACTATCCATAGTAACATGGCAATATAAAAACACAGTATTGAAAAGGAAAACAGGTGTTCAGCCGTTTTGGTCGTAATATAGCAATGTATATCACCCAAGAAAATGTGTAAGGAAAAAGAGAGAAAGAAAGAGAGAGAGAGAAGAAGAAGAGTTACAGAAAAAGAGAGAAGGAAAGAGAGAGAAAGAGTGTTTATAGTCACCACTCAAAGGTCTCTGGTAAACCTCGTTGCTATTGTCATTGCTGGTGTCTTGGTGCATCAGGAGTGGTGGGGAGAGAATCCCACGAAACATAAAATTCAGTGGGTTTATATACCCTCAGAAACCCTCCTGGTGCCTCCCCCTCGTGTGTAGGGGGGTCTGTTTTGCACAGTTATGCTGGTGTTGCAGAGAGCTGAAGGTGCTGGTTCTTGCAAAGTCATTTTAGGCTTTGGAGGGCAAGTGTGCTTCAGGGGCACCCCTACTAAGAACTGAGGTCTTCTCCAGGGCAGTCGTGGATGTGTGCACTTGGGGGAATCCTTTGACATGACCCGGGCAAGTAGGACATAAACATCACACATCCAGAGACTCACTGCTGGTCTTCTTCAGATAGGCATCACACACCTAGAGAAGCATCTTACACCCAAAGAATCACCCCCTCCCCGAGCCCCCAAAGTAAAGAGTTTGTGGGCTATGACCTCCTCCCCTTAGCCTTTATCTTCACTCTCCTGGCAGGATGCTTGCACAGCTCACTGCAGTAATAATGTTTTAATGCAATTAAAAAAAAGTCCAGTTCCTCACAGGCGAAGGTTGCTATTGAATTTTTTTTGGTTGACCAGATATCATGATGGGCCTTCAATGACCCATTGAGGAAATATTGAGGAAAGAAGGAAAAGTCTTTTAGATACAATTAAGATTTTGGTCAGTGTTTACAACATAATTTTCTATATAGTATTTTCTACTCAGAGTGTCCTGCTAAATTTTTTTGTAAAGAAATATGCTCAGTCCCATTTGCAAGATAACATTTTGGAATACATCAATTACCGTGTTTAACAAAAATGAATTTGTAGTTCAAGGAAATGTATTATCTCTCTTTTCCAGGGCTGGATTATCTTTCCTGGGCAAAGAACAAATAGTTGCATATATAGTGTCTGTTAATCATGATAATACATAAATTGAACAGCCTGCCAGGATTGCATTTATTATTTTACTCTGCAACCATAGTAGATATTTCCTTTACCTTTCCTTCACAGATGTGTATTTCTTCAGTCATCTTCAAAATAAAAATTATAACCTCTTTCTGTAAACAGCGACACATCTGCAGTCCTGACAAGACATTCATGATCTGTAGTACGAGAAATAAGGAAACAGAAACTCTTTACACAGTGGTGCCACTACATCTCTGGAAGCATTTGTGTCCTCTCCTCAGAAGGACAGGCACACCATATCAGTATTTTCAGTGTCACTAACCCTATGGCCATCTTCCGATTGAGCTTCCAATAATTATTGGAGAAGACTTTACCTAAAATGTACAGGGTTTTAAATCCTTCTCCTTGCAATCCTTGTGTTTCAAAACATGCTTGTAGAAGGTGGTAATAGCAGAAGATGCTCGCTCTTTAACTGTAGTGCTTAGCTTGCAGTGAATCTAATTTTGGTTTCATCCTCTGCCTGATGTCTTTTTTTTTTTTTTTTTTTTTGAGTGGAGGAAATTCACCTTCCCTCTTACTCAAATCACTCTAATTAAATATCAATTTGTTCAGAGTGTCCAAAGGCAATCAAAATTAATGCTTAAAGCACCCATGAGCAAAAATTTCAGTTTGGGACATGCTGAGTATTTGGATATACTCAGTGGCCTCAAAACTGGAGTGGAATTCACTAAGGTAATTCTTTCTTGTGCTTATTTTGCTGTCAACATCTTCTCTCTGGTTTTATGTAGTGACTGACATAGGGCATAAAACCAAAAAGGCTTTAGCGTGGGTTTCAGGGGAACCTGTCCCTTTACAGCTTGCTATCTAATTGTTATTAGTTCAAAAACAGTGGCTTTTTCATTCTTATGAACTTATTTGCCTTTGGAGCCCATATGCAGATAGATCCCTATTGAAGTCCAAGGGAAAACCCCAACTCTGTAGAAAGCTCATAGCGCTGGGTGAGCCAAAGCAAAGTTGAGTGCATGCGAAGCAATCTTGTTGAAGGACTTTTTTTTGTCTTTTTGTTAATAGGAGTTTGAGTTTTCTAGACTTGAAAGCCTGAAGTGCTAAATCAGCTTTAAAGTGGATTTAGTGGGTCTCACAGATATGAAATAGACTGAAGAATAACTCCTCAATTAACAGGGTAAAAATCACAGTAGTCTTGATGAGATCTGAGAAAAAATCCCTTATCATAGAAGAAAAGTCACTCTTAACAGATGCCATAAGATTTAATTAGTTATGAAATTTGGTGAATATTTTCTTTTCGAACTGTATTTCTGTATTTCTTGCAGTTCTTTGGTTTCTCAGCTACTTCTGTACTCTAAAATCCTCTCTGAACTCCTGCTAATGTTTTACTTTTGTGACTGCTGTATTTCTTTTTTCATTTGCTGTCACTATAACCTACTGTTCAGCTTCTGGGTAACTGGTTTGGGATTAAATGGGAGAGGTCTAAATGCTGGTTTGAGGATTTGCATTCCAATGGGGATGCAAATTGCCAGTGATTATAGGCGAGGAGAATGTCAAGGAAAAAAACCACTGGTCCAATCTTGAGTTAATATGGTGTGTCCAAGAGTGTTAGCAGCAGTGAGCTGATATGAATACTCCTGTAGCAGGATGATCCTGTTCTTGTTGGGAAAAATGAATATAATACTTGATCAGACCTGTAGTCTCATCACTGCTCTTTTTCTTTTTGCATTCAGTAAAAAAAGAAGCAAACACCCTTTGATCACCAAACACATTTTTTTTGCTGGACATTTACTGTGCCATTTTCCAAGAAGAAAACAAAAATTTATCCTAACATCACAGGAACAAAAATAATTAATTTAGTATGCCATGTGTAAGTGGCTTTCCCAGCAGACTGGCTCTCTTATTTGCCACTGCAAGTCTCAGCTGTCTGGGGCCATGTAGGCCATTCAGGTAAAAGGGAATTACAGTGATTCTGTTCTGTATCTCTTACTCTGCCTTGAAGCCCAAGACTTCAGTCATAATTTGAACACATTTTTCCACATGCTTTTGAATGTAATGGGTGTATGTAGGTGCTCATGAATATCCATCCCCTGAAGACATTTTGGCAGGAATTTCCTTCAGGCTCTAATACCAGAGAATATTGGATGTGATTTTAGGTTCTTTACTTAGCCAAATGCAGAAAATTCATGAGGTCTCGGGGGCTTGTTCCTCCAATTTTCACAAATGTTGGTAGTTCTATCATGGTCTACATTCTGCAATTTACTGATTATATCAAAGGAACTGAAGTACTAATCCCAGCTGAGCTGTTGACTGTGTAATGAGAGGCTTCTAAAATCCTTCAAAGTTACTGAAACAGGTGTTGCGAGGGATAAGAACATGAGACTAAAGCAAGAAAAAAATCATATCACAGAAGATTTGCTTCCACAGAAGCAGATTTCCTTATGCCATTCAAGTTAGCATGTGGCTTCACAACCTTTTGTTGTTTTTAAAATCAATCTCCTGCTCCCATATAGTTTCAGAACAAAGCAAGAAAGTGAAATTATGCAGTTTATGGTAGTTTACAGTAAAAATTTTCAATAGCAGTGACAAGAGCAGTTATCAACCTCTCTTTTGAAACTTCTAACTGGAGCACTAACCTTTGTGTTTGAAAGACAGGCAAATACCTACTAGGAACTAGGTGGAGGTCATCCGCACATTTCATATGGGTCACTGAATAATGATCACGGGGTAGCAACTTTCATTCTGAATCAGTAATGAAGAGGTGAAAAGCACCATATTTCGTTATTAATGCCACATGTACTCCAGGACTCTGCTTTCATTTCTTCATCCTACTGGGTCTATGAACCCTTAAGAACCTGGTTACTCCTAGGGCTGAGCAGTCTGCTTTTTCTGACCTTCGAAAGCGGTTTTGAACCTTTAAAGTTGTCTGTTCACAGTTACAAAAGATGCATCTGGAAAAGAAATTTTTTGTATTTATGAAAAATCCTTTTCAGGGAGCAAAGGAAAGGAGTGTATAAGGCGAAAGAGAATAAGCTATATTCTTTTTATGATAAGAAACTACAGAGTAATGAAAGCAAGTAAATAAAACCACTCTGAAAACCAGAAAAGTAATAGGAAAGCTTCTTTCCAAACAGATGGTTTGTTTTTATTCCAAAAGATACATAAAATGTTTTATTATTATCTAAATTCACCTTCCTTTTACATTTTATGACATGAGAGGGAGGAAGAAAGAAAGGAGAAAGGAAACTAACAGCTATTTGAAAACATGGTGATGGAATATGCCATTTCAAAGAATCAACAAAATGTCCAGGATTGGGTATTGTTTGATATCCACTCCAGAGCATTAGGTTCCTGGCAGGCTTAATTCTCAAGTGACAGTCCAGTGGACCAAGAAATCAGGCTCTGATAACTGAATTCTCATGTGATCCCCATACAGGCTTTTAAAGATTGACTCTGAGATAAAAATATAAGCATCAAATTATATCTATACAACAACTAGAGCTCATTGTTGCCATTTTGTTATTAGGTTAAAATAGTTTTCAGGAAACCCCGCCTCTCTTTATGCTGCCTTCAAATGACAGTGCATGCTTGCACTGGTGATGCTATAAAGGGAGGCAATGTGCTTACTATAATTCATGGAATTTTTCCAAAAGAATGTCTACCTAAATTTTAAATTTCCCAGAGGGAAAACTGGAATAAAGAAATCAGCTCCTGGGACATTATTTTTGAAAACCATCTCTCTGTTGAGTGAAACCACTTACTGAATTTCACACATCTTTCACTGTTTCTTTTGAGGTAACCAGGAAGCCTTTCATATTGGTGTTTGAGAACCATGTTTGGACCTTTCTGCCTGACAATTAAATGAACTGTAAGACTAAAGACTAAATCCGTCTTCATTAAATCTGATTTTTTAATATCTTCCTGCCATACCAGTCAGCCAGATGTGCTGCTTCATCATACTTATTAACCTACTCTATAAAAATAATGCAGTTATTTTTTTTCTAGCAAGAATCTATTCATGCTGTGAAAGACAATTTTGGTCTTTATTGACTCTCATGTTACAAAGTGCTCCAAGTGCTCACAAGCCTTGAGAGCTGAGCCTCTAATGATTTTCAAGACATCCCTAGAATTCACTTAGTTGAAGTTTTTGATGTACATCAAGTCATCACACAAAACCGCTTTTGCTGCTTCCCAGCAGTAATCAAGCTCTGCAGCTTCAAAGCTGGGTCTCACAGAAGGAATTGAGTGCATGGTCATTTAGGTGATGGTGGGGGAAAGGTCAGTCTGTGGCCAGTGGACTCAGCTTGCCTCAGAGTTTTGAGCTGACCTCAGTGTTCTTCCAATAGACTATTTTTCAATAGACTTTCAGCCATGATAACCAGAAGCAGAAAGCCCTTTTCTAAGATCTCTCCTTGGAAGAGTGAATATGTCCCTTTTTATTTGGTTAAATAAGTATATATCATATTTGACTACAGCAAATGAATGCAGTTTATAGAATTTAATAACTGAGCCAGTGTCTCAAAGTTCTTTTGACCCAAGGAGAAAAGAAGTTACAGAATGGTGATAACCATAAAAACAAAAGAGCAGTAACACCACCTTCACCAATAACAACAGAAAATAAACTGGTAATAATTTTACTTAAAGCATATTAAAATCATAAATATATTTTTAACATTTTGTGCTCAATTTAATATTTAGTCTTACACAAAAAATTTCAATTCCTGGAATACATACCTCAGCAATATAGTTTACCAGGGGCATATGTTTGTTTTTCCACACCTTGACGTTTTTATTTGAATGGTGGGTTGCTACTATCAGTCTGTAAACACAGGCAAGCAATTTGTCTGTCTCACACACCCCAGTAATCGGTCAATGTGGGACCAGCACAGGATTTTCTGGTTTGCAGAATCACCCTGAGGTACTATAAATCAAGCATAATCAATCAATCATCAGGCAATATTTTCAAACTTTTACACAACCTCACTTTGTTCCTGTCTTCCACAGGAACACAGCAAAACAGCAATACCACTGTCAACAAGGGCCTTTCTTGCAGAATAAACTAAAGCCAAAACTTTTGTTTCTTCAAATCCTCCTAATCAGGGCTGTAGAGTTTATTTACTAATAGCTGCTGACTTTCAAAGAGAAAAGGCATAAAACATCTTTTTTTTGTGTGTCAATCTCTTATTATCATTAAAGCTTCAATAATTTCTGAAAAACAACCTAGCTTAGAAGCTTAGAAGTTCTCTTTTAAAATCTAAAGGAGAAGATTATTAAACTTGGAAAAACACTCAGTAAATCCAGACTGGCTCACCCAGTGTGTTTTGGCTGTATCTCCTGTGCTCAGATTTTACATCAGAATGACTAAAATTATGCTCTTCCCGGGACTCTCATTAATTTTGTCTACAATCAGGGTTCATTCTCCAATTCCCAGCTTTTTGCAGAGAGGTGACTTATAGACCAGTCCATGATCTGTGTTCGATAGCAGATATTCATGACCACTCGAGGTTTGTCTTCTCCTCTCCAGGAACCTGATACAAGCCGGAGTCTGGCCATGCCAGTGTCTGTTCACAAAGGAAGAGTAAGTGCTTCCAGCTCAAAACAGGTGTGTTTACATGTCAAGTAAATGGCATGTCTGGCATAAGGCAACGGTTAGCCTTTCCTGGAATGTCACTGCCCCCATTGTCTACTCTGATATTTTTCCAAAGACTTTCGTTGTACTTAGAGTTAAGATCTGTATCTCTCTACTGTACACATAACTTGAAAATTGTATAGTGCTTTGCTGGGTCATGTCCACAGGTTTTCTCAAAACTGGAATAAAATGTTCACCAAGAGCACCAAAAGGTGCTTACGGGTTTCT
>JAYRBT010000114.1:35317469-35353169 GCA_036023395.1 Myiotriccus ornatus | reverse complement strand
TGGGTCATGTCCACAGGTTTTCTCAAAACTGGAATAAAATGTTCACCAAGAGCACCAAAAGGTGCTTACGGGTTTCTTATGGGACATTGTTGGACATGCTGGATGTCTGCAAGAGAGGAATAGATGGAAGGAAATGTGCCAGTTTCTTCTCCTGTTTTCTCTGCTGTGGAGAGGTGCTGCTGCCATGGAGACCAAAGCAGGACCAAAGTCCTCCTGGAAGCCTGCCCTGTGCCAGTGAGCTTCTCTGCATCCCCCAGGGAAATGCAGGCTCCAGGCACAGGGATAGCAGTTTTCTGGGTCTGTTTTGATGCCTGGGGTAGCACTGTCAGATGAAGGCATGGGAAGAGGATGAAGTGAGGCAAACTGATTCTAGCTTAATGGTTAGGGTGTTTTCCTGGGAGGAAGGTGACCTAGTGTTCTCATTTCTGTGTTTTATTTCTAACCCAGTTATGGTCTCAAATGCATGCACATCTCAGGGAATGGTGTCTGAAACCCCAGCTCCATCCTCTGTAATTGATGAGCCTCTCACAGCATGATTTTTGCTCTATTTGGATGCACAGTGGCCTGTCAACAACATGAAGGGCTGAGAACAACCGTGCTCTTCCCTTTTCCCTTTCTCTTCTTTGTCCTTCCCCTTATACCTGCCAAGGTCCTGCTTAGAGTCCTTTTCAAGAGGCAGAGTAGAGGAGAAGAAATGGGCATATGTTATCCTTCTCAGAAGTGTGTCTCTCATCTGCCAGGAGTTATGATAGATATATATATTTATTTTAATGCAGAGGTTCACCTGTGTGTGCATGAGGAGAGGATGGAAGGATGCTGCTGTCATCCTCCTTTTTAATTTATTTTTTTTTAATCCGAGGCCATCATTCCTCCATTTAATGGTTAAAAGCATTGAGCAGACTGAATTATTTCAGTGGGCTGTCCCTCCTATCTTTAATTTGTAGCTCATCATTTATTTAAATGGTTTTCCTTTATTTCATTCACATGAAAAACTGGAAAGCTCAGTCAAGACCTTTGCAGAGCAATCCAAAGAAACTCTACTGCTGGTTAAACTTGCATCAGAATTCAAGCTGGAGAAGTTTAGCCACAAAGGCTAAACACAAATCTAAGGAGAGAAAAATTAACCTTCTGTGCTACACATCACACATGAAATAGAAGCTGTGGCTGTGTATTCAAGGTTATGTCTACACTTATTAAAACATGAAGTTATACCACATTTCTATTTTTTGTATTTTTAGCACAGGTAAGGAAGATTTTGGAAAGTCTGGTTTAAACAGAAAATCACAGAATCATGGCATGGTATGTATTGGAAGGGAATTTTAAAGATCACATAGTTCCAGCCAACCTGCCACAGGCAAGAACAGCTTCCATTAGATCAGGTTGCTCAAAGCCCCATCCAGCTTGACCATGAACATTTCCAGGGATGGGACATCCACCACTTCTCTGGGAAACCTGTTCTAGTATCTCACCACACTCATCGTAAAAAGTTTCTTCCTTATGTCCAATTTAAACCTACCCTCTTTCAGTTTAGAAATGCTTGGAGTTTATAGGCACTATTTTTTTTGTTTTGTTTTGTTTTTGTTTTTTGTTTTTGTTTTTTTAACAAAGGCTGATTGAGTACTGTGTTCATGGTATAGCTCAAAGGTTGGTGGGAAGACAGCTCCTCGTGGCTGGACTGAGGTATTTGTTCTGAGATGACCTACATGCTCTCTGGAAATTTCATCCAGGCTCAGCAGTCTATAAACAGTAGGGCACATTGGTGGTGAGGAAGCTTTGGTGAACCGTGAGCTCCAAAACTGCAGAGCAAATTGTATCAGGCAAGCTTAGAGCTGTGTGATGATGGACCTAAAAGGAATAAGATAGGTTCTCATTTAGGTTATGAAAAGGGCTGGGTGAGGGTTTCAGAGAAGTTATATGGTGGAAAGATATCTAAAAACAAGGAGATGAGAGGTCAAGATTTCATCTGTCTTCCTCAAAAAGATCTCTATACCAGTGCATACAGACAGAAGGACCCAGCTTAAAGCCTGATACTGTAGACAGTCTTGTGTGCATTCAACTTCCAAGGAGAGACTTCCGAGTAATGAACCTGGAAATATTTTTACAGAAATCTATTTCATTTTTCATCACCTTTCTGTACAAAAAATTGAGTGCTGTGCACACAAATAAGTGTGATACGCTTGTGCAGTGCTTTCTAAAGCAAAGTACCCTACATTTATTTGAAAACTGCATATAGGGTGACTTTTAACTACCACTTAAAATAGCCCAAGCCATATCTGAAGTGTATTTTCAGTGAAGCCTTTCTATATGTAAAAGAAATGCAGCAAGCATTGCCACACATAGTAAGTGATCTGTGTATTTAATGATGATAATATCCCATAAATTTATAGCTGGCTACACAAATTTATAGTTGGCTACACACTGATTGTGTTCTGTTTAATATCTAGAATATATTGTCCAGCGGCACAGGCTGTGAAACAGAGTTATCATGATTTCAAGTTGAATCTAACTATTAATGTCTTCTTAGTGTCTCAGATTGCACTCCTGCAGGGACTATGAGCATGATGGTGACTGTAATGGTTACATTATAGCAACAAGTTAGGTACATGCCCTCAAGAGAAGAAAAGCTTTACACTTTCTGTCAGGAGTGGAAAAGTGATTTTACATGGACCAGTAAAGGTAGCAGCAGTTGTTAAAGGGTTTACAGTAATTTATGCGCAAGTTTTCCAATTGCTTATGTTGGACTGTCAAGTGGAAGACACCTGAATGCCCAAAAATAATTTTAGCTCATCTCCTAAGAACAAAACTCTCAAATCTTTTTAGTCTATAACAAATGCCCAAATACAGAAAATGACAAGGTGACTGTTGTAAGAGCAGCAACAATGCAGGTGTTTCTGAATCAGATGACTGGATTTTGTCACCTGTAGTCAGTGAAATAGATCACTTGATTGTATCAGAAAATTGAATAGTAATTTGTTCTAAGACTTACCGTTAAGTAAAATAATGCATCCTACTGGTTCAGAAGGTTCATATATTGCCACAAATATATTCTAGCAGGGAAAAAAGTTACAGCTTTGGTTTTCCCATGATTTGTGACATTTATACATAGCACGGGAACTTTCTAGTGGTAATTTTTAAGTTCTTAAAAGATAAAAATGATGGGGATGATGGACAGTCAGTGTCTGAAGACTAGTTATATTTCTTCCATAATCTACTTTGTGGTATAGACTTGAAATTAGAATAGTCTGATTTTCTATGACCTGAAATTTATTCCATAATACATTCATTGAAGGGTCAGTTACAATAAAAAATTGATGAAAAATCCATAAATGTTAATCCTTATTGACTTAAAAAGATATCATGTCAATGCAGAAAAGGTGGAAATAGGTTTCTCAGTGCTATACATCAGCTTCAATGATTTGACCTCATGGTTTTGCTTTAACTGAAGAAGATTAGATTTACTTGATCCAGACACTGTCTTTGAAAAATGTTGACTTTTCAGGAAATTGTAAGCATTTTAGATGATCAACAAGCTGGATATGGTGCTCTTTTTGGTAAGAATTATTGTTTACTAAGAGACAGAGGACAGCAACTGCACTTACTTCAGAAGTATTAGAAGTCTAATGGTGTATCTTCAAACCTTAGTTCTTACAGTCATTTTAAAACTCACAGAAATTATTAAGTCCTTTCCTACCTTGTAATGAGCACCGAGAAAAAATTCTTTCTTTTCTGAACACAGTACAATTCACTGAGCCTTCCAAGTATGGATTTTTTTGAAGATGAGCTTCAAATTAAAGTTTTTCAGTTGTACAAGTTAGGAGTTTTGAAACAGATTTCAAAAGAAAGATTGCCTCCTTCATCCTATTATGTTCCTGAAGTCTTTACTTTCAGAGGATTGTCATCTCCCTTTCAGTGAATAGGTGTTGACAGTGTCAAAATCTTTACAAAAGTGAGCCCTGAATGAGCTTCAGGCTCTTTCTTTTTTTTTCAGGACCCAGATTTGCAGAGCCTATGGTAGAGTGGAGACAGAACTCCTGGTGCTCTCTCTAAGGTGAAATAGCTTTGCAACTCAAAATAATACTTCATAGGCTCAACTGAGGTGACAGTGTTTGAGATACCTGTAAACTGCTTGCTCAGAAGAGTTGACTTGCCTCAGATTTTACTCTGACCCCAGCTGCCTAGAAGAGGCCACTAAGGACTTTTTCCTTTTTATAATGAACAGTGAAAAGCAGCTTTCTTCTGCACAGGTATTTCTCTGTGTGACCCAGAATCACAATACGCGGGAGCTTGTCCACAGCTTCTCACAGCATCACATTGCACCACAAAGGTAAAAAATTTGTGATTATAAGTTTTAGCTTTGTCAGTTTTTCCATTGGTTAGTGTATAGATGGCAATTGTTCATTATGCCCTTCTTACTGAAAATTCATGTTAGATTTACTGTAGCCAAAGTGTCAGATGCAACTGCCTCTCATGAAAGGGGTTTTCTCTTTAAAAAACCACTCCTTTTTAGTCGATAAAGTATCAGAATTTCCTCCTGCCACATTTTTCTAAATCCTTATGTTTTTTCCTATGGTTTGGTTTTGCATAGTGTTTTGTGAAAGGATTGTAATACAGATTTAAAAATCCCAGGCAAGAAAAGCTTGGACTTCTTTGGACCCCCTTCACCAAACAGAACAAATCCTGGTATTTACTGAACAGCTCTGCTTTGTACCTCTCTGGTGTGCACATCTGGTATTCTTAGGCAAACGTGTTGGATGTTTATTTGAATAATGGTATCTAAGATGTTACCATACACCTCCTGTCTTCCTTGCTTCTGCCTTGTCCTCAAGCAGATCTTTCATGAGGATTTCAGAGTGTCTCAGAAACGCTTTTGCTTCTGATAACCATTAATTGAATTAAATTCTTGCCCCACTGGCTATATCTGTGCTGCTAAGTAACATTAGGCCAGGGACCATTTTTGGCTGTCAGGCGAAATGACACAAGCTATGTCCAAACTCCAAGGCACTTCTGCATCTGCTGGACCCCATGCAAAATTGTTTTTTTTTTTTTGTTTCCTTACAGTCTAAAGGATTTGAAATAGTGTGGGGATTATGTAGGAGCCTTTCAGAAAAGTGTTTTTATAGCAGGAATCTGAAATTATGCTGCATGCCTTCGGGTGTTGCATGAAGGCAGCCAGAGAGTTTGCAGGTGCAAAGGCAAAAAGAGATTTATTTTTTTCTTGTCTTAATAAAGCAGAAAACTTTATGTCGCTGTATTTTTCCAGCCTCCTAAAAGTAAATTCTAACCCTTTTCACATCTACGCAGCTTAGTTATTTTCAGTGGAGTTTCGGGGATTTTTATAGTCAATTTTGCTTGTTTTCCTCTCTTTGGCCTTTCAGTACTACAGAACAATCTGATCCATAGCCCTCGGCTACAGGCTGCTATGAAACAAAAAATTGGAGAAAAGAACAAAAGAGAATGTCAACCTGGAATGACACTAATTACATTCTTTTCACTGGACTTTACTTGCAGGCCTTTTAAACAACAACAAAAGTTTCTGCATTCACCATCCTGAGCCTGATCCCTGTCTCTTACAGTACACTAATGAAAATCAAGAGGAATTCTATTGATTCCAGCACAGTTAAATCAACGTAAAAGAAATTTAAATTAGGCCCACTGTAGGCAAGATATAAGACTACAACCTGTCAGGCATTTATGTAGTCTAACATCAGTCTATGTAGTACAGAATAAAAAAAAACGCAGAAGATTTCCAAACTGTGCCAAGGCAATTGCTCAGAAATTAACATTCAGAAAATTCCTCATTTCATGAATCTATACTGGGTTGAGGAAAAGATTATATGTATTGTTAAGTCAAAGAACATTATATCCCATGTGAAAATTTGAGACAGTTTGGTATATTAGTCCAGAAAAATGTGGTTTAAAATGAGCAATGAAATGCATAAGAAGAAATACATTTGAGATGAGACATAGACTATGACTTTTATCTTTTTCCCTTGTAACTACTCACTTTTTCAGATCAGGGAATTCTCATAATCCCTTACAAACAGATAAAAATTAGATTAACATCTGTAAGGAAGAAGATCATGAAGGTGTTTCTTTCTGTCTGATACTGCTAATGAGACTCTTGGACTCAGCCACAGTGCTAGGGACTGCATATATGTGTTAGAAGAGGCACCCTGTAGGTTTTTTTATCATCTTCTGATCTCCAGACTGTAGTGTGCTCTATGTAGGAACAGGTATTTTATATGCCACAAAATGGCCTCCTTAGACATCTGGCACAAGTTTGTAAATAAAGGATCAGTTTGTAGAAGAGCTGCTTTTTTTCATGGAAAAGAATCAGGAAAAAAAAAAAAGGAAAGGAACCAGAAATAAAAAATCTACCATCGAATAGAGAATTCTGAGAAACTCCCTCCACTTTAACAAAAGAAATGTAACTTTTATAACATTGAAATACATTTTAAATTCTTCTCTTTTAACAATTATTTCACATCAGTAAAAATCTGGGCCTCTTACCCCAAAAAATCTGAAACCTCATGGAGGGACTTTGGACCAACAAGGGCTCAACTTTGCAAATATATCAGATGTTATATCAAGAAATACTGCATTTTCCTACTAAAATGATCTTTTAAAAACCCAAACCAAACAAGCAACACCCTTCCTTTTATTTCCTCAATTTATAATGAATGTTTAAATGTTTTCTTACTAAAAATGAATTTTTATTTTGAAAGCTAACTCAAATTTTAATAGATTCAGAAACATTTTTAATGGCTGAAATTACAAAGAAAAAGATCTTGAAAAGAAAGATTGAATTTTATCACAGAAATAACATGTATTTACTTGCCAAATCAACTGCAGTTTCAAAAATCTCTGGTTTTGCCTCAGTTAATTTTATTCTTAATTCCCTACTAAACAGAAAAATCCATGATTTCCTCAAGAATTATTTTTAACATATTTTCCTACATCTCTCTGTAGCCCTTCTTCTGTGTTGAGAGGCTAGAATTAAAGCTGTTTTCTGCAGGCTGTTTTCAAATCCCCTTGTGATGTATACTCTATCAACTGAACTCTGCTGCATTCAGTCATTGACACCTGCAGAAGAGCTTTTTTTCACTTTTCTGTGACTCTACTACTTTCACCTCTTCCATTAACTCACCCACTAATTCAATACTAAAGATACCTTTGATTTCAAAAGGATCAGGTTCTGGCAAATGATTAACAGGATCTGATCAGCCTGGTGCTGTGGAGCAAAATGGTGCTAAATGTACAGGCTGGAAATAAACTGCTTTTCAGTAAGATGACATTGTGCACTGTCATTTCCATAACATCAATCAAAACTCATCAAGATGGGAGTGAATTTCTCAGCTTTTCCTCTTTGTTACCACTGCACTATTTTGCTGTCAATACTGGTCTGTCTACCAGCTAACTAAACCATGAAAAATGAGATCCAATGAAATTGTGGAGTCAAATGCAGATTTTCAACCACTACAGTTGTATTATTATCAGTGGAGGCTGCTTAGTTAAATACCCATTATAACAGGCTGTAATGTAAGCCTTGGGGACTATTTCTGAGTTCCTTTTGCTACAGCCATTCTAATTAAAAAGGGAATCATTTGGAACAGACTGTAGGAGTTCATGCGATAACTGAAGCAACAGAGGCCTGTCACATCAACAGGAGGCTGAGAATGAAGAAACAAAGATTTTACCTCACTCAGTGATGGGTCCTTGTAAGATCTTAGACAACACTTGAAAATCTCCCTGGACCCCGGATTTTATATATAAACACATGCTTCTGTTTGCAATATGTTCTGAGATATGTGAGGTGAGGCCATGTGATGTAAGGTATCTGGATAGCACAAGATATTCCATTGTAGTTAGTTAGCAAAATATAATGGGGAAATTTGTGGCAGACCAAATTCAGAAAGAGAGACATGAAGAAAGTAGCAGGACAAAAGGAAAAGATGGAGAAAACAGTCGGGGATAAAAAAATTCCGTGTTATTTTAGTGGACAGCATAAGTCTTGCAGACTGTCATTTACCTCATTTCAACTATCTTCAAAGAGAAAATTTCAGCCTTGAAACCACCTTTTTTGATTCAAGGTTTGCGTATTCACTATTTCTTTGAGTAAAACATATCTTGTAAAAACATTGCAATTTCTTTTTGTTCCAAGTAAGCATGTGTTCAATAGTTCCTCAGATCTTGAGGAAAAGAATGAAGTTTGTAAGTACTAAGGATCAAAACAACCTGTCTCACTCCTTTTATTTTTATAAATGTTCTTCCAGCATCACCACCACTACTTACAACAGTGCTTAATGACACCATTATAGCAGAAAAATAGTATGTGTTATTTATTCCTAAGTTCAAAAATTTTCCTTAATATGGCTAATATATTCCTTTATGAATAAGTTTTGTTGTTTTTTGGTTTTTTTTTTTTTTTTTTGCTTTGTGGTATGGTTTTAGAAGTGGGTATCACTTGTGGAAATATTATTAAAATATTAGAAGGTAATTTTTTGAATCTTTATCAAAATCTCGACATCTTAAGCTTTTTTCTGTTTCAATGAAATGACCATTTATTTTAAACATTAAGGGTTTAAGATGACCTAATCCATGCCATCTGGAGAAAGTCAATCAATATATCAAAGTCAGTCAAAATAGTTTTGCTTTTGGAAGTGAGAATCATGAATCCTTACTTTTGTCCTGGATGGAAGATTAATGAAATTAAATGGATAAAAGCCGGAAAACAAAATAAACCACCAGGTCTGTAGGCTATAAAGAAGATTGGTAAAGTAATTGAACTCAGAAAGAAAATTTTATTTATATTTCACCAAGTGTGTTAAGAAATTACTTAAAAATATGCTAATGTGGTAGTGGTATCATTGCCTATAATATAACCCCTCCAAGAAATTTTTGCTTCTGTGACTTTTTTTTTTCATTGAAATCTAAACTCAGGGAAACATGTAATGATTATATAGGTTTTTTTACTCTTGGCAACATTATTACTGTATTATCCTTCAAGTAGTAGGAAATTGTTGCATAGTGGGATACCTTTTAGCCAGTTGCTTAACTCAGCAGAAGAGTGTACTCACCTAGGACTGGCCTCCCAGCTTATACTTGGTGCGGCACGGACGTGACGAGATAGTCTTAGCTGGCTTAGCAAAAGCCTGGAGTTTGGTGACAGGATAGAGGTAGGTTGTCTGGTGCTTCTCCAAGGTCAAATTCTGAGAAATAGGCTCAGAGAGGTTAGGAAAGTAAAAGAACCAAAAATACATCTGGTGTAGATGCTTTTATGGAGCAGACACCAAAATCTTCTGCTTGTGAACAGTCTGAAAATAGTTTTCAAAGGAGGGAAATACTCTTCTATCTCTACATGCAACTGAACTACAATAGTCTGCTTTGGGGGTGGTTAAGGCATTTGTTTCCATTACAAGAAATAACCCCCTGATATATCAGCACCTTCTGCAAAGGATTTTAGTATTAGCTGGAGTTATCCTTAAGGAGAAACTCTTATTCAAGTCTTTTTTTACTTGAATAAGATGAAATCAGATGAAATCTTAGAGGGATCATCTCATTTTGAGTGTGATGAGGAACTTTCTACTGCTAATCTCAAGACCAGAGAAGCAGCAGCAGAGAAATTATTAACCTACTCGATGTTGTTATGTCTGTCTAGGTCCTCTAAGATGGTAATGCCTAGTGCTCACTAGTTCTGAGCTTCATTTTAGGGAAGTGCTCCAAAACGTCACTGACTTTGAACGACAACTTGGTGTTTTACTCCATGTCTGATTTAATAAAAAAGAACCTAGAGAGCTTTAAATAGTTGTCGTGAGCAAAACCAATAACTTTATTGTTTCTATTGTTAACATTGATATTAATTTGGTCACTAAGAATATTAAAAATATGCAGTTATATTGGTTTATTCATTAACCAGAATTTATTCAACAATAACACTTCACTCATTTTAAAACTGAAAATTGTATCAATACTGTATAACCACCTTGCATCACTTTAATCAGTTGACTCTTAGAACTTCTTTGAAATTTTTCTTCTGAAAGAGCTCTTTCTGCTTTTCTGTCTAATTTACTTAACATTTCTTTAGAGTATCTTCTCCTGTCCTCTGAAGTTGTGTCCAGCAACTTCATCTGTGCTGATATCATATTTCCCTGGAATTTCCTGGAATCTTTCCAACCTTGAACCACGTAAGATACGTTGATTTCCTTCTCCTAAAATAAACAATATGGTATTTCAGCCCTGTTAATATGAGGCACAGATTCTTAGCTCTATTCATGATTAGAACACTTATTTATAATGGGATAATATATTCTCAGTAATGGGAAACTGTTTTGAAAACATCTCAGATATTTAGCTTTGACGAGTTGTATAATGAAAGATCAGGGCAATATAGCATAGCAAGCATTTGCTGTTCAATAAATTAAACACTCAGTTTAACGAACTGTAAAACAGCTTACATGTTTTTAAGTAGTCATAGCATGGTCTTCTATTAGTACATTGAAATTTAGTAGATCACAGGTTCTAATCTTGTGATTTTCAAAAAAATGTGGATGTGCCACATTCCTGAATGAAGAATATATTCACAAGAGTAGCACGTGAGCCTGAAACAATGCTATACATGGCGAAATGTTCACTCATCTGTATTATATGGTCAGAGTGGCCTTTCGGATCCATACCATCCCTTAAACTGCTACAAAATTTGCTAATTGCATATTAGAGATTTCAGTGAAATCATCTTGTTTCGCAGAACTTTTGGGACAGATTATTAAAAATAATCAACTCCATCTTTATTTTAGTTCACTGAAAAACAGTTATTTTCACATTACCTTGTCAAAATAATTTTCTAATGTGATTGATTAAATGCTATTCTTTTTTTATCCATCCACTTCATTTTAAAGTTATTCATCTGATAGGCATGACTGTAGGGGACTTGTTGCTTCCAACCCAATTACCTTCTCCAGGGAAGAAATTATGGATGAATTCCATGTCTACTCTATATGTACTAGTTGATTTTCCTACAAAATCGTGTTTCACATTCTGTATTTCACTGCAAAATTTATTCCCTTCAAGTGTGAATGACCCATCCTAGTTTTATGAACTGCAACTCTTCTCTTTCCCCACTCTTCCTCTCCTTGAAAACATGCTTATCAATATGTGGTTTAAAAGCAACTGTGGTTATAGTTTTGAAAGTCTTCAGTGGCAATAAATAATTTTCTAATTAGCTGTCTGGAAGAAGCACATAAAAATAAAATACTTCTATTTTGAATTTTATCTTCTAATTTGAGAAAAATCCTTACACTTATTATTATGAGTTAGAATTCAACAAAAAAATTTCACCCAACCATCTAAATAGTAAATTAACTAGCTGGTAAAGGACTGCAAAAATGAACTGGGACCTATTCTAAGAAAACTGTTTTGCATTTTTGCCAATGATGGCTTTGTAATTAGTCAGTCTACAATGATAGAATAAATTTCCCATCTTGGTTAAACCCAAATTACCTGACCTCATCAGGGGCTGATGAAATCAGCTTTCTATCTATGTGTTGTTAGAAAGACTTCTATATTTGCATAATTAAAACAAAAAGAATATTCCATTTGCTTGGTTTCAGCTGTAGATAAAGATGTTGAAGGCATAACATTTACAATGCCCTTTTTGTAGTTATACATTATCTATAAAGGTCAGTGGAAACTGTCACACTGTCACTGTCTCTTTGCCATTATTAGCATTATCTTGTTTGTCATAATCCAGTTGTTTCTAGGCAAAATACTTGAGTTAAAATCCCATCATAACCAGTGGTGTGCAGGTTTATCACAACATGAAATCTTTGCTTCCACTGCTTATATGATACTGGTTATAATACCATAGGCTTAAAGGATGCTGTAAAAACCAGACAGAAACAGTCTGAAAATACATTCTCTTAGAAAAATCAACTTCCCTGGTCATTCAGGCCCCTGTCAAGGTTCTCAAATCAGCACTTACTCTCAAGAGAACTTCTTAGGACATTGAACCCAAACACCTCTGTAACAAGATGTTGAGGATGTGTGAAACAAAGAAAAGGGAGGGATTCAGACAACAAGCCAGTTCTTGAAGAGAACAATTATTTAAACAATTTTTATTTATAATATTACACATATTAGCTACATATTCATTTATGTAGACTAACCATCCATCATTTATTTGTCATCAGAGCTCTCATGTAATTTATTTTCTGTGGAATAGTAACATGGCAGTTCTACTAACCCTAATTGCAACACACAAAAACATTTACAGTCAGGGATTTATCAAGTGTATAGAATATCTCCAGGATATCCTGAGGGAAATGCTTACCTAGGGCTGGAGTTCAGACAAAATCTTTCTTTTTCTGTGATCTACACTTGCAGTCATGGGAAGTCTGTGAATTTTATAGAATTTTCTGAATTTCTCCTGATGCAATTTTTTTATTTTATTTTTTTTTTAATTTTTAGTTAGAACAGAGTGGAATACCTTTAATTCATTGAGGTACTTATATATACTCGTATCCCTGTTTGGTTTCTTTGATGGCAAGACACTAGTGGGAACACTCCAGAAAAAATAAAACACAAACAGAAGTAGCAGAAAAAGAGGCATTTAAGCTCTAATGGAAATGATGAGGAGACAAGGTTATCAGTTGGCTGGAAAAAGGTTTTGCTCATCACTTATAGTTTAAACATTACTTCCAGGAGTGACTAAAACACAGACAGTGACAACCGCTGGACAGTCACAACATCTCAGGAGGTTGGTGACATGAGGGAGTGGGACTTAGTTCCTGAATGTGCTGGACTGAAAGCTGATGAGGCCTCAGGCACTTGGCTGGCAGCTCAACTCTGCCAGTGCCCTTTACTTTCCTAAGTATTCTGTAAAGGGCAACCTTTTAATTGTGTATTTTACCTGAAGGTATGCCAATTTTCCTGCAGTGTCATGTTTTCCTATTCTTATTACATTAATAATGCATAATTCTATGACAGCAAACATTATACAGTGAATGAGGGGAATTTGTTGGCCCTTCAAATTACAGTGTCTATATAATTATAATAAAAAGCTCATGAATCAAAGGAATAGTGCTGCAAAGTTGGACCAACAGAGAAATTTAGGCAGGAGAGTAGAACAGAAAAAAGGTTTTTTTTGATAAATATATTTAATAAACTAAATTTAATGGCTTTTTTTTTTTTGAATAAAAATGACAGATGGTCAAATCTAGCCAGGAAGGATTGTAGAAATGTAAAGTACAAGCTGCATTAGCAGCTTGAAGTTCTTTGAGCTCAAAGCCTGTATGCATTCAGGAGTGTAGAAATTTTCCTTATGTGTTAAAGATGCCTGAATTACCCCTGGAAGCACATGTGTGAACCACAGTGCCCAGCAACATCTAACTGCCAGCAAAGTCATGTTGACATCACTGTTGAAAGCTCTTAGGACCCTTGTGGATAACAAATATCCTAAACTGGTACAATTTTCAAGCACTTCATTTTGGGGAGTCATGCAAGCTCCTTGGACACCTCTATGCAATAAGGCAGAACACTTCTCCACTACCCAGTCCCCATGTAGATTTGGTGTAGAAGTTCAAAGGGAGATGGCTGATAGGACTGTATGTCTGAGGGCAATATTAAGCTGGAATTTCCTGCTAGTGCAGGATCGTGGCTGTCTGAGGCACAGTCTTAGATGAGACCAGTATCAGTGAGCTTGGTGCAGGCTTGCCAGCATTCAGAAGCTGCCTGTGCCATAGCTTAAAGTTACTCCTTTTAGTAAAGTTTGGCTTATCTTTTCAGAAACGCATGAACACAGAAAAATCTTTTTGTTCATGGATATGCTGCATAGGAGCTGCTACTGAGAGCAACAGACTTCAGATCAAAAATGGATACACAGCCATCTTTCTGGGCCCATCCATCACAGTTTGCTTTTTTTGTCACTACTTGCTTTCCCTTCCTAAGTGCCAAGTGCCTGTGATTTCCTACTCTAGCAGGAGCAAAGTGTCTCCAGTTTGCTATAAGAAATTCAGAATAACGTTTTTCCCTTTCACAATTAGTCCTGCAGTTTGCAGTTGTGCAGTGATGCTAAGGGCTTGAGGAGATGCACATCAACAGGCACAGGATAAAGTAATGTTTGCTATATGCTGTCAGTCATGTACTCTCTGTGGACTAGTACCTCTCAGGAAAGAAGGATGCTGCTGTTTCTTATATTCTTATGTAAATATTGGGAAAATTAAAATCAAAACATTAATTTTCTAGCTAGTCCATAAATCTCTAGTGCATCAGATAAACACTTTGTTACTTTAAACACTTTAGTTACTTTAAATATGGATCTATGTCCAAGAAATAGGAATCATAGTAACCAGCTGAAGTGTAAGTAAAACCCTTGATTTTTAGGCAGTATCGCCTATATATAGAATATTGACATTGAATTCCACAGATTTTGGGAGAAAAAAGACAAAAAAAATACCTATTGAACTAAACGTGAGTATAAAATTAAATGAAATTATAAACCTGCCACACATGAAACAAGAGGTGGGATTTGCCAAATAAATTAATCTGTTGTGACTTACTCAGATTTAGTTTATATATTTTACTAGATATGATAAGGACACTAAAGTATACTTACGCAGACAGCAACTGAAATGTGAAATTGTAAAGCCCACCATACCCACCAGTGGTGTAAATGTCACTTAAATACCATCCATTGTGTTTGTTCTGCTGTTTCATGTGAACAAGCAAGTGGAAAAAAAGATGTTTGTGTGGGAAAAACTCTTTTTAGCACACCTGATAGGAAAGCTGATGATTCTCTTTCCAAAAAAGATATTTGTGTATGGTAATATTTGGTAACGCTCTATGAGCTTTACGCAAAGATTAATCATATTGCCATAACAAACACGTCAGATTTTGGATATGTTAGATTATGTGATTAAAGGATAATCATGGAGAGCACAAGGACTCCACAAGGATTAGAGACCTCTGATAGACGGAGAATGCTAGTAGCCTAATCAAGGAAGATGGGACATCTCCAAATGCAGCATTTGCTTTAGCTCTGCATGCACAGTATTTTCTCTTGGGGCAAGAAAGGAGCGAACCAGGGACTTTCAGACAAGATTTTAAAAAGCAGCTATTCATCCTCTAGGACAAAACATTACAGACCAAACATTAAAATGGAAAAGCTTTGGAAAAAAATTTCCTACTTTCTGGGTTAATAAGACATTATCTATCTATTCTGTGGAATCCTGGGAAATTGCAGGTGCAAGTTTGTCAGATTTCCAGTTCTTGGCTTTGTGTACATGCTTTAAGCAGAGGTGTTTCTTCCATCCTTTACCTTCTTGGTTGGTACCAGAGTTAAGCTAGTATAAACAACTTTTCTCTGGAGAGTGAGATTTTCTCTGCAGATAATGTTTACAGTACTGATTCAAAAGGTTTTCTGAATATTCTGTGAGTCCACAGTGTTTACCATACCTCCCTGCATAATAAGCTTTGAAGTTCACACAGTTCCAAGAGCTCACATCTGTCACATTGCACACTGAGCCTTTTTTCCTCATCTCCTGGATGACCAAAGTAAAGACTTTCAATCACTTGCTACACATTTTGGTCTGGCAACCAAACTTCAGCACCACAAGTGTGATATCTGTAAGCACCAGATGGCAAAATCTTTGAACATTCATTTTTATTTCCTGACCATTTGGGAGCATTAAGAACTCTCATGGGGAAAGAAATTGTTGTACAATAAAAGCAACTTATAAAATATGGACAAATGTGTAAATGATTTTTTAATTAAATCAAAACAAACATTTTCCTACTGCACGCCATGGGGAAAGCACTTTCCAGTATAGATGAGCTTTTAAAACATACTGTGACATGTTTAACTCAAAGCAGTAATGCATGTTTTATTCTTCAGAATGATCACTTTTTTTAAAACATGTGCACATAAAAAAAGGTCGCTTGCTCATATTTGGAGGGAAAATGAAGCCACAGAGGCTTGCTGGCATAACACATAAACCAGCACATTTTATATCAGTAGGACTCTGTTGCTTTTACATATCTCTGTAAAGAAGAGGAAGGAAAGAGGGGAGGGAAGGAGTGCAGTTAAGTCAAACAAAGATAGAAGGTGAATCCGTACATCAGACTTTCAAACTCATTACCAGAAGGTAATGCAGCTCCAACACTTAGCACCAAATTCCCACGTACAGAACCAGTCTTTTTCTTCATGCCATTATTTGATATTTTTTTTATTATTGATTAATTTTATTTTATGCTTTTCAGTGCTTGAAAAAATTGTGAAAAGCTGTAACTATCTCCAATCACAGATTCTGCTTTGGTTCCGAATTCAGGTTGCCTTTACCTGCACAAAGAATACTTAAATATTGAACTGAGGCAGCCGTGAGCATTTTAAAATAAATAATTTGAAAGATAGTGGGTAAGGATGTGGGAGACTATGGGTTTGGGTGTTCACAAGACCAGGAAAGGTTTGCAACCTTGAAGATTTATCTCATTGATCAAAAGGGCTGTGTATCTCTGAGATGTGCTGAAGGCATTTGTATTTGTTTTACTATACTGGACAGTGGAGGGCACTGAAATAACTCTTCTGAATCAACGTTCTGGGTGTTTTTTTTTTCTTTTTCTGAGATTATCAGTGCCCAGGAAGTCTGAAAAGCCAAGTAAGGGGAGGAAGGAAGCATCCTCAAATCCATGTACTTCACAGAGGTACTCAAACTCACATCTTATGACCCTTGTCCCTGTGGAGATCATAGTCCAGAAGAAAATTAACAGTTTTGGGGGAAAATTGGCTTGCCACACAACAACAGGTGCTGTTTTATTATCAGTTTTAAAGCAACTCTGTAAATTATTGTGGGACGATGAATGTCCAGGTCCTGAACCTTTATCCACATGACTTTCAGTAGTACTTTTATCCCAGTGTGGTCTGTGGTCTTACAGGACAGCAGGATTATGAGTGCCCACTACTGTACCACCAATTCCTGTTCTGAAAATCTGAAAGTGTGAGACAGCTGTTGAAGGAACGTGATCATAGTACCTGTAAGAAACATAGTTAATGGTTTAGCAAAGAATGTTCTGAGTCTGGCATTGTAGCAGCTCCCCAGAACTAAAAGTGCAGCAATGGGAGAACTGGAGGTGTCCCTCCCTAACAGACTTAAGTTGTCCTGTAGCAGATGAAGCAAGGCAGAGCAGCTGTCACCATTGCTTTCCCCAGTCTGCCCCCTCTGGATGGCCACTTGGAAGCTAAAGGCTAGAGGTATATTCTTCCTGAGGTGCCTGTTTCTCAGTGATGTCATCATGGAAGCCTGTCAGCATCAGTAGAATTTCAAATGGTAGTGAAAGTTTATTTTCATCCACAACCTTTGCATCAGGTCAGATCAGTACTGTCTTCGTACATTAGTCAACATCACAGTCTGACATTCATTTGCATGTAGGTGTCTGCTACGTCAGCTCTCTTCCAGTACTGTGGAAAGAAATAGGTAGTTTTAGGATAAGATTCATCTGACTTCTTTTGGACATTGTTTTCAGGATGAAATTGAATCCAAAAGTGCTTATTTCACTCCAGTTATTATAAGAGGTGCTAGGGTCACTACCTTTGAAACAGGTATCTGTCTCAGCACGTGTTCCACCCAGTGTTGGATTTATGCTGAGGGACAGTAGGGATCAATGAGAATCTAATGGGAAGATGACTGGATTTGAAGTTTTCTTCATGACCTGTTAAAGTTGATAAAAATTACAGGAGAAATATTTGGATTCCCATTTCTCTCTCCTCCAGACCTCCAAACCCCATTAATTCTCATGCAGAAACCTGTTGTTTTTTGGAGGGTATACTGGATGCAAATAACAAAAGCAGAAGAGGAAATGAATATGTCACAAACAAGGAATGCTGCCAGAAGGAGTGGCGCTAAAAAATGCAGGACAGCATTTCTCCTTTATGTCAACATCTTTTGAGACACTCCCCATATTTTCTCCCCCTAGAACAGGCTCCCACAGGACTTCTGTTTCTGTGAAGTCATTGCTGTTATCAGATTGGTGTGCTGGACTTTTCCCTACATTTCTCTTTGTGACAGTTCTAAAAGAACTGCAGTGATCCCTTCTGCCATTGCAGTTTATGAATAGTCCTCTGACCATGGAGGGAAGCTGGGGATTCAGAGGTGCCAGTCCCATCATTCCTCAAATGACCATATGCAACATCAATTTTGACCCCAGAGGTGGGCAGATCAATGCTAAGAAATTTTGATCATAACATCATAGAATCATAGAATGTTAAGGGTTGGGAGGGACCTGAAATACCATCTAGTCCCAACCCCCATTGCCTTGGGCAGGGCCACCTTCATCTAGATGAGGCTGCTCACGGCCTTATCCAACATGACCTTGAACACTGCCAGGGTTGGGGCATCCACAACCTCCCCTGGTCAACCTGTTCCACTATCTCACCATTTTAACAGAAATAATTTTTTTCCTGAATATCTAGGCTAAATTGTCCATCTTTCAGTCTGTTCCCATTACTCCTTGTCCTATCACTACTACGTTTCTGGCGAGGACTCTTTCTCTGGCTTCCCTGTAGGCCCCCTTAAAATACTGGAAGGTTGCTATGAGGTCTCCACTCAACTTTTCTGTTCTCCAGACTGAATAGCCCCAACTTCCTCAGCCTGTCTTTGCAGGGGAGGTGTTCCAGTCCAGTCCCACACTGCTTGGTGGCATTGGCAAACTTGCTGAGGGTGCACTCAATCCCACTGTCCCTGTTGCCAATAAAGATATTGAACAGTATCAGCCCCAGTACTGACCTGGAGGGACACACTCATCACTGATCACTGTGTAGACAATGACCACAACTCTTTGTGGGTGGCCACCCAGCTGGTTCTTATCCACGGAGTTGTCCATCCATCAAATCTGTGTCTCTCCAATTTTGAAAAAAGGATGTTGTGCAGGACAGTGACTAACATTTTGTGTAAGTCCAGGTAGACCATGTCAGTTGCTCTGCCTCTATTCACCAGTGCTGTAGTCCTGTCATAGAAGGTCACCAAATATGTCAGGCATTGTGGCTGAGGTTGGAAGTGACCTCTGGAGGTCATCAAGTCCAACTCTCCTGGCTCAAGCAGGGTGACCTACAGTCAGTTACCAGATAACTTTTGAACATTTCCAGCGATGGAGGCTTCACCATCTCTCTAGGCAAACTGTGCCAGTGCTCAGTCATCTTCACAGTGAAAAAATGCTTCCTGAAGATCACATGGAGCCTTCTGTGTTTCAGTTTGTCTCCACTGACTCTGATCCTATCACTGGGCACCACTGAAAAGTGCCTGGCTGCATCTTCTTTATACCCTCTCTTCATATATTTGTATACAGTGATGAGATCTCTCCCCTGAGCTTCCTCTTCTCCAGGCTGAACCGTCCCAGGTCTCTCAACCTTTCTTCACAGGACAGACGCCCTAGTCCCTTAATCATTTTAGTGGCCTTTCACTGGACTCTTCAGTATGTCCCTGTCTTGTACTGGGAAACACAGAATGCCTTGATATCCTCAAGCTTTACACTAATTTATTCTGGCAGTCTGGGATTCTGGGTAAACTACTCAAGTTGTCTTAATTTGATAGCATGTGTTGGTCATTTGCACTTCAGCCACTAGTGCTGTTATTCAATATTTCTATTATTATTGTTGTTATTTTTTTATTACTTTATAGGGTTATTATGAGGACTCCAGTGGGAGCAGAGTGGGACTAATTCAGTGCAAAACAACCATATAACTAAAAGATGTACAAAAGTGTTGTCACTGGTATTGCTCAGAGGATCTTCAGTGGGGAAATTATATGTGACTGGTGCATTCAGTGCTTTACAAGGGTTGTCATAAGAATATTAGAGATCTGTAAATGTTAATAAGAATATGCCTAGGATTGAAACACTGAATATACACAGTAATACTACCCAATTTATCAGGTTCAGGAGAACTATAGCTAGGTGATTTGCTGTTAAACAAGTCTTCAGAACATCAGCCTAGTTTGTGGCCAATGTCATTTGGTTGAACTTGGTGTGAAACACATGGAGAGATTTTAAGACTGGAAGGTGAGTGTGGGTTAAAAGCCTGACCATTTTGCTCTTTACAATCATTTTATACTTGCCCAGTATAATAGGAGCTGCTGCTACCGCTGGCTGTGGCATTCTGATCACGCCCTTTTTGTCCATGAAAAGATTAATGTTGAAGGAAAATAAAACAAAGTTCCAGTGTCTGCTGCTTCTGTGACATCTGTCACTTTACTCATGGACCTTTGCTGACATTTCTAATGACTTTAGTGCTTGAAAGAAGTGATCCTTCTTCGGGCACTCAAATTTGTTTAGGCAAACAAAAGCATTTGGCTTCTTATTTTTTTCAGATATTCTGGGCTTTTTCTTTTTTTGATACATAAGAAAGTATTTACACTGTTTTATGTCATTCACAACTTGTTACCTCTCTTGATAACATGTTTACTGTAAAGAAGGGTGCAATGGCAGCATTTTATATGTTGTAACTGTTGTATAAGAGTATTATTATGTACAAGAGTGTTTCATAACTCTTGTAGGAGTTTTAAAGAACATTAATCCAGCAGTTTCTGTATGGTACTATTACAGTACTATTAAACTGCCATATGGGCACTTCACTAAGAAAGCCTTCTTTCTGGATGTTTTTAACAACTTGTTCTTTATAAACAACTTTGGACACTGCTTGGTAATTAGGTAGTAACAGTCAGAAGGCCATCAACGAGATTAGTTGTGGCTAGTACATTTCTGTTATTTATTATGTAAGACTGCCATGTGAATGGAAATTATTTCGTTTATGTCTCAGATAATGCTTTTTGCCATTTGTAAAAAATTACACAAAAATGGTCTACAGTCTTCTTGTATAAGCTTTTAGGTATCCTGAACTACAGAAGCTGTCTGTTCTAAAGGCAAGTGGCCTTTACTATTCCTTCTGTTTTGGTACTTTTAATGATAATCATATTACCTGCTTAGAAGCAGGCATAAAGCATGCTGAATGTTTGGATCTACTTCTGTCAGGTATTAGTGAATGATCTACTGAAAACAATTGGCACTACTATTTTTAAAATCTCATTCAAAATATAAGCAGACAAGCCCTGTCTCTTATGTCTTCCAAAAAATTGCATATAAGAAAGTAATGTCTTTGCTTGTTCTTTATCAGCTGACTCAGGGAATAACAAACTTGATGTTTCAGTAGACGGATGTCTTGACCTATGAAATCATAATTAGATTTTGAGGTTATTGCTCTCTTTTGCACAGACTCGGCACATTCATCTTAGGCAAGGGAGGTGAAAAAGAGGCAGAAGATAAAATGCGAAGTATCCTTAAAACTTACAAACATTTGTGCCTGAGTAACTTTATTTATTTCAGCAACAATTCAGTTGCTTAAAATTTCACAGTATGCTTTGCAATCATTCACTTTTAAATAAATATCTGTAACATCTGTTCATATATGAAGGTAAAGATTGGACTTAGGATGTTGTAAAATGAGAAATGATAAGTACAGTCAAGATAAATATATAATAGTAATTTCCCTTCACTTTCATTGAAATTTTACTTTCTACTTGTATCTCAATTCTTTTGAACCTATATAAAAGGAATTGGAACTGTGGACAAGGATTTGCTTTATCTAATAGACTTCATATAGGATGGAACTGGGGGCATTTTCAGGGAAAGCTGTGTCCTTTTAAGTGATACAGCAGAGATTTTCAGATTTCTTAGCAAATCATTAAGTTAATGCATTTTTTTCTGCCTTAGGAGGTATATTTTTGAGATTTGGATGTATCTACACATTCTTTTTTGAGCAAAGCATTTTTTCATAATATGAATTCTAGCCTCAGAGAAGAGCACACTTCTGTTTGCAGAAGAGCATAATCCATTTTTTATCCTTCTTTAACATTTTCTGTGAAGAATAGAAAAAAATTTAGGTTGTATTTCCTGTTGACAAGGTGGAGCTTGCTTTAGTACAGATAACTATTGCTATACAGGCCCTTTACAGGACCTTTCATATGGTGAGATCTACAAAACTGGACCCACCACTCCAGATGTGTCTCACCAGAGATGAGTAGAGCAGAAAGACCAACTCCCTTGTTCTGCTGGCAATTCTTATCCTAATGCAGTCTAGGATGCTGCTGGCATCCTTTGCTGCAAAGGCACACATTACTGGAATGTAGTAAGCTGGTTGTCCACCAAGACCCTCAGGTCCTTTTCTGAAAAGCTGCTTTCAGGTCAAATTAATCTTATAATGGCAAACGTGCTTGAAAACTGTGATTTAAACTCCAAACGTGAGATCTGCAGAAGGGCTTAAATGTATTAATGCTGAGTGTCAGAGAACAAAGTCTTCAGTTTTGGGCTGCAGAAGCTGGGATACCTTGCAGGGAGGCCTACAGTGGGCATACAGAAAGTTAAAAACCTTGGAATACCACCAGTACACTTTGTGATATCTTGCTGAAATTAGATGATTGAGCATGTGAGTGTCTACTCCATCTGACAGTGAAACACTGAGGACCAGTCTCTGTCTTAAATCCCATTCTCCATCTGCTCAAATTCCTTCCCCAGAGCCTGCCAGGGGAGGAAGGTACCTACAGCAATTTTCTGAAAAACTTGAGTGAAGGTCTCTATCTTCTTTATTTCCCTTAACACCATTGTTAGGGACCTTATACTGTGTTTTGAAGTGTCAGCTTTATGTTTTCATTTGTTTGAGGGGGGTCACTTCTCAGGAGTCAAGTTATAAGATGAAGTCCTTGCACTTTAGATAACGGAATTAAATATTCTCTGAGTATGAGAGAGCAGAATGATTCCTCAGCTTTGTGAGTCACCTGAGAGGCAGAGGCCCAAACCTCACTTATACAACCCTCCCCTGCCTTCTCATTCCCTCATCTTTAGTTGTTTTTAATATAAAGTGTGAAAACTTCAGGTGAAAAAGTAGAGAAAACCCTTTCATCTTTCAAAAACTATTTTACTTTACCCAGCTAATGGATGTAGGTCACAGGTACTCTGCAAATTTCATCCATAAATCTGTTTGAAGAAACTAACTTTTATCACACTTTTGTACAGCACATAGAGATTTGAGTCTAGATTACTTTAATTAGGAGTCCAAACTCTGCAGATTGGTGAAGTGATGCAAGGAGTAGCTACTTCTTATGAAACACTTTTATTATTTTTACTTGAGTTGTGATAGTGCATTTCTTCCCACTGAATGGCAAAATGGACCACTTGTCTCATGGTCAGGAGAAAAAGAAAAAGCTCATGAAAATAGTCTCCTTTAAAAAAAAAAAAATCATGCAAAAAGAGTAAGATGTCAGAAAGATTGTCTATAAAAGATCAGAAATAACAACAACAATATTAAAGTTAGGTGTACCATAGTTCAGAGGTAGACAGTTAGTTAGCAATAGTCCCTTAAAAGCACACAGCTAAAACCCAAACAATTGCTTAGCAAATAGACTCAGCAGTGTTTTGACATTAGACTGGTATAAAATATTAGTTTTAAGTGAGTTTGCTGCTAAAGTATTTTTCTGTGTAACTACATCCCTTTTTCATAGCTGTCATGGGTAAAATTCCAGGTTAAATCACATTTGTCTGCTCTAAGCTATCTATCATTTTCTAAATGCTTTTAATTATACTGGAATGAAATCATATTTTCTGGGTCCAGCATCAATGTGATTTCCTGAGGTCAGAGCAAAGACTGTGGTGTGCAAAAGGGAAGGGATACGTACCACTTCTCAGTTCTCTACTGATTGTCAGTGCCTGGAGTGGTGTTACAACACCTTGGGAGACAGCATTTCTTGAAGAACGTCTGAAGTAACATAGGTATTGTATTTACTCTGTGTAAAGTTTAACAGCCTACAATATTGTGCCATTCTTATTTCATTTTCCCTCATATTTTGTTTTTGTCTATGTCTTTTTCCTGTTGTTTTTCAGATGAATTATTTCTTTTTTTGCTTATCACATCGGCAGTTAAAACTCTCACTGGCCTCCATTTTTCTTCACTGCATTAATGTTCCTTCAGTTTTATATGTGCGCATCCACTGTCTTCAAAATATAACTGAGGTGAATTCTGTGTAAACTTCTGTGGTCTGCACATGCCCTGTAGAAACTGTTTTCATGTAGGTTGTGCCCACATATGCAAGGACTCCCGAATCTTTAGCTCCAAACCAACTCCTTAGGCCTAGCATGAATCTTTTTATGTTCCGGTGTTTTGCAGTTTCTGTTCACTGTTCTAGGCTTGGCAAATATATATAGAAGAAAATTTAAAAATATTTGTCATCTTGGTGACTACTTCTGGGCATAGACTGCAAGAAATCCCATAAATATTTGGGCCAGTCCGAAAATAACTGAAGGTGATATTTTATAACTTAAGAATTATGACAAGAATGTCATAATCAATATTCTTAATATGAAGTCTATTACAAAAGTGCTGGCTGATGCAGGGATAAAAAATTTATGTCCTGTAAGTTGCAGGGGGACAGGTGATATGATCATAGCTATTCTTTTTGATCTTTGGATCAATTATCTCAATATATTAAATAAGTTCGGTATAACAAAGTGGGTTTGAATGAAATCCTTTAATTTATGTCTACTCCTTGGCCATGAAGTAGACTTTTATTGTACCTGCTCTACAAATTCAGAATAAAAAGACAACCAAACCCACACATACAGACTTTCAGCAAGTATGAACCTTTTTATAAATGTATGATTTTTATAAATGTGAGGCAGTTTACAGTGATCAAGTACCACACTCACAATGAATATGAGGAAAAAGAAGTAAAAAAACCCAACTTATACCAAGCAGATTTCTGGAAGAAGCCTTCCAGTGCAGAATTGCTTTGTACCATCACCTTAAATGTCCTTGAATGTGGCTTGAACAGCCTGGAAAGGAATGCTTGCAGGGAAGGTCAGGGCTGCTGTTTCTTGTTTTTATCATTGACCAGTTGTGTTTGTTGCAGTCCGGTAGAAATTAAGGAGATCCTTGTGCTATTCTAACATGGCATGAGAAGAACATTTTCAGAAGAAGCTGTTGCACCAGGGTCAGGGTTGGGCAAGCAAATCCCTCGGACTGCCCTTGCAGGCTAGTCACTGAGTCTATTGAGCCTTACCACTTTTAGGTTCATCAATACACCCATTTGTCCCAGCTAGGGGTGGTTCCTCAGAAAAGGCAACAGAAATCTCATTCTGTGAAGTATTTATATAATTTATTTTATACAATTATTTAATGAAAGTATTTTTATAATTTAGGTCATCAGTAAAACTTGGAGGAAGTGTGACTAAAATTATTCACTTTGAAAAAATTATCAAGGAAAATATCCCAAATTACTACGCTGCAAGACAAATACTAAACTGTTGATCATATCTGTTCTCATTGGTATGAAGGCTGTACCACACTAAAAATACACTGTTTAAAATGAGGATTATCATTTGAAGTCAGTTTACTAAAAGGACAGATTTTTGTTAAGGAAGTCCTTAGGTAAAAACATTCTGGAAATTAGGTTTCCTGTGCAGAAATAAATTGGGAGACTGAAGTGTTTGGGTGTGCACAAGTCTCGAGGCATTAAAATCTACAGTCCTGGAAATACAGGTACATTCCTATTTTAATGTTCTTAGCTACATGCATTGCACAGCCTCAGCCACAGCCTTCTCTTGTTGTACAGAGGAGTAATGAAAACCTAGGATTCTTTTCACTGAGACAAAGACACTAAATGAACTGAAGCTATGCTGAAGACCTGGTCCTTAGTAAGGGTACACAGATGGTAATTCTTGCTTTCACAGGATTAAGGTTTGTTTTTGCCGGAACTAATTACTGAATTTTGCAAATCCAAAGGTTTTTTTTAGGTTTTCATACTTGAGAAACTCCAAATAGACTTGAATTGTAATAAGTCCCACATCACGCCCTGTTGAACTATTTCAAGTGCAAATCCAGAATTGAGTTTTGGTTATTTCTGAAAATTTTGACCACTAGTTATTTGACCTCTCAGATAACTTGAAGCTTTGGGGGTAGAGGAAGTATACATACTGCAATGTGATTATAGACCTACTGAGACTTTAACCTGTCTTACTGTGTTCTACATAGACTCTACATTTTCAGACAGGAAATACTTTGAAAAAGATGTCTTAACTCAGCACTGAAACTCCTTGAGACACAGCCCAAGTGCACCAGGGAAACTTCTCTAGCATGTCTGCTTTACTAATTGGTTAGAACCTGGTACTTTATTTATGACTTCCCTTATTACCTCAAGTCCAAAGTGCAGCTCATCTATTATTCTTCCTTCTCTAGGCAAGAACTGATAGTATAAATTTATCCACTCACACGAATCAGTCCTACTTAGTCCTATCACTGTTTTGCTGTGAAATTCCATCTTGATTTGAGTGTTTTTCTCTGTGCATCTTAAGGCATGAATTGATTATGATTCAGTGTCTCTGGTATCTAGTCTCTGCAGTTTCACTACAGAGCATGTAAATTATCAGCTGTGAGGTACATCCTCATTGCAGGGACATGCACAGGGAGGAGGATGGGAGGATTTTTAACTGATTGTTCCACTGATTTGTGGAACTCCTGAGTTTCATTTTGAGCTGCCTCATCTTTCATAACTCTTTAATCAACCTGTGAAGAATATTTGCATGTCTTTTTGCTTTTATCCATTTTTAAAGACATGCTGATACATACATTTATATCCACCTAGAAGGTTCCTCAGAAGCGCACTCGAAGTATGAATATAATTTTCTGCTATTTGTAACACAAACAGAAAGTTTTGAGCTCAAAGGCAATTTTGTCACAGAACATTTCTTTGTCAAATATGGTGTTTTGATGGATTGAAACATTTTTCAAGGGGCTGTCATTTCCTTCAAAGCTCAGGGGAGATGCTGTCAATAATGATATCACCTACAGTTTTTGTTGTTTTGCTTTCCATTTTCCTATTCTTTCTCTAGCCAGCCTGACTCTTTGCCTGCCAGGGAAAATGGACAACTATATCCAATCTTCCTGGCTTACCGTGTCCATATCTCTGGACTTCTCTGCTCCTTGGGATGTCCTTATGTCCAAATGGTTCATTAGATAAGCTGCCTAATTGCCCTGGTCCTTAAGACTTGTGAGCCAGGTCCTGCCTTTTTGGTCAGACTGTCTCCTCAATTCGCAAAGTGTCTCTACTAGGGCCAGACAGGTTCTTGAGTCTGCCAGTTGGTAGGACTTGGGGCTTTCCATCTGCTCCTTGTGAATAGGCTACTTGGATAGAAATTCATTAGAAAACAGGGGAGCTGGATGACCTCCAAGAAGTCTACAATTGCAGAGGAAAAATAAGGCCAGGGAAGAACAACAGTTTTCTTCTGTGGGAAACCTTAAGGTTGTTTGTTTGTTTGCTTTTAAAATTGAGCAGCAATATTTATAAACACACAGTGTCAGACTTCTCTACGGATGATTCTAGTCAGCTGTCTTTTTGGCTGCTACCATGTTGGTGCTTGTGCTACCAGCTTACTTTGCTACCAGCTAAAAAGTGGGAAAAAACAATTTCCTTTGAAGATATGAAGGAATTCTTGTGCAAATCATGAATGCTTATAGGGGCTTGATATGAGAATCACTGAAAAAATATGACTCACATGTTAAGTTTGTTCCTTGAAGAAATACAAAAAGTAGCTATAATTTAAAATACAGTCACTATGTCAAGCTGAAAACTGTGTTTCTAGAATTAGTATCAGTATATTAGTATAGAATCAATGCTCCAGCTCAGAGACCAGTGTAAATTAACACAGCTATGCCGACCTTATTCAAGCCACATTGATTAACACTAGATATGAATCAGACCTGCAAAACAGAGAGTTGATAGAAAATGTATAATACCTAGGGCTGAGCAAATGGTTGAAAAAAATAAAGATATGTGCCCATCTAAGTGCTTTGTCACTTGCTGTGTTTGTGTGAATGTCAAAGTGTTAGCCAGGTAGGCTTACATCAGGAACTCTTTAACATTAATTTGCAAACAGATGTCTAATAGAGGACCTGCTTGTTGGAGCCAATGTTTTCCTCTTCCTCTGAACCACAAGTACATGTTACTGACAAGGATAAGATACAAGGCTACTCCAGCAAGGTTTTTCCTGCATTGCTGCAGTGCATATAGCAATGATCTTTGCCACAGTAATTGAAATATATCTGATCCAGGAGTTTAAAATGTTCTCCTCATTCACTGGGGAGGAGATAATTTGGAAGACCTTCAAATCTGAGCCAAGGGTCATGGTGAATGAGGGATATTAGTCAGGAAAATCTAAATTAGTTGAGAGACTGCTTTTTGTTCCCATCACTGGATTTAAATAAATATGATTATGTTGAACACTTATATCAAAGATGATCTACAGAAACAGTAGTGAATGAATAATAAAACTTCATTGTGAAGATGCCCATACTTGAGATAGATTAACTTGTTTGCCTGGCAGGTTAGTTACCTGCAGAAGAAGAGGTGGTGGTCTTTGAGTTCAGGTTGTGGAGGTCTGCTGTAATGATAATAATTTTGCTTTGGACATACAAGATGCATATGCTGGCTGCATAACAACCTTTATTTCCATTAACATATCTTCAGGCTCCATGCTGTCAGCTTAATGGAGATTGGGAGACTTATCTTGAAGATCCTATTTATTCAGACTCTTAGAAGAAAAAAATGTACAGATCTGACTTGCATTATATTAACAGTGACGTGTAGTAGAGGAAGGGTCAAATTTCAATTATTCCATTTTCAGCATTCAAGTGGCAATCTCCAGTTTTGTTTACAAGGTACTCAGTTGTTTGTTTCTTTTAAATAAAAGGAAATTTGCCCCTTTTTTTCAAGCATGGGCACTTCTCAAATGAAATTGCAGTTAATTGAGCTGTAATTGCTTTAGATGAACATCATTACAATGGCTAAATAGTAGTTTTGAGGTTTTTTTAAAAAATAGCTTTTGGAAGAAAACCTGCAGCATTTTTTATGCTGTATTTTAAAAGATCCAAGATGGTAGATTTAATTTGGATTTAGCAATTTAAAAGGATTCTAAGATTTTACCTTATTAAAACACTGAAGTCCTGAATGAATGAGTTAGGGAGGTTATGAACAGTGTGTATGCTACACAAGCATGTTATAATTAAATATATTAATCATATAATATATAAAAATCATGATAGTTCTTTTTTGGTGGTGAGAAAGCTTTTTTTCCTACCTCCTACTTAGGATCTAACATTGGATCATCTGCAGATGTAATTAAGAATTTCCATAAGACTTTTTTTTTTTTTTTTTTTTTAGAAAGAAGTTATTTTCACAGAGCTACTTCAGCTACCACATACCTGTGGGGTTCTCAGTGTTTTGCTGACAGCTTGAAAGGAAATTGAGTGCATGTACATGTGTCTTAGGTTTGTACTTCTCAAGTGGCTGTCAAGGAAATCAGTGGAACTGTGAAAGCAAAGAAACTGTGTTCTTGGTAAATTACAAAAATACGAGCTATGGTGATACCGGTAAATCCTGTTCTTGGAGCTTTATATGGCAGAAGAGCTTCACATGTGTGTATGTATCACTGCCTGTTACTACAGCTCTTTTACACGGTGCAACAGTGACCTCCAGTACACAGAATGAATCTCTGTGGAAGGAGCAGCAGCGACTGCGGGAACATCTGTCCCAGGAACATAGCAGGGCCAAACAGGGTGTCATCTCCATGACTGCTAATCGAGCTGCTGGCTGAAACAAGGCTGCTTGGTCAATACACGTAGGTCTGGTGCACAGAGGGACTTCTCCAGGGTTTTTAAACCAAGGCCAGCCTGGAGTCTAAGACAGACTAATTCTTCCATGGGAGCATAAGGTTATCCTCCAAATTATGAGCAGAAGGTTGGTTTGAGCTTCTGGCTGGTAATGCAAACCTTTATTTTGAACAAATGCCTGAGTCACTGGGGGCATTTGGGGGCTGTTGATATCACCACATCAGGATATCATTGCTAGCTCTTTCTCCACCTCTCTCTCTCTCTTGCAGAATTTGGCTACCCCCTCTCCTCCTTTCCCTACTCATGGTGATTAAATACTACCAGCCAAAATGTATCACACTTTGTGTTGGCACACAACGTGCCAGCAGTGATTCAAACAATCAGCCAAGCATACTGTCTGAAGCATACTGGTGTCAAAATTTATTTGGTAATCACATCAAAATGCATCTGTTCATACCATTTCCCATACTTTTGAGTAAAAAAGAAGCAGGCTTGGAATTTTTTTAGATTTACTTTTGGTATGAGCTCAAAATCTGAAAAGCTGTTAATTAAAAGAAAAATTAAGTGCAAAATAATAACCTCACCAATGTTCTTTCTACATTCTTCACATAATCAAAATAGATCTCAATGGTCTTACGCAAAAAGAGATAAATATTCATCACCAAGCGGACAGTATCTTGTCTAAGTTTGGCACAACTTTCTGGAATTCTTACATCTGGGAACACTCCCATAAGAGATACAAAACATGTCAAAGAATATTGATTTTTCTAGTATAAACCATAATAATTCCATGAACAAAAGGTATATTATATTCCAGTATAAATGCATTTATATTTCTGACATAGAAATGTAAATAAATTATGCTTTTTATCAACCTTGCTGGCAGAATTTCTAAATATTGACCTGAGCTGGGTACCAGCTTCTTTTTAATCTGTTCTTAGTTCAGATATTGATAGAGACGCTGTTCAAAATACAGCTGTAAAAATAAAGGTCTAAATAATGCAATATTTAATAATACTAATGGGAAGGTGACAATGTAAAGTAAATACGGTCAGCAATAATCTCTTCTCTAGGAACAACAGAGGGACATTCTAGTCAAAATAGGACAGACTTTTCTGAAGAACTGGTCTTACAGTTACATACTTTTAGGCACAGCTGCTCTTGACCGATGTTATGTGAAGTGGAGCTGAAGAAGAAAGAGTAACATTTTACTAAACATTCTCCTAAGCATAGTATCTTCATTTACATATTAGTTTATTGCAGGGCAGTGTCTTTTGGTTAAGGGGTGTATGAGCTACTTTCATTGGATTCTTGAGAAAATCAGGTTCCTAAATACAAGGAGCACCCCCCATGAACTTAGCCTCCCTGAAAAATGTATAGAGTCACAAACTAAACATTTTAAAACCCCTTCTCTCCAGGAAAATTTGTTGGCTTCCATACTTAAAGTTATGTCTTTCCTTTCCTTAGTAAGGAAACAGGGTACAAACCTATCTATGAGGATGCTCTAGGCAATTTTTTAAATAAACATTCCATCTGGAAGAAATCTGGGGAGAAGGGAAAAAAATGTGTCTGAAGTCCTCATGGGTAGCTACACAGACTGAAGAATTTGGCCACTTTATTGTGCTCCTCTTGATGTCCTAATCTCTCAGTGTCTCTGGTTTGATTCTTTCTCCCCACTACCTTTCTGTCAAGGTGGATGGGACTGTAAGCTGCTTTAGGGGCTGAGCTCATTTTGTTGTGAATAACCTGCTGGGATGCCCCACAGGTCATGAGGACTCCCATTGGCTACTTCCCATACTCAGCTAACATGACACTGATGGGATTTCTTCTTGTTTAAATAATTTGCTTACTATTCTGCTTTGCAATAGTACCACACAATTAATCTCATTTTCTTCACCACAGAAGTGATCAGAGACAATAAGCATTTGTTGTGGTTTAACCTGGCAGACAGCAGAACAGCACACAGCCACTAAATCACCATCCTGCCCCCAGTGGGATGGGAGAGAGGATGGGAAGAACAAACGCAGCAAAATCCGTGGGTTGGGACATAGACAGTTTAATAGGACAGAAAAGCAAGGGTTAATAAAAACAATAAAAGAATTAGAATGTACAAAACCAAATGTCGTACAATGCAATCACTCACTAACTGCCAAACTATGCCCAGCCAGTTCCCAAGCAGCAGCCCCAACCAACTTTTCCCCCTTTCAGTTTATATACTGAGCATGATGCCATATGGTATGGAATGTCCCTTGGGTCAGCTGGGGTCAGCTGTCCTGGCTGTGTCCCCTCATGGGACACAAGATCTTGACTCTGTGTAAGTGCTGCTCACTGGTAACTTAAACATCAGTGTACTGTCAACGTTATTGTCATCCGAAATTCAAAACACAGCACCATATCAGCTAGTAGGAAGAAAATTAACTTTATCCCAGTTGAAACTGGGACATCTAAAACATTTTGTTTGCTAGCTTTTAGAACAGTAATTTATTGGTCTGTCAGCCACAGCAAATGGAAACTATAATAAAGAGGTGTTACTATAAGTCTCAAATAAGCATTTAACTTAACTTTAATGAACTAGTTACTGTATATTAATTAAATATAAATATATCTTTCTGAGATTTTTCCTTGACATCTGGTTACCTTGTTTTAAATGACAAAAGCAATAAGTACGTAATTACATTCCTATTAAATATATTTTAATGGGCATTTCTCAAGGTGTAGAGAAAGAATAGAGATTTCACCATCTAAGAGTAATTACTGGCATTAAGAGCTTTGCTACAGAGTGCTGCTGTAACCTGTCTTTGGAACTGTGTCATGCAGACAAGAACAAAATGTCAGCATTTTGCTTGTGTCATGGCGGCCTCAGAATGAAAAGATATGGCATTTTGTCCTCCTGGTGCTTCTGCTCAGTAAAATTAAGTCTGCCCTTAGGTTAGACTTAAGGTAAGGTTACAACCTGTGAATTTCCCTCTCTCACCAAGATCTACAGTAGTGGAATATTAGAACAGGATACTTCTGGAGGTAGCATGGACTAACTGGCCATTTCAACCTTTGACAACTCCTAGCATTCCTGCTACAGTTCACCTATTGACTGCCACTGCTGTTGCCTCTCTCTAGAGGTGGCACATCTATGTCTCCCAGGATTCAGGAAAAAAAACAGAGTGCCACAGAAAGAAGGAAATTTTAAAATTTTTTTTAATTAGATGAAAAAAGGTGCAGTTGATAAGCAAATAACTGGAATTATCCCAGTATTTAGGAAAATGTTCTCTGCTGTATGCTTAGTGCCCTATGAAGTCTAGTGAAAAAGGACATTTTTTTCTGTATTTGTTGAAAAGGAAAAGTCTTCTTGAAGTCATGCTGCTGCCTTTGTCACAGCATGGATCTGCTTGCCATCAGATATGGATAACAGTCATTTCCACAAAAATCATCTTTTCAACTTACATTTAAACACTATTTAGCCACATAAATTCTTATTCAATGATGTGCTAAGTGACTGAAAGAAAATGAATGACAGTTGTACCTGGTGAATAGGAAAAATTACATTACTTGTCTTTCAGGGCCACCTTGGGCTGCAGCCACAGATACTACGGTCAAGTGTCCACGAACTTTACAGAGAACACCACAAATGACAAAAGATAGGTGCTGTCCCAAGAAGATGTTTTATTCTCTGCTCGAGCCAGGAGGGTGCCATAGGCAATGCTCAGAGTTGTGCAATGTGCTGCCAAGTGGGGCCTATAGTTTCTGTGACAACTGCCACTTTTTATTAGCAGAGAGATAATGGCAACACAGCACCTAAAGGAGTTTGCCTTTTATACTGTTCAGAAAGTAATGAAGAAAGGAAAGGTGAAAGAATTTCCTAGACACTGCAGTACTATGACTGGCCAGAGAGAAGGGTTTTCCAATTTCAAGGAACGCGGGAGTGTTGTGTTAGGTTTGGATCTGCTGGAAAACAGTGGATCTAGTTTGTTATTTACCTGTGCTGCTTAGAAGACTTACTTGGATTTGAAGGGTTGTAGTTTCAATGCCTTTTACTAAAAATCAAAACCTCAGAAAAGTCAACAGGCAGTTCCATAACATGTTTAGATATTTTATCAGGCAGGAAGCAAGTTCAGATAAGAGCAGGCAGGAAATCATGAAAGCCCTCAAAATCCACGTTGTTTAGCAACTGGATAATGATATAATTACAGATTCAATGGCAGAATGCTTAATAGGCAGTGTGACTGTCTCGTAAAATCTCCACACAGGGGGCTCTGCTGAACAGAATATGCCTTCTCAACCCATTTGAATACCCTTCTTTGTTTTTCATTCTTTTACATGCAGAAGTACAACCATTTTGGTAGAAATGGAAAACTTTAGCACTAGTTTCTTAATGCCCAATTTGAATAATTGTGAATTAATACCAAATTCATAAGCCGTAGTTTGAATATCATTATAAAGAAATGACAGTTCTCTATTCACGACAGTTCTCTATTAATGACAAAGGTGCCAGCACACATAACACAGGAATAAACTTTGTAATGAAAAGTACATAATGTAAACCACAAAACTAATTTCTGTTTTTCATCTTTTTTGCCCCATTCCTTCTCATTTTCTCCCTTTAGCATTCCTTCATTCAGCCTCATGATCCCTATTTTCAGAATTTTCAGCAGCAGAACTATTGCAGTTAGAGCCAAGTAGCAAAACATCTATCAAATAATCTTATCCAGGCATCCTAAAATTCATTCTTCTGCCTGACGTCCCACTCTTCTTCCTTTTAAGAAGGGAACAGAAAGCAACAGAGCTCTCACTTCAATTGCACCAGTTCCCTCTACCTTGCCCCACTAAATTTCCACCAATGAATCAGACTTGTTGGCTTTTCTTTAACCTCAGTTATGCAGCTGTCACTTATACTATAACTGCAAAGACTTCAAAATGAAGAGAAGACAGGGAAGCAACTGCAAAGGTGATTCTTTACAGGGAAAAAAAAGTGTGTTTTTACTTCAAATTAAACTAACCAAGTGAAGACAGGAGAGCATGCAAATGCCAGGTCAAGTTAAGGAAAAAGCATGAGCAGTAAAGAAACCTCTGTAACTCCTAGGAGTTAGGCACAAAACCATCTAGATTGTCTAAAATAAGAAGAGGGGTTAGGAAGTATTCCTTTGGGAGCTTGCTTAGAGCCAAAGCCTCTGAGGACTGGTACCGGGAAAAGTGGTACTTGTGTTATTTCTATTTAAGATCACACTAGTTTATACTCTTATTAATCAGTTTTCAAGGGCTAAGATTACTTTTTGTGCCCTATTCTTGGACCCTTTTTTTCTCACCTTTGTATGACTGCAGCTGAGTACTGGGACCAACATTTTCAGATCTTAAGCCCAGAAAAAATTTCTTTTTAAAATCACTGTTATTATTATTACAGGTTTTTTTTTTTTTTTTTTTTAATTTCAGATGCTGCTAGTTCCTATTAAACTGCAGCTCAGAAGTCTATATTTTCCCACAGCATTTGTCCATAGAGAGCATGTAGAGCTCAGAGCAGCAGCTAGAAGTGTTTGTTTCCTGTGTATCACCCTCAGGGAAAGCCATGCTGGTACACCTCCTATCTTTCTATGAAATTATTTCCCCTGCAGCACAAAGGAGCTGTTGTAGAGATGGAAAGTGTAATTTGTAGCATGCTGAGCCATCTTCACTCGATATTACCCTAGATATGGAGTTGTTTCTGCAAGTTCACATCTTTTTGAATGGGAATTTATGTAAGGAAAGTGCCTGGTTCTTAGAACAACTCAGCAGATATGTGCCATATATCACTCTCCTACACGGAGTGAAATGTGACAGAACTGGGAAGAGTATAAGAGGGAGAATAAGCATGAGCAAACAAAACAGTTCTTACAATCAACCTCCTTGATTACTTTACAAACACCTGAGTGGCAATCCTGTAGCTCAAGAGATGCTGGATGGTCAGCAGCGAGACCTTAAAGGAGGTAATTTAAGGGATTGTATGGACCCTAGAACACTAGCATTAGCTAACTCACCAAAAAGTG
>JAYRBT010000114.1:35294084-35317369 GCA_036023395.1 Myiotriccus ornatus | reverse complement strand
GCGAGACCTTAAAGGAGGTAATTTAAGGGATTGTATGGACCCTAGAACACTAGCATTAGCTAACTCACCAAAAAGTGCTTAACTTCTGAGTTCTTGACTCGGGAAAGCCGCGTTTTGCAGCATGGCTTCCAAGGGAGTCTTCTTGAGATAGTAAAAACGTGAGGAAAAACAAGAAATGCAGACAGTTAAATCAGAATGGTCTGAAGAAATTTACGTGTTTATCAAAGACTGTCATATCCAAATGAGTCAAAATACTTCATTGGAGAAGCCAAGACTAAGCAAAAGGGGTCTTGTATAAACAGATAGCTTTTTGTAGGCTCTGGTTTCTCCTTCCTCCCCCACAGGTTGTGGATGGCAGTAGTTTTGAAGTTCTGAGCTGCTAATTGATCTAGACCTCTTAATTTTCTCTTGGTCACAGTCAATACATAGCCACTGTGGTCACCTCAGTAGGCTCAGAAAATGTGGCAGGTGCCTCCGGTATGCGTCCACATAGCCAAAGTCATTACTCAGATCAGCCTGTGGTGAAAATACACTGAAATAGCTCAAGGAATAAGAGTCAGGAGACTTGAAGGAGAAATGCTCAAAATACAGCTATAGAGGAATGGACTCAGAAGGCGGAAGACAATATGAGTATAAAAGAATCTTGAAAAATTCCGCATGGAAAAAAAGTAGAGATAAGAAACCCTACCACACATTATCCATTTCTAATGAGGGAATCTTTAGCTGAGGTCTGAAGTATCCTGAAAGGAAGCAGAAAAATAATTATGTAGGTGAGTTTTAGCAGTGGTAATCAATAATTCCTTTATATAATGCTATTGTGAAACTCACAGATAAATATTGAACTACTCATGCAATCAGGATTAATAAAAAACCCCACTTACAGTGGACCTTCCTGGCGGGAATACCTTAATTGTAGTCCTTTTAAAAATCTATCTAATTTAAAAACCTTCTTTGCTGGTCTGGCTACCTCTCACTGCCACATGGTAAATAGATTTTTTGCTTCTTAGGTGATAATATGCCTACTGTAATAAATATTCACTCACACAGTGAACTGCTTGGCACTTGAATTTTTTTTCTAGATCACCGTCAAATCAGCTAGCTTGAAGGGGCAACAGGTTATTGTCAACAGCTGGCATGCTCTGCCAATAAATAAATTGTACTGTTTTATTTACATATTTTCCTGATTTATTTACATATTTTCATTTTGTTGTCCCTTTTACTGACTTACACATAATGGATTTTATTTAAAGCCTCTAGAGGTATTAATACCAAATAAAAAGACTGTGTTGCCATAAAGAGATAGAGGAGCTATATTGCAATAACTTGAAATGTGCTGTATCCCAGTGAGCATATATGAATAAGAATTGAAATACAAGCAGTTGGAGAAAGAGAGTGAAGCATCTGTTTCTGTCTCTACCTGTATATAAAGCCACAGACAAGTGTACTGGTCTGTATATGAAAATCTAATTGCAACAAAAGTAAGGCTTTGATGTACCATATATTTTTTCAATGAATTAGAAAAGAAACATGACCACTTTTTTGCAAATGGAATATTTTAAAAATGAGATGGAACGGTCTTCAAAGAGAGCATCTGGGTGGTGGATAAACAAGAAGAAAAAGACACTAGTTAGAATTCAGATGGTCACTCCTAGATGTTAGACATGGTATTTTGTGATGTATAGTTTTGTCCAGGACACAGGCAATTTGCCATGGGTAGCCATTTCTAAAACATTAACCTCCAGGACCTGAGTTCTGCTCACCTAACCCATAGAAATAATACTACTGCAAAACAAGATCTTTGCAGTATGACTTGGCCCTTGAAAGGCTGGACGTATTGTTTCTGCATTTGAAAGTAAACCCGAAAACAATGCAGTCACAAAGCCAGCAATAAGAACAGTTCTGTTTCCTTCTTAACATCAGCACTTGCATAGGGATTGTGAGCAATTAAAACAAATTTGCAAATACAAATTCTGGCTTAGACAAGCAGCCATTGCATGCCAGGGACTTGCCATGATGTTATTTGATTACAAAGATGCAACCAGCAAGCAAGTGCAGGACTGAGGTGTTGGGATAGAGATGGCAGCAGTGAGCTGGGCAGGCAGTGAGGGGGAAAAGGAGCTCGGCACTGCTGCTGGGGAGCCTGTTTTAAAAAACTCTGTGAGGGAAAGGTGCACAGTGCCATCACTCTTGGGGCTGTCCTCCACAGCCCCTGTGAAGGGACTCTTCCTGAGCCCATGGACAGGGTTATTTTGCCTGCTCTCCACCTCCCTGTTAAACCTAATACACAGCACTAAAATGTGGCCTAGTTACTGTCCTTTCTTCTCCCTCTTTTTGGAGGACTGCTGGATTGCTTCCTGCAGTTGCCAACTGTTGCTGTGCTGACTGGTGCATCTCCATCTCCTCCTTCTGTACAGGACAGCCTTGAAATCCTCCCACAAAGAAGGTTTTTCAGATGATGATGGACATCTGTTTAAAGGACTGAAAACAGAGAGTGGTTATGATTAACGGGATACTTTGAGCTGGGTGTAGGAGCCAGAGGTTGCTGGATCAGGAAGGATGGTATTAGAAAACATCCCAAAATCAGGACAATGTTTTCTGCTGTGTTGTGTGTGAATATATGAAGCAGAGAAGCCATTTTCACCTTCCTACTCTGGAAGCCAGCTGAGTGCCAGTTTAGCATCTGGCATAATTTGAAGTATCCTCGGATCCCTAAGGTACAGCATCTAGAGCTAGGTGTACATAATGTATATGCACCAGCCAGTTGTTTGGTTCCAGAGCACTACTGTAGCTCTTTCTCCAGCACATTCCATACTCCAGCACTAAAAATGTGCTGCATAACAGCCAGGTAGCTTTGCTTTGTCCTGCTCATATGCTCTACTGGACTTCTACCACAGGAGCACATCAGGGTGGCTGAGGAAGTTGTGGTCCAAGCTTCTGTCTTTCTGTGCCATCAGGCAACTGAGGCAGAGTGAGCAGAAACCTGAAATGCACCACATCTAAAGGAGAAGCTGCCAAACATCCACCTGTGCTTCTAGTCAGGAAAAAGAAAAGAAGACTTTTAAAATGGGAAAACATTTGGTATTCGAAGACCAATAGCCTGATAAACAAGTATTTCTGTACTTTTCATTTAGCTTAATGACAGCTACAAAAGGCTGGCAAGCTTCTTTCTTCAATTTACTGAAGCATTACACTAGTATGTGGGAGTATTGGCTCTGGCAGGCATTGTGTGATGTTTCATTTGTGAGTGAAAGAGGCTGTCTGCACTTTGAGGAATCACAGTGAAAACTACACTCAATTTGTGGCAGAATAATAAGGTGATCTATTGTACTGCTTATGGAAGTAGAAAATGAGCTCTGCTCTGGGTATATAATTTTCTGTCATGGAAGCAACAGAAATATTAGTAACATACAGATGCTCACACGTGCTGTGCCCCACATACAGGGTGTTTGCTTGCTCATGTATGAGCATATGTACTGGGAGGGGGAGAATTCATCTCTGGCACCATGGCCTTTAGGCGTGCAGGTCTTCAGCCTCTGGAGCAGAGGTTCCTGTGAGATATCCAAGGTCCTGGTGGAGAGTGTATTTGAAAAGCCTGAGAATATTCCTCCACCCAAATTTCAGTTATGGAGACCTCAAAAAGCTACAATTTTTTTCATGTAAATAAAGCAAAAAAAAAGGTTGTCTGGGTAGTCTCATTATAAACAGTTGGATGTTTTAATATCTATAATACAGTCCTCAAACCTGTGCTCTACATACTCTCACTCTGGAGAGTAGGAAATACCATTGATCAGGCTGTGGTCTTACAAAGCAGTTAGACAATGCTGAACAGAAAAATGTAGAAACATTTTTGTTACAACAAGTTATGGGAAGAAATGGGAGAAGATACTCCTTTAAACATTAATAAACGACACACATTTTTTAGAACAAAGGGAGCAAAATACGCTTCACAGATGAAGAAAAAAGGTGTGCAGTTGGCAACATTTGAATGTTTTTTTCTTCAAGTACACCCATCCACCAAGCTTGATTAATGACTCTGTTTGATCTGCAGAAACAGCTGCAGGACTGAACTCAGAAATGGTTGTCTTATTTCTCTGCCTACACAGTGATAATGTGGTTTTGGACAGTGTGATGCTCATTTTAGAAAATTGCAAAAGAGGGAGATGGAAAAGGAAATGAACAAAGAGCCAGTGTAAAAACAGTGTGAAAGTAATGTTTATGTCTTCCCTGTGACATAAGGTAATGGCTCTGCCTGATGTAATGGTGTAGAAGTTGTCTTCTTAAATTTAAAGGATCAGAGTAGTGAAAGTAAAAAGAATCACAGTATCAATAGCTAGCAATCTCTTCCCAAATTTCTGCAGATAGCTATCAGTATCTTCAAGATTGAATAAAATTAATTGTGAAACAAAAAGAAATAATTCTGGGAAGTAGTAGAAAATTATATTGTTAAATATTTGATGAAACAGGTGTATAAATTACCAAGAACCAGAAATCTCCAACCCAGTATTCAGAAGCCCAAGATAATTAAATTTTCTGATTTGCAGCAAACTTGACTTTCATCATAATCTTTTACAGTCACTGGTAATGAAGGGTCAAAGCCTTTTAAGTAAGTAGTGCTTTCTCAATGCAAATAAAACAAAACATGCTGAACTGTGTAAGGAGAAACATGGCTAGCAGACAGGCAAAGTTACTGTTTGCTTTTCTCTGGCACTGCTGAGGCTGTACTTGAAGACTGTCCAATTATGGATCCTTAATTAAAAAAGGGCATTGAGAAATGTGAAAAGTTCCAGACAGAGTATCCAGAGAGGGACCGGGATGTCAGGGATCTCAAGCTCATGACGTGTGAGTAGACAAAAGGGAACTACATGTGAAGAAAATGAAGCTAAGAAGTTACCTGATAGTAGCCTGCACCTGTCTGAATGGCAAAGATGGCAATGATAAACTTTTCTCAGTGGTAGCAGCTTATACAAAAACAAGCAACAGCCACAGACTCTGGATTTAAAGCTTCAATGACTGGGTCATAAAAAACCCTTTTAAGTGGAGGTTGTGGAGGATTTCAAAAGTCAGCTGGATCAAGCTTTGGCTGACCTGATTTTGTGTTGGTGATAACACTGAGTCTTCTGCAGGGTATATCCATAATGAATCAGAGAAGAAAAATCCCTGTGACACACATTCTGTTGCACGCTGGGAATGCCTGAGGCTGTAATGACATTTTTGTCAGATACCCTCGTGGAGAGGGGAAAGGAGCCACACATTTTCCATTACAGGTTCATTATAATATGTAAGCCTATTAAAGCCATCAGGTACTTTGACTTCTGATTTAAATTCTCAAATCCCATAAGTGAAGAATCCTGTCAGAGGACATGTGTTGACTTTATTTTGCCAGCTTTCTTGCTTAGTTCATATATATGATACATTTACCAAAATACTATTAATGGGCATCTTTTCTTTTAAAGAGCCAAATCTTAGTACAAAGCAGTTCCCTGGGATTTCTGCAAAAGTAAGGGAAGCATCTGGTGAGAAGTCCTAAGTGAAATAATTCTGTTTCTGAGCTGCTAATGGAAGATGTCTTGCTTGACTCTCACTAACAATAATAAACTTTCAGAAGATTCTTAAATAATTTATTTGATGTAGTTCTTTGCTATCATGCTACACAGTGAGAATTGTTTGTAATTGCTTGCAAGCTGACTGAGTGGCAGAATTTGTGATGAGCATCCATTCATAATTTACAATAGTGAAAAAGAAAAAAGACTAACTTTGCATTAATTTTCTCTATTTCTATTACATAGATTCAATGAGACCTAATTAAAACTCTATTTGATTAGAAAGCAAGAAACTGAACAGGAGTTTGGAAGCTTTTGGCATATATAGTTCAATATTTCTTAAACATTGTGGGTTTCAATGGGACATTAATTATGTAGGGAAATTAACTTCCATAAGTTATTAACCTAATCACTTTTTGAAAAATTTAACCAGAAGTCTAATCATTAAATTATTTTATACAAAGTATTCAAGGCTTGATGAAGACCAAGGAATTGAATGACTTGAGGGGTCCCCTCTCTGAGAGCTGACATAGAAACCAGTGAAGAATATGAAGGAACACTTTCGGCCTCATTTTTGTGAGTGTTCTGTCTCCTTTTCTCTACTGACTTAGAGACTGTCAGTGGGCACAGTCCTGTTAGCTTGAGGCTGGAATTTGCCTACAATTAAACTGTAGAGCATGTTGTCCTAATGTGATCTTGATGGTTATGGTGAATCTCAGATGTATTTACATAATTTTAACCTGGTAATTTTTTTTAGGGCAAAAAGACACACCTAGTCATCTGACTTTTAAAAAACAAGGCCATGGTATCTTGCTGTCGTCTTGTACCTTTGCATTTTCTGATATTAAATGGAGGTCTTAGGTGGGAGGAATTGCAGCAATGGCAGACTGGGTTGAATTCATTGCCTCTGCTTTGCTCTTATCACCACGGGACTAATGGATTGGGGAAATAGATCAGACTTGCAGCAACTCCTGCGTCATCTCATATTCCTCTAGTAAGAAAAGGAACTAATAAAACCAAAGGAGAGTCACAGAATAGCTGCTTTTTATTTATTAAGTCTCTGGCTCTGGTGGTTTATTTATAAACCATGTCATGCATAGTCACTGTTTATCTATGCTATCTTGTTTAAATGCATTTAATAAGTTGAATATGGGCTGCAGTGAAAAAAAAAAAGCAAAACAAAAGACAAGTAGAACAACAAGGCAGTATCTTCTGGGGAGTCATCTCCCAATAACCAGGCTGTAGAGGTGGAAAGACACTGGAGCTGCCAAAAATAAAGAGGCCACTCGGGAGCTCTGGCTGGTTACAGTGGTTTTATGAATAAGGCTTGGAAGTCTGCAAATGCAGAGCCTCTGTCTGGGTGCTCGTAGCTCTGGTATGAGTACATGATATGGAGTTGCCAGGAAGTTGCTTGTGAGGCCATCAAGTGAAGATGAATTGGAGCAGAGCACCTTGGTCAGCTGACTCAATTCTGCTTTGAGAGGAGAGCAAACCAGGAGAAAAGACAGATTTCTCTGAACATGTCACCTTCAAAAGGTGACATAATCACCTTCAAAAATTGTAAGGAAGGGTAAGATGACTTTCTGGCTATTTCTGAACCTAAAAGTGTGTTATGGGGAACAGGGATTATTTTATAGGGACTACACTGAATAACTCACAAATTTGAACATTCATCATCCCTGTGATCCTTTAGATCTAAATCCTTGTTATGAAGGTAGAAAAGCCTAAATATGCAGGTTTCCTATTTTAAGTACTTTGTTATCAAGAATCAAATAAGTAAACAACATAAATTAAGTATGCAAACCATGATAAAATTAAGTGAATTAATATCATAGCTGTCGTGGTTTTGCAAACAGAGTGTTCATCCTCTAAATTGTCAAAAAAGTCAATGTTTTATGACTGAGCACAAATAAGGATACATAAAATAATCTGAGGCAGTTCATAGTGACAAACGTTCCCATATCTAACAAGCAAAGAAGAATATACTCACAAATAGTAATTCCACAACTGCAACAATGTCTGTAGTCTGTAAGGTTTATCTACTTGTGAGGTTTTAGATAATGAAATTATGATAGGTAGGCTCACTGAAGAGGAATTCCCAGTGTTGTCCTAGAATTCAGGGTTACTGAAGTTTTAAAATAATATTGTGGCATATTAAATGAGAAAGACTTCACTTCTGGGCATATAGTGTCTTGTCCAGTGCAGGGTCATTAGTCATGTAAATCATTATAAAACATTGGCAAAACCATTCACTTGAAAACAGCTTTGGAGTACAGGATGGGCCTTTGAAAAAACACTTTTTTTTAAAATGGCATAGAGAGAAAACTAAGGAATTTGAGGGTCAAACTAGAAAATCCAGACATTGTTAGCCAGTGGAAATGTTTAGAGCCTCTCATTCCACTGAACTGTGTGGTTTTGTTTGTCTTCTTGCTCTTCTCTTCAGTGGACATGGTCCAAAGCTGTATTTCATCTGCTATCAGCTCAGTGACCAAGGGAGTGCCAAGACATACTGTCTCTCTTCTTTAAAAAGGAAGGTGTAATGCCTGTGGCAGAATTATGCAGCCTAAGTGGCAGTAGAGAATGAATGTTGTCTAGCTGCAGCTGCCATCACTCAGCATAGCAAGAGGTCTAAACTGCAGTATTTTGAGGGGGTAAAAAGAAAAAGCTATTTTTCTAGCACTACTTCAGAGCACCCACAATACAGACACAATACAGGTCACACACAACATGCCACTGTACAGGTGTGAGGTAAGGTAACCAGTGATGGCTTTAATACTGTAGGAGCCCACTGTTATGCTATGTGGCCATCCCCTTTGTGACTGCAATGTATAGATATGCTAAACCCAGTATTATACAAAAATAGGCATAATCTTGCATAGTTTTTAGAGATTTATTTTGATCTCTACAATTTCCATTACAAGGCCATTTAGCGTTTTAGGGGACTATTATGCTAATTGCTATTCATAATATAAATTACCAGATAATGTATTACAGTTTTTACCCTGATTCAATGAATTGCTAATTATCCAGGAGCAGGGCAGGAATTTGAAAGCTGTTGAAAGAATAGGTCAAATGGAATCTGTAACAAACAGATACAGTAACTTTCCTCCAGGCTCTTCTCCAGTAGGATTATTCTAGCTCTGTATATTTCTGCACATGATGGGAATATGTTTCTGAAGTCTAGATAGGTGAGGGTAGCAATGTTTGTCTTTATTTTAGTTTGCATTTGGAAGGAGGCTGATTGCTCTATGCTATTGGAACTTGCTACATAGTGACAGCTTTATTTCTATTTTAATTAATTTTTTCCTTCTGCACCCATTTTGGTAAGTATTGTGCCATTATGTATTATTAGCTAGAGTTATTTTCCACTCTTATCTTTGGATGATTTTTGGCCTTTGGCTATAAAAACTGCATAGGTTTTCCCAAACTGTTATTACTTAAAGGAGTATTTGGGAAATATGTTAGTAGTTAGATGTAGTTAGATGGTCATACCAAAGATTTTCTGGGATGAAAGTCAATATAAAAATTCCATGGGCTGTATTGGACAGATAATAGACACAGAAGTCTGTTCATTTTAATTGTTTTGGATTTACCCATAGCAAGGAGGAAGAGGTAGCCTTTTATAATGCATTAAGCAAAAACAGAGTTGTGTGTTACTGGCTTTTAACTCAGTCCCTCATGGAAAATTTCTGCCAGAACAGGAACCTGTTGAATATGTAGAGTATTGCTGCATGTTCCTAAAATGTACAGTAGATCTCTGGGGTCACTAATTAGTTGTTTTAACTGCCAGCTTCCATATATTACATAAATCTAGATGGAATTATGAATAAATGTAAAAGGGGGACAGAGCCATCACATTTTTTTCATGAAAGAATAATAGTTGACTCATAAAACCCAAAGCACTGTCTTTATGGTGATTAGTTAGAATTGCAATGGTTGTAGGCTCAAGTAGTTGCGTGGTGGTTTGACCTTGGCTAGATACCAGGTGCCCACCAAAGCCACACTCTCATCCCCTTCTCAACTGGACTAGGGAGAAAAAATATAACAAAAGGCTCTTAGTTTGAGGTAAGGGCAGGCAGGGATTTCTCAGCAGTTACTGTGATGGGCAAAATGGACTCAGCTTGGGGAAATTAATTGAATTACCACTAAAATCAGATCAGTAAAATGAGAAATAAAACCAAATTAACACCTTCCCCTCACCCCTCTCTCCTTTATGGGTTGAACTCTCTTCCTGATTCTCTCCCTTCTCATCCTGAGCAGCACAGGGTGCTTTATCGCACGTTCATTACACACTGTTTATGCCTTTTCTTCCTTCTTAGGGAGAGAACTCCTCACATTCTTCCCCTGCTCCAGTGTGGGGTCCCTCTCACAGGAGACAGTTCTCCAGAAATGTCTCCAGCATGAGTCCTTCACAGGCGATGCAGTTCTTCAGGAACAGACTGCCCCATCATGGGACCAGTAAACCTGTTCCAGCATGGGTTCCTCTCTGTAAGGGTCCACAGGTCCTACAAGGAGTCTTCTCCACCACAGACTTCCTGTGGGGTCACAAGCTCGTTTGGGGATCCAGCATGGGGTCCTCCATGGGCTGCAGGTGAATATCTGCTTCACCATGGACCTCCATAGGCTGCAGGGGGACAGCCTGTCTTGCACTGGTCTTTACCATGGTCTGGAGGGGAATCTCTGCTCCAGCACCTGGAGCATCCCCTGCCCTTCTTTTTGCCCTGACCTTGGTGTCTGCAGGGCTGTTTCTCTCACATGTTCTCATTCCTCTCTTCTCTGGCTGCAGTTTGTTTCTGCAAAATAACATTTTTTATTTCTTAAATCTATTATCCCAGAGGCACTACCACCACTGCCGATGGGCTCAGACTTGGTCAGCGACACGTCCATCTTAGAGCTGTCTGGCATTGGCTCCATCAGACATTGAGGAAGTTTCTAGCAGCTTCTCAGAGAACCCACCTGTGTAACCTGCTCTGCTACCAAAACCTTGCCACTCAAATCCAATACAAAGTGCTTGCCATACAGTTACTGTTTCAGAGTTGTCCTTTTACCAAGTCCTGTTAAGAATTCTCTTAAATCATGAGCGCATATATCAGCATTAACTGTGGTGTTGGCCTTTGCCTTGTGGTTGGAGATTGCAAAGGGCAAGATTGTGGCAGAAGACTCCTTTCAGTCGAGACATTAAACAGAACTGATGCCTTTCCTGAAGTATTTGTTGTATAGCTATATTTAGAAAGGGAAGAAATGCAAACGCAGTAGTAAATTTATCTTCTGCAGTTGCAGGTGCATGTCCGGTGTCTCATGAGGCCCCCTGCAAATCTGTGAAATGCCACTAATTTTTGAAATTGCCATGTAGTTCTGAGACCATAATGTTAAAATAATAATAGTAATTTATATTTAGATGTAAAAATAGCTCATTTATTTTCTCTGAGGAGCTCTGATCATATTCTGCAGAATCGGAGTCTTTTTTAGTGACTCTGTTTCTGGAGACAGTTTTATCAAATCAAGTACTTTGAATGGTCACAGCTGCTATCCTCCCCCAAAGAATGCATATTACCTTTACCTTTTTTTTTGCTTATAGCTAAACTTTGCTGACTTATAAAGACTGAAATTCATTCTACCAGCTACTTCCTTAGGTAGGTATCACAGAGCTCCCCCAAATTTCTGTCTCTATGATCATCTCCTCTGTCAGGTCTTGTGGGGGTATTGGAAGATGATTTGCAGCTATCTACTTCAGTCTCATTTGAAAGGAATTAGGCCTTCACTGAATAAGGACTTTCATACTCCCATTTGTGTACAGAGACTAGAGAAAGTATGTACATTTTACCTTTGAAGTTAGGACTCCTGTTAATTTGTGTTTTTCCTGCAGGGATTGAAATGATTAGCCAAAAATCTTTGGTGCAGTTCATTACAGAATAAAACTCAGCTTCTGAATCACCAGGGAAGTCTTTCTGAACCTTAGAATCTGGGTAAGATGTGAACATTTAAATGAGTATCTCTCATTTTACAAGCAGAAAAAAACTTAGCTGGCATTTGGAAGATGAAACAAGTCCCATTAATAAAAGACAGCTATTCTTATAATTTCTTTAAGTCCTCCTTATCAAAGGCTTTTGTTTTATTTTGTTTTGTTAAAGAAACAAAGACTATGTTTAAAGGTCTCAATATTAATTTTTTACCACTATACTGAAAATAGCTCATTGATGATAACTAATTGTTCAAATCTCCCTAAATTTGCAGGAAAAAAAAAGAAAGTTATTTCTTCCTATCTACATGAGTTCTGAGATTTAATAGAAAATATTTCATTTATTATAATAATGTACAGTTTGATGTTCTTGCAGAGTAAAGGGTAAAACAGGTAGATTTAAGTGAGAGCTCTCAGGCTATTCTTCAAACAAAGCTAAAAAAAAACACAAAAAGAGTTTTCTGGGGAAAATATGGTAGAAATATTTGTACAGTGGTCACAACAAACACATATGTACCAAGTCTAAACTTCTGTTAGAAATCTGAAATCCTATAAGCTTAGGGTACCTTTGCCTGGAAATACAGTTAAAGGTAGTGCAAAAGAGATTGAATAAAAACTGTATGGTATAATCTTAACTTTTATTTCATTTTGAAGTCTGTTGAAAAAAATAATAAAAATCTCTACTCTTTAATGTTAACTCCAAAGATAATGAATATCAGGAATAGATAGAGCTGAAATACTTCTAAGGTGAAAGTGTGGACAGATGTAAAGTACCTTCAGCTCCACTTGCTCCTGAATGTCTGTGCTCTTACTGTAAAAGAGGCCAAAAAAAGACATTCCCTTTACCTCAGGTGCTGTGTGCCCTTTCTGTTGTGGGAAGCCTGTTAAAATTTAAGCAGATGGACTATTTTCAGTGCAAAGTTTTCTATATGAAATACTGTGTCTTAAAAAATTTAAATAATCCACTAGGAAATAACATTTTAGACACTAGATAAGAAGCAATATTTTTAAAATGTAATAAATTTAAATATTATATGATGCTGTATTGTATTATAGTTCACCATTTAGATTGAGTTACAAAATGTATTTGTTACCAAAATTATTAAAATGTTAATTACTAAAGCAATTTTTGTTTCTCAGCCAATTGCCAGCTAGAATGCCAACTCCTAAACCAGTAGCAAATATCAGCCTTCATTACTAAATTCTAGTTGGAAAATAAAATAATAAACATAAAAATTGAATATATCTTTTCAATAGGAAAATCAAAACCCAATGTATTTTCAGTCCAAAAATCCTGTTTTCCAGAAGTGGCTGCATTAGTGACTTTTTGTTTTGAAGTTTTGATTTCTCATTACAAGGTTGAACACATTGTTTTATTAGTATCTGTCCCCAAAATGTGTTTACTCAGCACATGTGGGTATGTAAACAGAACACATTTTCTACATTTGTATCTTTGGGGGGCATCAGAAATCACACACCTGGCAGAGGCCACATAAGAGATTTGGTGGCAGCATCACTTCCAGCACTCCGGCTCCTGACCACTAGCACACAAGGACCCACAGCTCACTGATACTCCCAGTTCCAGTCCTAGAAAGACCTTTTGGTGCTGTCTGGAGAAACATACCGCCTGCTCCCAGTTTTTACCCCCTCATCTATTTCTCTCCCTTGATCTTCTCATCCTACTCATAGAAGGTACTTACGCTTAAGTTTTCTCCACCCTCTCTTGCCATGTCAGTTCGTCTTCCCAAACACCTTAATTTTGATCCTTTTTTTATCCTGTTCTTCAGGCTTAGCTCCAATTCCTTTAAAGTTCTTGATAGTCCACAACCTTCATCTTTTCAACCTGTTAAAGACCTTCTTGGCTTGGAGCTTCCTTACTACCCAGAAGCTCTCTGGCATCTCCAGCTTTCTCAGTTATGTCACACCCCTAGTTCCTTCTGCTTTTTTGCCTACGGTTTGAGTGGTGGCGCAGTTGAATGGTAGTGCTGGGAGGTGCAGGATCAGAGGTAGAAGAGGAATTTGAACATTTAGAATGAGCTTCTGGAGCAGCAAGGGTTTGTAGGGTCTGTAAGTTTTTATGTATAAAGGCCTGTAGATATCACTGCTGTTGTCTCCCATCTGAATTCCTTCAGATCTGTCTCTTGCTGTCATCCAAGATTCTTCCTCTTCCCACCTGGCCTATGGGAATGACTGAAGCTACTTCCCACCTCCCACCTTCCACGTTGTTAATGATGGTAGACCCAATTGTGTCTCCTGCAGAGCTTCTGAAGGCCTGTGTGCAGGCTGTACTTATTAAAAGGCCACTCAGGACACGGAAAGCTAAAGGGTTTCATGTCTGGGAATGGTAACCACAATTACATGTACTAAGAAACACAAAGCCATTCATCTTGCAAGCATCAACAGAGCCATCAACATCTATAAAATGCAGGTCAGTGACAAAGGATAACTTGAGCTGAGAGAATGTCACGGGGGGTGCACGTCCCTCCATCACCCTGTGTACATCAGTCCAGCCCTTCCATGCTCCAATCTAAAGTAGAGGACAGGGAAACAGAAGTCAAAAGTCCACCTCTTTGAGTGGACAGGATTTTGTTTGGCAATAAAACATATGTGGAGAAAATTATCTTCAATTGCTATTTCTTTACAAACTTAGTCAAGACTACATATATAGGTACATTTCTCAAAATCTATTTCAGACTGCTCAGCTGTGAACAAGATTTAATTTTAAATTAATTTTAAATCCTTAATTTTAAAATGGTGGTTTTTTATCTCTGATGGAGAAAAAAGACTACTTAAATGAACAAATACTCACTTGGAACTGAAAAAAATCCCAGTGGTTCTGATCTGAATGACCCTGCCTGTTTTAGAACTTTGTTACCAAAACATGTCTCTGTTACTAGGTCCGTTATTAAAAATCATGCTTCTTGGCCCTTGTCTCCACTTTTCCATCCTTCATTGTGTCCCCTGAAAAGGCCATGTGCATGCAGTCATGTTTAATTTCATCTGTGTTTGAAAAGGATGCTGGTTATATGCAGGTTATTTGTAGTGGTTTTGCCCACCAGCCCTTGGGGCTGAGGATGGTTTTGTCCCGGTGGATTTCCGAAGAAAAAGCCAATCAAAACTCTTAGTGATGCCGTTGACAATTACATATTTAAGAAAACGGAAGAGAAGGGTGTTGCGCAGTTGAAATTAGGGGCAGTTGAAATTAGTAGCCATGTAGGAGAGGCGACAGGCTCCAAGGAGGGCCAGGACCCCTCCTCCCCCGGCCCTGGGTCGGGGGCAGGTGTGGCACTGAAGCCCACCTTCTCTCATGTAAGAGAGCAAAAAAAAACCCCAAACTTTAGAAAACTGGCTGCTTGGATGAAAAACCGCTGCAGAATAATTCTGGCAAAGAGATAACAAAGTGTTCAAGGCCAAAGCTTCAGCAGCAGAGAGAAGTTCGAAGAGGGGCCTGTTTCTCCCCCTCTCTTGCTCTTTTGCTCTCTCCCTTCAGCAGGGAAAAGACTGAAAAATGAATCCCTGCTACCTTTGGAAGATTGCTGGGGTGGGGAGACCCCCATGTTGCTCGTGGAGGAGCCTACATTTGAGTAAGTTGATGCATGAAGAAGCTGAGACTTTATGAAAGACCTGAAATGAGGCAGAGTCCTGTTAAAAATTTGTGACCCTGAGGAAAACCTACACCGGAGCGAGACGGCCCAGGTGGGATATTGGGATCCGTGTGTGGGATCCATGCTGCTGCATTTGTGACCTTGGAAGAGAGACTTACGCCAGAGCGAGAATGGCTCGGGTAAGATGTGGGAATCCGAGTGAGGGATCCATGCTAGACCCATGCCGGAGAGGTCTATCAAGGACTGTTCTCCCGTGGGAAAGGACCTCCACAGGAAACAGGAGTGGCCTCAAAAGCCATTATCCCCTGTGACTCTGTGGTGAAGATTCATGCTAGGCAAGTGTCCCTTTGCAAGCCCATGGAAGACCCTGTAGGGCCTGGGTAGCCCCCAGCCTCTGGTCTTAGCCCAGGAGCGGGGTAGACCCAGCCCTGGAGGCCGACACAGAGAAAGAGAGAATGGAAAAAGAGTTCCAGCTACGACGAATCGGAGTTGTCATCCTGAGACAACAAAGAAAAGCTTTAGAGTGCTGCAGAGTTATTAAAGAAACCTAGAGCTCCAAGAATGGTAAAAGAAACTGCTTCTCCTCCTTGAACTGATAAAAGGGGGGAGAGGTATTTCTGTAAATACATAGTACTTTTACTTGAGTAAAATTATTGTAAATGTAGTTCTTTAGTAGTTTTTATTTTGCTAGTAATAAATGTTCATATCATTTTCCCAAATCAAGTCTCTTGTCTGCATAAACCTTCTCTCAACTAATAGCAATTGTGTGGGAGGTGTAAGAAAAAATTGACCCAAGGCAAAACCATGACAGTATTACAAGAGGAAACTATGTGTTTGCCTTTCATTTAAAATAAATTGGAGGAAACTGCCTAATTTCCCCATTAGAAACCTTCCCCTACTGCTTCTCTGATGCTATGCTCCCTTTCTCATCACCTCCCTTCACATGCCATTTTTCCCTACTCAGAAGCAGGAAAGGAGCCATGCTGTGCTTATGCACCTTCATTTTATAGAGGTTTGATGTACCACAAGCTCCCATTCCTGTGTAGGGTCATGGAATAAGAGCACTAAGTGCCACTAGGACTGAGAAAAGAGCAGTTCTTAAGGCAGTCAGTCTGGCTTTGGGGAATTTGATTCTGGAACTCTTTGCAAATAAACACAGAGATCATAACAATTATTATAAGTGTTACCAAAATTTTAGTGTTACCTGTTCTTGTTGCTGTGACACTTCATAGCCTCAGACATGAACAGGGACTTCACTGTGTAAGAAAAAATAGTGTCTTCACCTGCAATTGGCAGTCTAAGTTTGTGTTTGGCTGCCCCCTTTACTCCATATTAAAACCTTTGGTTTAAAGTTTGAACAAAAACCTTGAGCAACATTAGTACTACTTTTTGAAAAACATTTTTCAAATAAAAAAAAATGAGCTGGGACTTTTTTGTATGCCCTACTTTATGGATGATTCAACTTTAGATTGAGTTAGTGTCATGATGATAACTCCCAGGAGAGTGTCAGCTGTGGTTTGACAATATGTTATCTCTGGCAGCAGTATCAGCTTTAAGATTTCCAAACTTATGATGTTCCTATGTCCTGCTCCTTCACCCCTCCTCTGCCTCCTGGCTCGTTGTACAGTATATACTAGCAGAGCTGTTTTGTAGGGATGGTCTACATCCTTGAGGGGCTTTCAAGTTATATGACATATCTGATCTGATCTGATTTAGAGCACAGATCCAAACTGTATTTTCCTTATGGAAAGGATTTGGGAATTGCTGTGTTAAAGTGGTGGGGATGAGTGTCAGGAATCATAATATCATTAAAAAACTTGGATTGGGAGAAATCTCAGAAGGTACCAGACTCTGGCTCAAGACTGGGCTACCATCAAAGATACAGCAGGTTATTCTTGGCTTCACCCAATCATGTTTTAGACATCATTAAGTATACAAAATCTTTCACCTCAGCTCTACAATCCTTATGCTAATAATTCTTCAGAGGACAATAGGGAGGTTATATGCCAGCTGTGTTACATTTTGATAGCTAAACAGGTCTGTGGGCTGCCCCCCATTCCATTCCACTGCAGCTTTGCAAGTATTAGTTTGTCTCAGAGGAATAATAGCAGCTCTGTAAGGTAGTTGCACTTTGGCTAATGAGCCAAATAACATGGCTGATTATCTCAGGAGACATGTGCTGATGGGTCTGCATTACTCTTATTCTGAAACAAACCCAGAAAACTGCTCTGTAAGTATGGTGAGGTAGTGCACTGTATAGATACCCCTGATTGCTCTTGGACAGTGTGCAGACAATAAAAGGAGGGGATTTGGGAATGTGAGCCAGACTTCTCTGTTCTGGTGTCAGTGCTTGGATCTTACTCCTAATCTGATATGCAAAACCAAGAGAGCTGCAAAATCAACTAAAGCTAGTGCAGTGCTTGTATCAGTCTGTTTGCTTGTGCATTAATTCTTTTTTTAACCGCATGGAAACATGTGGGTTCATGAGGCATGACAAAGGAAGTGAAGGATTTCTCTTTGTGCAACAGGGCTGCTAAATATTTACATTTCTTTTTATCAAGCTACTGGAAGCAGGTGATAGGTAAGCATGCCAGACAAACCAGACCTGACTGTAAAATAATAATTCACGCAGTCAGTTAGTCATTTAGCTGAAGTTTGCATTCCCTTTAAAAAAAAAGAAAAAAACCACAATGAACTCAGTTCATTAGCTTCTACTCATACAGTGTTGAAGTTATCCTGCTTTAGATGAAGAAAAAGAAAGGAATGGAACAGCATTTATAGGATCTTTATTTAAACAGTGTGTTAAATATAGGTTCAAACTGCTGAAGAACTTTTTGTAGGCTTCTGAAATCCATAAACATTCCTACATAAATTGTAAAATCTTACTTTTATGCATTGCTTGCAAAGAGAACTGGAGAGTAACAGCTCTGCTCTCTGGTGCAAGCTGAAGTGGGGCAATGTTGATTCATACTAGATGTACAAAGGCATTTAGAATGTTAGAAGGCGGATCTAGGTTGACTCAACCAGGAGTTGACTATCCTCACTTCTGTGTCTGGTTAGGCGCTATTATACCTGTGTGTGCCTTGTCCTTGCACCTTAGGGAAAAGTCCTCTGGAACCCGTGTTTTTTCTCAGTAAATGTGCCTGTCCCCAGGGACTCAGCTTGGGAGCTGCCATGCCATCCAGGGCCAGACAAGGTGGCGGAAGAGCAGAAGCATATAGTGACAGTGCAGCAGCAGCTCACACCTGAACGAGAAGGTACTGTCACAAACATTTTTGCCTCAGTCCCCTCTGCCTTACTCACTGTTGACTACATAATGCTGCTTGTTATAGTCCGATAGAAAGTTATTGTTCAAAATCTCTCCCTTTCAGAATATAATTATTTCTTCCCATCAATTCAGTGTCAGAGCAAATATGATCTAATACGGGTTTATATAAGAGCATGGTGCTGGTAACACCAAGGTTGTGGGTTTGATCCTGGTATGGGCCATTCACTTAAGAGTTGGACTCAATGACACTTTTGGGTCCCTTCCAGCTCAGAGCATTCTGTGAAATTCTGTGAAATTTTGGTGCAGATCACTTTCTAAATAAAAGAATTCCACCTGTATTTTTTGATTGCTTATTTATGCAGACTTTCCAGGATTAGAAAGTGCACAGCATGGCACTCTGGTCCCATCATAGTGAAAGACTTCTGGGGCACTGCTGTTAGCATTGTTGAGGGTTACCTCCACAGAGAAAGGTTTGCTGATTGTGAGTGAGACACAGATCACTTCACCTCTACTACAGCACTGCTTCATTTGGTGAAGCGATAATCCAGAAGCCTTCAGATTTAGATAACACACTCTGTATCCAGGAATTTAGAAGAAGTCAAATACTGGCTTGGACTACAAACACACCAGTTGCAAAAAAAACCTGTCTCAGTTTTAATTGCCCTACATATTAGTTCTGTTTAGTATCGACATCCTTCTTTAGCCCCTGTATTGTTGCTATTCCTTAACATTGTATTGTATACTAGATTTTAAGAATAATAATCTGCAAGTCAATATTTTAGGCAGTTTGGGGCTAATATAGCAGCTGACATAAAACTGCCCCATCTTATTTACATGGGGGACACGTGGAAAAGGAAACAAAACAGGAAAAAAAGACATCTAAAAAAGTTAATAGCAGACTATCCATCTGATATCAAGATAAATACATGTGGAATGGGTACTAAAACCAGCAAGGTGGATTGCAAGTATTTATGCACCCAGCAAAATAGGGAGAGAAAGGTAGATGGAATAAATTAAAAGATCAGATCGGAGCCAGAGATACCAGACCAAAGCAGCAAGTGGAAGAGATTGTGGCAGAGACTCCATAAATGGCTTTGAGAAAAATATGTTCTTAATTTAGTAGACAATCTATGCAACCTCCTAACATGAGAGAACTATAGTAGTATTTTTCAGGATCTAAATTCCACGGAGTAGATTTGAAATTCTGGTAACATTAAATTGTAATTATCTGTGAAATGAAGAGCACGAGTATTTATCAAAGCAACTCGATGTGTTTGGTTTCTGCAATGACAAATCCTTTCTGAATTATGATGGAGAATATGTGTTGAACTTATATATTTGCCTTGGAAGGAAAACAAAGTGTGCTGGTCTAGTTTCAGTGCAACTGGAGAAGACATGCACATACTAAAATGATGTGGGTACCCCTGCATCATCTGTATAGGCAAGGTAGTACAAGAATTCAATGTTTCTTCATAATTTTAGCCTAAGTTGTCGAGGATGACACTGACTTAGTTTACAAGGCAGGCCCATAACTGATTGCAAAGTGCAAAGAAATTGCTTTACCTGTAAACTGTTTTCCAGATTTCCTGAAATCTGTTTTCTCGGATTTAAGCACAGTTTGCCTCTGTCATTACCTCTACTGCAGTTTTGCCTTTCACCATAGTTTTTTCCCTCCTCTCTGTGATCTGCTACGACATGCAGCCTGAGCAGGCAAAATCTGTAAGCTAAGCTGAAAGAAATGTCTTTCCTCTTCCATCTCATGCTATTGATTTTGAGATATTTTAAGCACCAAATAGAGTCAATACTACTCCTCTCCACTTTTATTTGTACAGTTGACAATAATTAATAGGTACATGCTGAAAAGAAGTTACTAAAGATACTACTGTGAAGAATAAAGAAAAAGAACATAATAGGGACTTACCTTGACATGGTAGCATTAGCTGGGTGCTTGTTCAGTCACCACATAAAAACAGTTGATCACATGGCCTAGAGGAAGAACAGAACTTTGTGAAATATTAATTGCGATAGAATAAGTCTGATTCTTCCCAGAATACAGTTATTATTTTAAGAAAAGTTAAACCAATCTTCAGCAGCTATAAACTGTTTCATGGATAAAAATTCTTTTTATTGTCCATAATGTTCCTGTCACAGAAGAGACAAAATAAACCTATTTTAGAAAGGATTTAATTTTTCCTCATTAAAACCTACTTCATTAGGAAGAAGTTCTTTCCTGTGAAGGTGACCACACACTGAAAACACAGTCCAGAGAGGATGTGGAGTCTCCCTCAACAGAGCTATTCCAGAACTGCCTGGACACAATCCTGTGCCATGGGCTCTAGAATGACCCAGCTTGAGCAGGGAGGTGAAACCAGTACTGTGGTACTGTACCTCACCCATTCTGTGATTCTTTGATACTTAGAATATACAATCATAGGAGGACAGGGTGTTCCGTAGGTGTGTAATTCAGACACAGTTTTTAGTCTGAAAATGGTATTTACTGACTCATTACATAGTGGTGTTTCAAGTCTAAAACTAAATCTAATCTAATCTAAAGACCCGTTTTCTGTGTGAGAACAAACTTTTTTGAAAGTTTTGCAAGGGATAAGTAAGATTTTTTAGGACTTTTATTGTGAGGAATTATGAGGCTGAACTGAAAATGAGATTATTAGTCATGATTTTCCTGTCAACAGTGTTCTAAGTAGTCATTTGGAAAGGAAAAATCTGAATTAAAAATACAAGGAAAACACTTTGTAATCTAAGGAACTATACATCATAATTATCAAACAGGGCCTAATTGCCATCCGGAACAGAAACATCACTTGTCAGATTTTTCAGCCATTCCTTACAAATCACAGATGTCAGCAGAAAGTTAGGGTCACTTCACAGTATTTCACTAACCAATATGTAAATTAAATTCATCAGGAGAAGTATTCATAAGTAACAGCTTGATTGGTGCTTTCCTGCTTACAGTTAGCAAGTAAGTCAAAGTCCCTCCAATTCCTGTTTCCTCCAATTTCCTGGAGAAGGAGGATGTTTAAATGCTTGCATCTTGTTGAGTCACTGGGGAAAACCATTTTGATTTTAACATTACCTGAAGGGAACACTGTTAATGACCTTCCTTCCAATGCATCTACATTTCTTCTGCAGAAGCACAGAATTTATCCTCACAGGCTCAGTAGTAGCTACAGACTTCCCTAGCAAAATCAGCTAGACTGTTTGGTGCTTTCACAGGGCTACAAAGTTCTTATAACCTTTTGCTGCCACAGTACGTATTCAGAAAATGAGATCCATTCTGAAATTCAAACCACCCTGGCATGTATTAATAAAATTCTTCCCTGAGTTCCAAGTGAATTTGCTTCCACTGCATCTTCAAAAAAACCCCACATATGCAATAAACATTTGCTCAACCATAAAAAGGTGGAATGAACACAATTAAGCTATTTAAATATCAATCATTTAGACGAACAAAACACACAAATGCCCAAGTGTTCAGCCAGTCAATTTTATAACCACACAGAAAAGAATAAACTAAGAGTATTTTAATGGAAAAGCAAACTAATTTGCAGTCTGCTGCAACACATCGCTAAGCTTCTTGGGTATACTGTGATTAGACATGCATTGCAGTAAAATAGCTACCAAGAAGCCACAAACTCATGGTATTAGTGAGTAGTCTAACTTTCCCACAGCCATATATAGGAGAAACAATGGTTGTGCAGGGGGAGCGCACTGAAACTTAATGGGGCAAGACATGTTCATCAGAGAAGCTGGCTTTTGGATCAGCTCCAAACCCATAAAAGTCTGCCCAGGAAAATGTGAAACTTGACATAGAACATGCCTCCTTATTTAAAAAATGGAGTGCAATCACTGCAAAGTTGTTTGGGCATTTTAGTATTAAGGAAGAACAGTAAAGAAACTAGAAATCATATTTCTTCAGAATGCCTGTGATGCCATCTGCAGCTAATGTACACAATGCCATTTCTGAATGTTTTCCAGCCACAAGGTGACAAAGTAGCTATCAATGAGATAAGACTTGTTCTGCTTAGAACTGCTCTTGCAGTTACAATAGGGATGTGATAAATTACAGACTTCAATGATCTTTCTGGAAGAAAGGTTTGAGACAGTTACAGCTGAGATTAGCACTTTGGATAAGAGAGTGACAGGAGATGAAAGAGGACCAGAAGCCTGCATGAAAGATCACAAGATGTAAAAGAAAAGACTCTAAAATATTCTGCTCATACAAATGCAAATGATCATGGAATAATGAACTGAGCACCTGCAGAACAGAATTAAAGCAAGAAAAAAATATTTTAAACTGGATAAATTAGCTGGTTTAAAATGACTTGAGTTTTTGCTGTGGTCTGTGAATGAAACCTTTTGTTTTCAAACACCACGAAAAGTGAAAAGCAAAAAGGGATGTCCAGGAATGGAGATGCATTTGTTTTTTTTCTCCAAGGACCTTGAACATATGTTAAGCAAAACCCACATGCTATTATATTTGGGAGTATGTCAAATAGGCCTAATTTCCAGAAAGACTCCAGAGACAGTAACTGGATAAAATGAACATCAAGGAAATAGATTCTGAAGTAGCTGGGGAGTGTTTGGAAAGATAGAAGCAAGTCCTTGGCAGTGAACAGCTCTGTCTGATATAGTCTACTTGTTCAAGGTAGCAGCCTTGATGTGTGCATTGACATCTTGGGGAGAATCCAACTATCTTTTCCTTGCAAATTTATTTTTTTTTCTTTTACAGTATGAAGCTAACTTAAGACATAAGGCAGCATGTTGATTTTGTGGGAGGTTTCCAAATATGCATGATTGGTCTGTCAGTGACTTCAAGATAAATAATAATGGCCAGTCTTCACGAACGAAGAACCGGGGAAGGTCTTTACACCTTCCAGCCTGCGCATTGGATTTTT
>JAYRBT010000114.1:35260451-35288971 GCA_036023395.1 Myiotriccus ornatus | reverse complement strand
TTTCCGCCCCCCCCCCCCCCCCCCACCCCGTGGTAGACTTTCTATTTACTTTTTCTCTGAATAGCCCCTCTCTGAGTCATTCCCAGCCCAAATCCATCTTTTTTTGCTCACAGGTAGAACAGGGGAGGCCTTCAGATGGTCAGTCTGTGTCAGATACTACTCAACATTTTTCTTATGATGTGAATAATGGAAGAAAAAGTACATGCATTAAAAAGAAATTTGGGGGGAAAAAGAAGGCTCTGTAATGCAATTTCCATGGAGAATGTGCAATTTTGAATTTGATTTTTTTTTTTTAAATAGATGTTTGTTAGGAATAATTTAGATAGGGCAGATCATAATAGATTTGGGGAGTATGGAATAGACATAGATTTCAGATATCCATTGCTGAACAGTTAATAGCAATATGTCTTTTTATTTGTTCCTAAAAGAATATCCTTCAACTTAGTGTTAGTTGTCTTCATCTGATCCTTTTATTCACTTATTGCCATTATTCTAATTAATTTATTAATGTCCTGAGCTTATTGAATGATATGCAGATCCTTGTATAATGTCTCCCGATTTTGTGTGACTAGCAAACTGTATTAGCACAATTCCTGCTTTTTCACTGAGATGACTAATGAAAATATTAAATAAGATCAAAGCAAGGCAAGCCATCAAGAAACTCAGCTGTCTAAAAATACATATAGACAAAGAGGATAGTATGTGTTTTTGGTTTTGTTTGTTTGTTTGTTTTTCTCTTAGTATGTTCCTTATAACATTCCAGTTTTGGTACAAGAGCTACATTTTTTTCTACATAATTGATAATTTTCCATGTGGTGCTGTGTTTTGCTGTAAATGAAACTGGCTGACAAGCTTCCTTCCCCTTGTGTAGAAAAGCAATTATTTTATTAGATTAAAGTGTCAGGTTAGTCTTACCAGATCTTTTTGATAAATCTGCTTAACATTTTGCCTCATTTTGATTTTCTGACAATTTTTTTAAGTTAATCTTTCCCCAGAAATCTGTATTACTGCCTTTTTGCACCACTGAAGTAAGCTCAAGAAGCCCCTAATTCTGTATCTTTTCACTTTGCCCTGTAATTTAGGGATTTTTATGTGATGGCTTTCCACTACTGATGCCAGGTTTTTGGATACACCAAGCCAAATTAGATGACCTATTGTTTAATTGGTCATCTTTTTAAAACTCTCATAGAGATGAACCCCCTCCATTTGAATCCCTTAAGCTCTGAGTTTTTCTCCCATCTTGGATGCAGAAATCTCTTTTTATTTTGTCATTCCTTCTAGGCAGTCTTTCTTCATTATATTGATTTTGGTCTCTCCATAGCTTTGTTCCACAGATAGCAAGCTTTTTGCTTTCTCTTCCCCTCCCTCCCTTTTTCTGTATGGCAGACAAGTCTTTTATTTATATTTTTTAGATCTAATTTACAATGTTTATGTCAGTCTGAATTTTGCATCCTTTTATATTATTGCCTGTACTGTGTTTGCTGATTGGTCTTTTTTTTCTTCATTCTTTGTCAGCCTTTCATTTATAATTATTTTTACTTTATACTATGATCTTTTGGTCATCTGTTTTTATCTTTTATAATGCTCTCATTAATTACTGCTATGAAATCTGAAAAAAATAGTACCATCTGATGAAGAGGCATTTCTAATAAAGATTACATTCTGTACCATAGATTTCCCAAAGCATCTTTAAAAGGTACACTAACAAAGCTGAAACATTGCATTTTTACATGTCATTGCAGAAGAGGAGAATATTTTAAAGTTTCTTACCTTCTGCAGTTTAACCTTTAAATACATGCCTCTTCAGTTCATTAGCAAAACAAATATTTTATTTTTCAAATTAATATAAAAAGGCATCAAGTTTTATTCAAAGGAAAGAAGAAAGAAACAGAAACACTCTGAATTAATTTTTCACATTCTCGCCTGCAGTTAGAAAATCTCACTTAAGATTCATCTGAATTTTGCATTTCCTCTACAGATGAGCACTGTAGCTGTAAGAGGACACATGACTCCTCAATGTTTATTGTGAATAGCTGGAAACCAGCAAGGCTCTAAATGTTTGTCAGTATTTTAAGACTTATGCTGCTTTATCAGAAAGGCTCTGTATCATAATATGGCCCTATTTTCTGACCTGACTGGTGAGCCAGAAAATTGAATAGCTGTTTCAGAAAATCAGAACAGTAGCGGACAGGCCAATACCTAAATAGTTAGTTAAAATTCTAATTGAAATGCACTTGCAAGAAATGAATCTATGGGTTGTAAGGATGAACCATTAAGATCCAAAATGCTTTTAAAATGTGAAACGATATAAGACTGTTGGAAATAAAAGCTGAAAGCAAGTGTATTTCTCAGTCAGGTAAAGATCTATGTCTTTATAAACTTCTAAATCCAAATGAAAAAGTGTCTGAAAAGGATTAAAAATACCAGTATTTCAAAATTATTGTTTTCAAAATATAGCAACTCACAAATAAAATCAAACTATCACTACATAATAAACTGTGATCACATTTACATTCACAGATAGTAACACTATTTCAGGAGTTTTGCCAGCACTTTTATTCTGTTTTCAGTATGCTGCTTAATCACTACATAATTAAGGCCCTCAAATGTTTTAGAAAAATGGAGAAATCACTAATACTCTAATACTTGGATCTAAAATTTATCAGTTTTATTTAAAATAGTTCTTTAAAATGTTCTGTTTGTTTGTTTGTTTGATAAAAATAGTAATGCTGTGGCCTCAGTTCAGGAAGGATTTCACATACATCTTCAGCTTGACTTCACTGTGTTGTAAATATACACTTGAAAGTCAGTTCGTGCAAAATACTTTGCTAATAGATGGCTGATAGAAGGTTTATATAGTGAATTAATTTTTTTATAATTTTGCACCAGAGTTCACTATTGCAGTACCTGCTTACCTTCTATACCCAACTGATGGCAAGCCTGAAGGTTCAGGGTCACATTTAACACTGTCCTTTCAGGATGAAAGCTCTTCAGGTCATGGAGATTGGAGGTTTCTTCTAAAAATGTGAGTAATTTGGTTTTATTGTTGTTGATGTTGATTTATCTTTATTTGCTGGATGGTTAGAGTTTTTCTGTAGGAAGAAAAACTCATTTGTTTGAAGAGAGGACATAGAACGTGGACATTCACTGCCTAATTTTGCAATTCTTTCCAAGTCACTGGCTCTTTCTTAAGTCTCGGTCAGTTCAGGCACAAAAATGGATCCAATAAAATTCCATTAAAATCAATGACTATATTAAAGTTAAGCCATCATGGATAAATGGATAAAATACAAAAGAGTATGTGAGTGTTGCATTATTTGATATGCATTTAATTCTGGGGCATGACTTTCAGAAGACACTTGAGGCTTCAGTGCTGTTGGGATAGGTTTTGAATGCTGTATAAAACCATGGATTTCCTCAGGAAACCACAGGGTGAACAGTCATAATGGAATATCACAACAACCATTCATTTCTTATTTATCAATGTGTATGTTCTTTGTTGAATTACATGTACTTTTATTGAATTTCACAGCTTCATTTCTGAAACTCAGGCTGATCATGATAGGTCTTTATGACTATTGACTCCTGCAAAATTCTTTGAGCTTTCCAATCCCAGGAGGAGAACAGAAATGACATTAATTTGCATTCAGCAATAATATTACCTGTAATTTTCTAAAATGCTGTTTTAACATGGCCAAGTTTCTGGGTGACTAACTATGAAATTACTGCTTCTTTCCAAATGCTTAATTTCAGCCTGTAATAGAAAACCATTATATAGTGCCCAAAGGCTTATATGGTAAGTGGCTTTCAGAGTTTTTCATTTCATAACAATTTTTGTTGAATTAGTTAAAGAACATATAAAAAATAGTTTGCCAGAAACTGTATCTCTGTGTCAGACAAACCTGAAGTTTGTGCTTTCGGACTGATTGGCAGAGGATGTCTTTAACTGGCCCAGACTGTCAACTGAATAAACAAATTGTGCCAGAAAATTAAATTGCTGATAGCTTGTCTGAAAGATTATTTAGTCTTTGTCTCTTGCTCCTTGCAAGGTGACATGGAAAAAAAATATCAGTGTGGGAAATACTCTTATTTTAAAGCACAGAATTAAATATTTTAGGCTGGTGGCATTGCACAGTGAAGAAATGTATTTCAGGATGGGGGAGAGATATTTTCAGCATTTCAGGGACAAAGGGCTCCATTTCTTTTCTTCTCTTTCTTGTAGTTTTCTGGTTTAGTGCCTAACAAGGTCCTGAGCACCCTAAAGCTCCAGTTCCTACTTCTTCAAGTATTTTGTTAGCATTTATATTGAAGACTATTAGAAGCTGATATCCTTGCTTTACTCAAAGCTATGATGTACCTCTATTCCCAAAGCATCTTTCCAAGGTAGAGTGAGTTGTGGGATTAAGCCAACTCTAGAAACAGTGGCAGACTGAATCTCAAATTAGGAACATAAGGATAATAAATTTTTTGTATAAAACCAGTTTCCTAGAAGAAGAATATTCCCTGTCTAACTTATCTACTTATGCATACTTGCCAGAAAAGGGTAGAATTTTCTTGCAAGATGAAGTGTCTCTGTTAAAATATCAGCTGAAAACACCTATGACATTGTGTGCTGTCAGTACATACTAATGTCTTGAGGAACTGAGTACTAGATTCATGGCCTTTTAAAATCTGTTTCAGTACATTAGGCTGAACAGTGTTAGAAGAAATAAGTGTGTAGTACATTTCTAAAGAATGTATTAATAAAAAATGTTGAAACAAGTTACTATGGGGTTGAGCCAAGTTGGGTTCCCTCAAAGTCAATAGGTAATTCTTATCCATTGCTTGAAGGAATTCACCAGATAACACCATTAATGTTTCTTAAGGCTATCCTGTAACTACACCAGTATTATAAATCATTCCTTTTACATTAATTTACTAAAAAACATCACTCAAAATTAAAACTTGTAAGTAAGTCTAACTTTATAAGTCCATTGACAGTCATTGCTTAGGTGAGTGTCTAAATATTGACTTATTACCAATTCCCTCTTGAAAAGGAAGCTTTCCACAGTCTCAGCGATTAAAGGAATATATATATATTCTGCCCCCTAAAAACATGCCTCAGCCCATGTTTGGAATGAAACTCAGTTCACATCCAAATTTGTTGAATCTAATCCACCCAGAAAAGTGTAACTATTTGTTACAGGTGACAGACCTTTGATCCCATGTTCTCACTAGCAATAACCTAAGCATACCTCAGACTGCAAGAATCAAGTATCTCACTGTACCTCCAGCACTGCTTCGATGTCATATAAAATATCACCAGGCAGGAAGGGCTCTTCTTGCGTTAATGTGAGACCACAGGCTTAAAACATTAGTTATGAACATTTTTGGGATGGAAGAAATGTCATATGGTATGCAGATTAAATCTTCTCGCACTTTAATCCTCTCATAACACCAAGGGCATTTAAATATAGCGTTTTTTTCTCATTCTAGTCTTGAATCTTTTTATACTATAGTTACTTAGCAGTCAGCTGAGACCAGAAGTTCTTCTGACCTTCAAGAGGTGAAAAAGACCCTGATAATGACAGAAGAATACATTTTTTAAAGGAAAATATTATTTTTTTCATAGCATTATGGCCATGAATAGTAGGAATATTGTGTAAAGAACATAAAAAAATATAAAATCTTCATGCTTCTAAAATTAAACTAGAACTATGTTGCAATAATTAAAGCTAAATAAGCGGGTTTGTTACAATGAGAGGACGCCTGCTCTTATCCAGGTTAAAACAGATATGTTTAGCTGTTAAAACAGATATGTAGATTCAGTATTTTTTTGTATGATGTGTTCTGCTTCCAACAGGAACTAATTCAGGAAGTCCTACTTCTACAGGAGTCAGACTGGAAGATGACTGGGATCCCTTCTGGCCTTGCAATGAGTGAATGTATGACTTTAAGCCAGGAATAAGCTACTATGTGGCCTACCTCTCTGAATATCCTTTGTCTCTGTACTTGATTAAAACAGTGGCAATTGCTCTTTACTCTAAAAACCAGGAAAAGCAATCAGGACTGCAGAGTAGTAAGCAATATGGATGTGCATTATTGCATAGGCAGGCTATATTAAATGCATTGAAGATATTGAATTGTACTCCCAAATATTTTCCAAATAAATTATGAAAATTATTTCCTTGGAAAGCACTCCTTGAAGCAGGAAAAAAATTCTACACCACTAGAAGGTCAGTGCTACAAAAACAACATCAATTTTCTTGATGAATTGATAGTTCAGAAGCAATTTGGTACGAGTCTTCAATTCTGACAGTACATGTGACTTTGGCTGAATGCCTGGATATATACAGTGAGCAAACACAAAGTACTGGAAATGATCTTGATCTGATGTTCAGTGTGTTAAGACAAATAATATTGGTTTTTAAATATGGCTGCCAAAGCCATCTGTAATAAAAGTACATGAAAAAAAATAACAGCCGTCTCTAAATTGAAGAGTCATGGATCATTTTGGCTGCAGTAAATCTAGTGGTATTAAAATTTCCTGGAATGGGATACCAAGGATTAAAATAAATAACTCTACAGTTTGTTAGTCCTTCTTTCTTTGAAGGGCTTGCCATCCATACAGAAGAATTAGACAAGGTCTTAGGATGCACACAGGATTTGTACTTGCCTCAATATCAAATGCATATAAAAAGGCATTGGACATATATAAAGAGAGATGGGAGATCAAGTGTGAAGTCAGGTCTCTGTAACCATTCTCTTTTCACCTTATTATCTAGGTAGTCTTGAGGTAGCTGTCAGTTAAAAACCTGCTAAAAAAATAATGCAGTTATACAGTATCTGGTGCACAGGGAGACATGAAAACAAATACTAGAAAGTGTGCAAAAAGCCTCCTTTAAAAGCTTTTCTATCTCCTGAGGTTTTAAAAAGAGAATCAATTCAAATGCCTGCCCACTCTGTAAACATAGGAGAAAATCGTGGGAAACAGTTGCACCTAATGGATTTTAGTATTGTACATCATGCTAGTGTCTTTTAAATGGCTGAAGGCTAATTTCAGAATGTTTAGAACAGCTTTTTCCTGTGTGACTGAATTTAGGATTTGTTTTTCTAGTTTGTTTTGTTTGTTGGTTTGTTGGTTGTTTTGGGTTTTTTTTAAAGAAAAGATAGCACAAGGAATGTTTTCACCTGTGTTCTACATTTTCTCCTTAAATGCTGCACAAAATAATGTTTTAAGTTCTATATCTGATCTCATCAGGGCAATGCCTTAGAGGACCTGACCGTTTTTGGAGTAACAGCATTTTTATGTTACCTTAATTTTCTAGCTTAGAATGAAATTGTTAATTTCTTGCTCCAGAAGGATTGTCAGGCTTTATTTTATAGTCCACAGTATCCCTTTTTCTCCATGTGACTTCAGTGATTTCCCCCTCACACAGCAGCATATACCTCTACAGCTTTTGGTATGCACTCAAAGTGAAGAGCCCATGGAAATCTGTCAGGTTGTACCCGGAGAAGGTGGATATGATGCAACAGAGTTCAAATCTCCCTCTTACAGTAGAAATGCATCTGTAGGAGGTAGTTTCACACATTGTTTAACAAAAGGAGGCTGCTTTAGGAATCTTTGACCAAAGCACGTGTGATAAATACTCAAATAGACAATTTTGAGTTGTCTATTGGGCTAGCAAGGGTTGCCAAAGGCTGTATCCATTTCTATTTGCACAGGCTACCCTGCAAAGCCTCAAACTTAACTTTATGAAGTTGAAAATCTTAAAAAATTCTTGAAAGAAGTTTTTGAAAATATTTAATTTATATCTAGAGGTACATAATATACAGTTTGTTCTTCCATTACAAAAACTTACTGTAAAACAGAGTTTCTCAATCTTTTACCATCAATGCTTGACTTCAATTCATTGAGGTTGTTTAAATACTCACAGTATATGTCTTGGTTGGATATGAGAACAGGATGCCCTGTTCTGTATATTCTTGCTACTGAGGGAAATAGAAAGGAGAAAGAAAATAAATTAATGAGACAGATTGCTCCTCTGGTCTGTATCTCGTGTGTACTGATTTTTAGCTTCAATGAGGGCCTCAAATTAATTAAAATGGTGAAAAAAGGACTGGAAATTCATTGTTATGTTCTCATTGCTTAAACTTCATTTACTTTCTTCACACAGTCACAGAATCATAGAATATGCTGAGTTTGAAGGGACTCACAGGGATCAAGTACAACTCCCAGCCCTGCACAGGACCATGCCCAAAAGTCACACCATGTGCCTGAGAGCATTGTCCAAATGCTTCTTGAACTCTGGCAGGCTTGGGCAATGATACTACTCTACATTTCTTGCTGCATAGATATTTATGATTGCAAATGAAAATGGGCACGAGATGTCCTTGTCCCACCTGGAGCCAGTGTCAGAACTCCTGATTGGGTTCACTAGAGCAGGAATCTGGCCCAAGGTTGTTCCTTCTGAAGTTTCTTCTCCATATATGCTATAACTCCTTTTGAGTGTGAGAAACACCAGTGCTTGCAACCCTTACAATAATTTACCCTTCTGCTTCCCACCTCATTTATCTGAGTTTTGTATTTGATTGGATCTTTCTCCTTGTGTACTTTTTTTTATACCTTAGATATGATCTTACAAATATATCTTCTAATGTTCACTGACTTTCTTTTATGCTTACAAAGAAATGTGCTTGCTGAGAGAGGTGCAACTTGCTGCACATATAGAAAGAATAAAAAGATGCACATTGCTCTTCCCTGATACCTATTTTTGCATGTGTACAATTGCATCGACCTTGACAAACAGATTGGTATTTTTCAAACAAGTATTTTGTTAACCTTCACAAGATAAATACAACGAACGCTTAAAAAGAAATTAAAGTTGTAGCTTATGTCTTCAGTGCTGTAATTCACTGTTGATCAAATCTTCCCATAGTACTGATAGCAGCTTGTAAATGGTGATCTCATTATAGGTAAGGTTGAAATACTTAAGGGCAGGCATAATTTCTTTAAAAAGCACTGTACTTAGTAACTATTGTAATTATACTAGGAGACATAAGAGAAGAGATTAGTGCAACAAGTGACCTAGCTTTAATAATGTAATAAAAAATTGTAATCGCAAAATTATCCACTATGTTATAAATGTTCGCTAACATAATATTCAAGTCACTCTTCATTTGCAGTACTTCATAAAGTAAGTAATTATTTTTTCCAGTGTACAAATATCAATTCCATTAATTTTAATGATCCCCTCACAGTGAAATCCTGAGACCTGTATTTTTAGGCATAGTACAAAATGCCTTCAGCTGTGACTGAAAAATATGTATTGTAACAGTGTTTGGCTGCAAGCTTTCTAAATCTTGGTGCTAGCCATACTTAGAAAGATTTAGAGGTCAAGTTTGAGTTAAGAACTCAGAACTCCACAAAAACTCCTACAACCTAGTCCAAATATATATTGACAATATGTCCCAAATTTCTTTCTTTCCAGATAGATTGTGAGCATACGTTCATCTGTTCACCCATTAGTCCATCTATCCATCCATCCATCCATCCATGCCAATCTTCAAGACTTAGGTCAACCTGAAAATGAAAAAGAACCCCAAAAGAACAATAAACTGAATGAAAAGGGCAAATATGATAAAAACCTTTGTGTGGAATTTTTTTTCAATCCTGTAAGAACTGTTATTATTCAGAAGGATAAGGAATAGATCTGGTTCTTTTATTCCCTGAACTACATTAAGCTATTGTCAGAATGAATAAGAAAACAACATTTTCTCTATGAAGACAAATAAGTCAACCACGATAGCAGCTTTCCTTTAAGTTCTCTGGGATTTTCTGCCAACATCTACATATGGGGGAACCTGCTGGACCGATCCACAAAATCAGTGCATGGTGTTTCTCCAGATCCAATACTAGCTAAGGTGCTATTATAACGCACTTTTGGTGTTTGTCTTCACTTGCTGTTTGTTCTTGTACATATTGTTCAAACCCTTGAGAATAGGGAATTCTTTAACACATGTGAACTGAGCCAGGCACATTGTGGACCTTTCCTCTAGGTACCCCATGAGGACAAATAATAACGTCTGTAATATGAAATCCCAAATGAAAAAGGCTTAACAAAGCAAAACACACTAGGCCTGAAAACAGGATATGGTTCAAAGCTATGTTATCCAAGTAATGATGTAATAAAAATACAGCTGAGGTGAGAATATCTATTGTGCAAATATTTTCCTTCGGTGAAAGCTTTCATCTCATCTTGCTAGAAACTAAAGATGTAATTCCTCTTGCCGTATTCAGACTCTGTAATAGGTGTCTGGTCTTAGAGCGTCACTTAGACTGCCTGAGCAGTTGAGAAAAGTTGAGCAGGAGGAGAAACTCATGTACCTTAGACAGGTTTAAATGAATTGCTTTTGAAAACACATCTTGCTTTCAAGTAACTGTAATGAAAGCCTCAATTTCCTTTTTATTGAGTCTGTATGCTCTTCGTACTGACACGGGGCATAGACTAGATGCCCAGCTTTCAGACACAGCCAGGATGTCTGACGAATACCACCTATATTATCTTTAGAACGGAAAAGCGCTATCCCGCCAAGTATGATCATGCTTTAGGCATAGCATTGGCCGTGAAGCAGACTAGAAATTTCAGATCTTACAAGGAAAGTCTCTCTTGCCCTTTCCAAATAGATATTTACAAAAACTGCAGCCATGAGTTCCAGAATGTTTCAGCAGAGGTATGACATGCAACCATTTATGTGAAAATAGGGTTAGACCAGTGCAGAATTTTGCTGAAAACACATTCATGGTGCTCATATTATACATCTGGCTTTCTTTCAAGACTTTTTTTCAGCCACATCTGCTTACTTCTGGCTTCCAGAATTTCATGTAAATTCTACCTGTTGTGTTTTTTTAGAAACATGTTCCTTTACCAAAGACAACAAACATTGTCTTACCAAACACAGACTTCTTAGGTTTCCTCCAGCATTATTAGCAGTTGAGACCAAAAAGAAAAATATCTTGCACTAAATTGTCAGGAAAACCAGTTTTGGCAGCATTACCAAGAACAGTGAATTTCCTTTTCTAAGGATACCAAAGATATTCTTTCTGCTAGTACTTGTGGGGTATAATTTCCATGCTCTTACTACTTTTACTTGTAACCTGGGCCTAATTCCTTGTTTTGTGGTCGTAAGTTCCTGTTTATATCCAATTTATGTTACTTCTTATTTTTATAATCTCTTTTGCGGGTTTGATTTGGTGGTTGTTGTTGTTTTGTTGGGGTTTTTTTTGTTGTTTTGGTTTTTTAACTGCTAAAAGAAGTTAGAGAAGAGAAGGCTTCAGAATGACCTTATAGCAGTCTTTCAGTACCTAAAGGGGGGCTACAAGAGAGATGGAGAGGGAATTTTTAGGAGGCATCTACTGACAGGACAAAGGGGAATGACTCTAAACTGAGAGGAGATTTAGATTAGATGTTAGGAAGAAATTCTTTACTGTGAGAGTGGTGAGGCACCGGAACAGGTTGCCCAGAGAAGTTGCAGATGCCCAATTTGAGGAAGTGTTCAAGGCCAGGTTGGATGGGGCTTTGAGTAACCTGGTCTAGTGAAACTGGAAGTAGATTATCTTTAAGGGCCCTTACAACCCAAACCATTCTATGTTTCTACAGTTTAGATATTTTAACTAAGCTCTAAATTATTTTTCTAATTCTGTTCTTCTGTAATGCTCAGTCACTAAAGAAAAAACATACATCCCATAATATCTAGAGTGGTTAGTTTTCTATATTATAGATAAGAATTCTATATAACAATTCAAATGACAATACGTAATGTTATGGTGCAAGGAAAATATTTTATATAATTATATACTGCTGTTAGATTATATAAAATGCACAACTGAAATGTATTACTTGCTGATGAAGTGATTTACAAAAAGAATTTGTGTAAATTTAGAAATTTCTGTGGTTTATATTTTTAATCAATAGTGCAGAAAACTGATGTTACTACAGTTCTCTATGCTTGACTTGTACAGATCTAGGGCAAATTAATTCCTGGTATAGTGCCATTAATTTGATGGGAGTTGCATCAGAGATATGAACTCATTCAGTTATTGCCAGCACCATCTGGAAATTTATAATGTCACAGCAATGTTTCACTTGCTGAAGACACATTCATGCTTTTTGTTTAGGATGGGAAGACAGGGATTAAAAACTGAAGATCACTTTAGCTAGCTCTATATCATCTCAAATTCCCTCGTAGGCTTTGTTATGTTTGGATGGTGAGATGTGAATTTAAACAATATTTTAAAAAGTGTAATAGTGCAATCAAGAAGAAACCAAATAGGTGTCCTGAGGCAAAACAATTCCAGGGATATCAACATAACACTTTCTACAGTGGAGTGGATCTATAGAAGTGAAGTTTCCTTTGCTGTGTATCCAGATAGGTGTCTCTGTCTCTCCTTCCTGGCACAAATTCGTATCTCTGTTTTAATGCTGGCATGTTGGAACTTCACTCTGAGGACTAGAATAGATCTGTATCATGGAAATCCAGCTTGACTATGTCATGGTTTGCTGCATTGCAAAATTCTGCCAGAAGTGTCAGAAACTTCATATTATCTTCCATTTGTTTAGGAGGTTTTATTGTTTCTTCTCGTTATTTTTGCTGGCATTGAGTCCAGGAATTTATTTTTGAGTGCTTGGAAACCATTGTCTAGTTTCTAAACTATGCTTTATCAATGTGGAAACATAGATGATAGCTTAAACCATTTTCTTTCTCTCCTGCTTCCTCCAGAGCACAGACAGGAATTATGCTTTAAATGAATTCTGATTTCTTGGCTGCTGTTCAGAAATGCACTGAGTATACACAGGCCCAGCCATGTCAAAACCTCAGGTAGCTCAAGACCAAAACTCCAGAACGGTGGGAATATGGGCAAAGCTATATGCTACAAAGCATATATAGATATTTGCGTGCATATACGTAGGTGTTTATAGCTGTGTAACAGATATCTCTCTGTTATGCAATGCAACAACACTCCAGAGAAGGTTAAAAAAAAAAGTAAAAATTTCTACGAGCAAGACTAATTTAGGCTAATTAATTAATTACCACAAACGAGTTTTAATATGACATCTTTAGGTCAGCATATTAAGAAACCTCGTACAGATACAGAGGAGTGCAAGTCCATGTGTTGTCCGATCCAGAAAAATGATACTTCTATGCCTTAAGTATGTTCTTATTTCTCTTTTCCATGAGCGTTCCTGGGCTGGGCAGCATGCCCAGCATGGCCCTCCTGCTGTGAGCCCCACAGACAGTGTAGCCCTCCAGGGCCAGGGGAAAGCAGAGTATTTGCTGTCAGCCCAGGGAGTGATGGAGCACAAAGCTGACACTCACTTTCCTCATCTTTAGTCTCACTGAGTTACACAAAACAGGGCTAGAATTTTTGTTAAATGTAGTGGTTTTGCTGAAATTCAAATATTGAGGTGAGTTAGCGTTTACCATAAATTCGCTGGTAATGTAATCTCATAACTTTGCCTGAAGGTGCCTACCCTTAGAGGTTCATTTGTTTGACTATTAAGCCGTTGTCATTTGTGTCTGGTTTGTATTTACAAAACCCACAGTATTCATCAAAACTGTTCACCTTTGAAATCAGTGGAAGTGTTGCTGTGTAATTCACTGGAAATTACCACCTTTGTATACAGATATTTTTAGTAATTATAGTTTATTTTTATTCAGCCAGGATACAGGTAAGAAATAAAAGATTATTTTCCCAGTGAATTCTTAATTTAAATAAATTGATTATGTAGCTCTCTGATGCTAGGATGATGAAGTCAGATAGTCCCATAGATGTGTGTGTTTACATAAAGAATAGAATTTGTGCAGCATAAACCAGAAAATTTATTTTTGTTGCAGTCGGCTTGGTAGGCTTGTTGCCTCTGGAATGTTAATAACCACCAATTTTTATGTAAAAAGGAGTGAAATACTCAGTATTAGAAATACTCAGAAGGAGATTTTCTTTTCAAGCACAGTAAAAGCATCAAAATGTCTGAAGTGTCATTAACCCACAAACCAGGCTCTCTCCTGTTCCAGTGTGGTCCCATGTCCCCTCGGTTGCACAGCAGCTCTGATCTCAAAGCCTGGAAACAGAACTTCCTCTGTTCTCCAAACTCTCACTGTACAGACATTCTCTCTTGAGATAGCAAGAGCATAAACCCCTCTTCAAAAAAACCAATCCCCCACCATTAACCATATCATCTTTTAAACTGATTTCTTTACAAGAGATTATGAAAAATATAAATGAATTTGGTAAATCAGTAAAAGTGCATTTAGATGTAGGGATGCAATAATAAATCCAAAGAACAAAGGCAGGGAGAACTGAACAGCAAATCTGAATTTTAAACCAGATTCTGGTAAGTACATCTTCCCTAACTGTCAGAGTTATAATACTTATTTTTTATTTGCATGTAAAGAGATGCCAAAGGGGAGAGTTTTTGTCCATTGCAAGGATCCTTGACATAAGATTAACATGATATCATGTGGTATAAACTAATAGCATCCCGAAAGGTGATTAATGAGTCAGGTCCCTTTCTATCACCCCAAATTCACTGCTGCTATGCCTTAATTTTTTTGCTCTACTTCTGAAGCTTGTGATCCAGAGAGTTTTGCTTCCATGTTTGCTGCTGAAGGACATACATACACTCTAGGAACTCATCATGTTAAAGAAATGATACACTGTGGGGAACCAGTGCCTGAGGTAATACTTTAACATAAGCTCCGCACAGTACCCATTTTTTGTGAATAGCATTGAATAAATTACTCCTTTCTATGAGCTGATGCGGTAGAAGGAACAAGTTCCATTCCAGTTGTGCATCAGAGTTACTAGTCCTGGTTGTCCTACACCATCCCTTCCCTGAAAGACCAATCTGCCTCATGGGTTTGACATGCCAAAAGTCAGCACTCTGCTGACTGTTCACATAGCAGCTTATGGTTGTACTTAATTTTTGCCACTATTTAACCACTGATTTCTGATGTAACATTTTTCCATGTTGAATGCTACAGCATATTTGACAGTAGCTTAGTGACAGATTTCAATGCCCAAGACTGCAGAAGAGAAGTGCAGTTTTCAGAGCATTATGCTTCCACATCCCCCAGAACCAAGAGCACCAGACAAATTTCTGTCTTTCTCTGTTGTCCAACTGCGGACAGTCAGAGGATTTTTTACCACAGTGGAGAGAGCTAAGTTGAGAATGTTTAGCTATAGCAGAATCCTGGCTGCATTTAGCAAGAGCACGAAATACTGAAAATGGAGTCTCTAAAGAAACAAGATACTAAGGGAGTTTACATTGCTGACATTCATCATGGACTACACCATCTCTGTTGCCCACAGAGAAGTAAAACTCAGAGAGCTTTCTGAATTCTCTTTCAAGAAGATGCAAGGCTCAAAAATAAAGTGAATTGGTGCTTCAGTCTTACCATCTTCACTAAAAACTTTACCTAGTGTCCAGCCTCAGAACACCAGGAGAAACGAGATTTTTTGTTCAAGACTTGGTGGGGGTGCTTTTTATAAATAGGTTTTCCCCACCCAGAAGAGCTTCTGTCTTTATGTGCACATTAGGTATTGCAGGCAGACCTTTCTGGAAAGGGTTCACAGGGCTTCAGCGATCTTGGGTAGTCTTGAACCCTCCCTACAATCCATGCCCACTTCTCAGCCTCATTCCTGCGCTCGCACTGGACTGTGTTGTGCTTATCTCCAGGAAGTCGAACAAGGATGTTTGTTCAGGAAAAGTGTTGCCTTATCTCCACACGGCCCTCTTCTCCAGCTACATCTTGTTTTTTCCTACCATGTGTTATTACCAACAAACCTTGTCGGTTATTATCAACAATCCTTGATTGGCTCCACAGCCATCCAGCTATCATTGTTTGAAGAGTATAGATTAGCCCCTTGTCTTCTGGGCTTCTACACTGACATAGGGAAGAAAGAGACGATGCATTGGTTACTTTCTTATACAAGCTTGAAGTTTTGTCTGGCTTTACAAATTTGTCAGCTAGTAAGTATACTGTCAAACCTATGTGGCGTTGTCCTGATGAGTTGCCATCAGTTTGGACAGGTGAAAAAAGACCCAAACTCAATAAACAAGCACTGATACAATTTATTGTTGCCGAAGGATTTATTTTGTTGATACAGTCTCATCTGTCTCCTTTGCAGCCTGAAAAGTTTCGGCAGTGAATTACAGACACTCAAAGTTCCTTTCTGACTGACGTTTTGAGCATTGTAAGCACAGAAAGAGATGGAGAAACTCTGAAGTCTGCAGAAAAAAGATCCATAGAAACAAACCAAAGAAACTAACTTGGGCAAACTGAGCTTCAGCATTGGAAACACCAAATCAAAAACTTTTCATGTCTGGATGACAATTTAACAGACATTAAACCAGTGTCACTTTGACAAAGGTCAATAAAATGTTTCATCTGGTATAGACAAGCTCTGAAGGCTGTGAGTTTATAACAATTACTAACTGTTGACTAAACCTGGCCTCTGCTTCTGAAGCGTTACTCAAGTACATCAGTTTTTATTCCCCAGGGATATATTTCCGTGTGAAGAAAAGACTCTGAGGAATCCTCTCCCAGCTTTTACTAGAATGTATTTCCAGGACACCTAGCTTCTGATCAGTTGCATACCTACAGTGATATCCTCCAGCACAAATACTCTGTTCAGGACTGGATTCACACTGACCTTTTTTTTTTTTATTTTTTTTTTTTTAGCTTAGTCTATTTCCAAAACAGACATATTTGAGAAGTCTGAGGATAAAGCTACCAATGCTGTGGAAGGATGTTTCTTGCTTCACCATAATACATAACAAACAAACTGTTTCTATACTTCAGTGCTTGATGCTGGACTTTTGAACGAACTGTAGTGAGGTGGGTATTTCCAGCCCAGCCAATCTGCTCCTCAGAAGTACTGCCTCTGAACAGCTCTTCAGATGCAAGTCTATCTTCATGCTTGCTTGCACCACAGAGTGGTGAGGACACTATAATTATAATAGTCCTCTGGAAATTTAGAAGAAATTGCAAACAGCAGATTCTTCTAAACACTGTATCGCTTTTACGCTATAATATACAGATCTTAGCTCTCTGTAATTGATTTGCACTGCACACGTGAGACAATTTCACCACGAGTAAGCTGCTCATATGAGCCAGCAGCAGGAGCTGTGAAGCTCTGATCCCTCCCTCTCTCCCCAGCAGGGCAGGGGTATCCTGAGCTGTATTTCCAGTGCTCAGAACCTGGCTCAGCTGCTCTGGTGAGCTTTACTTTAAAAGCACTTCTCTACACTGATAAAATTGTACAACATTGCTACTCTCATTGCAGTGCTAAACATCTATTAACACTGACAGTTGAGTAATGAGGTGACTGCAACAATTAATTTCCATGTTTCCATTGATCTAGGCTCTGGAAGATTTTACACTGATTCTTTATGAACAGCTGAACACAGGAAGAGGCGGTAAAAAAGGAAGTCCTATGTTTCAGCACTTTCACCTTTCTGCTAGACATTGCCAAAAGGTCACTGTCTTTGGATTGCTTCCCTGTTTTCCAGTTTCAGAAATCTGATATAGTGTTATTTCACGGTTTGCTGAACATGGGGAGAATTGCTACCAGCAGTGTGTTTTTTTGCAAAATCAGTGTAACCGTCACTTGATTTCATGTTGGTTCAGAACCCAGTGAAATAGCTTCACTCTTTCTCTGTTTCATGATGACAAGTCATTAGTAATCTTACCAGGAGATCAAAATATCATTGGAATAGGCATTAAATATTAAGATGAATGTATCTATTTTTTTTTACATGTTTTGTTCTGTTGTTTTTTATTTTTCCTCAGTGAAATAATAGCCTTAAATAATATCGAAACATTTAAAAAAAAATCCAAAATCACTAAAAATGAGTGATTGCTCTAAAGGCAGGAGGCAAAAACCAGTTTTCCCAAAAGGCAGGTGGCTGTCAGTTCCTGCATTTCTGTTTATAGCTCTACACCTGAAATCACTATCCTGGTTAAGGGTGTAGGAGGTCTGCCTCAGTTCAGAAAAGAGCTTTAGACTGTGTCTTGGTAATAATAACTAACAACAGACACAACCAAACGTTAATGTGGTTTCAATATTTTTGAAAGGGAGTTGGATTGGTGTCTTGCGTACATGGGCATAGGTCCACTGAAAGTTGTATCAGTTTATGATGACATTTGCACCTACTACTTTCAATAGACCACTCACTTTCAAAAGTGAGAACTTAAAAGTGGGCGTGAGAGTCACCTTGTCTCCTTCCAGCTGCTGACAGAAAGGCAGAAGAGGTCTCAGGATGTACACGGGGCATGACAGAGTTTATCTTCCCAGTACAACTGTGTGCAAAAGAGGCTCCAAAAGGGGCAGTGACAGCACTATCAGTGATGCCCAGTGCAAACAGCCACAACCTCCCAGCATCCAGTTAGCATGGCTGGATTGGATTAGGGTGGGTGTACTGGGTCTGGATGCAAATAAATGGTTAAACTTCAGTTCTGAATGTCCCACAGATACTGTTGTCTAGTGTAAAAAAGCCTGGATAAACACTAAAATAGCTCTAAAATAACCCTAAGGCTGCTTCTGCAATTCTGAAATGAAATTAATCCAGTCAATACTTGTATTGAACGCTATACTAAGGAGTAAGTTTTTCTGAAAAGTAATTAATTATTTGACTCCCTCTACCAATCATTGTAGCCATGGTAGTGCTGCTTAAAGAATAGGACTTCACTGTGCCAGGTGCTACATTAATGTGCAAGAGGCGATGTCTGCCTCTATCTTTGCATCTGCTGTGCATGAAGCCCAAATGCAGATGGATGCCCACGCTGCATACAAAGATAGGCAGCTGAGTCTGATGTCTGGGGGACTGATCTTCATTTCACTTCCAGAGCCAAGGGTTTGGATCAACCTCACTGAGTTACTGTCCCTGAAGCATACTGCTCTCTTCTGCAGGTCTTTTTCCCATGTGTGCCTATTCCTAGGCATGCCTGTATGCAAATTTATAATCTAGTAAATAAGTAAAGAGAGGTAAGGGGAAGTCAGTTGGTTTGCAATTTGCTTCATATAACAGTTTACAGTGCCTCCAATGCCATTGTCACCCACCAGTAATTTGCAAATTCAATAATTTGCAGACTGACTAACCAGCCTCTGGAAGGGTTAGGGTTAGGGTTATGCTAAGCTAAGGAGCACAAGCTAAGGAGGAACCCTTCGATTCAATGAGATCTCAATCATGTTTTCAACAGCATGCTCGGAAAGCAGTGTAGCAGGCATTTAAATCACTTGCTGAAGACTGCTACTCCACCAATAGCGGTGTAGCAATAGGCCTGAACTCAAAAAGGCAATTCAACAGATTTTCAGGAGTGACAAGTAACAAGACAGACTGAAGCACAGGAAAATTTTGCCTTTCTGATGTATAGGAGACAAATCAACACCTTCCAGCTTGTTGGCTACCACACCTGTCAGCCAAAGTGTAAATTTTTATTGAAGTATTTATTTTGCAAAAATAGAGATTCACTGTAAATAAATCTCAACGGTAAAATGAATGCCTGGTACCTGGTGTGGGAGTGTAGTCATTGATTTTGGTGAGGTCGCTCTACCTTTTCCAGTCTGCTCTCTGTCTGGTCAAAAATTTGCTATGAAAAATGCCTTTCAATTCTGCATTTGTTTATGCCACGACTCTGCAAAACCTGAATTTCAGACTCTCATTGAATTTCATACCCAGACTGAAGGACTGTATCCTGACACGTTTTGGCTTTATTGCTACCAAACCCTCCAAACTGTTCCAGCCAAGAAGTAACATAGGAAGCAAAAGTAAAATTCAGCCTGATCACCACCTTGATTTGATCTGGTACACATCCACCAAAAGCCTATGCTAGTTCTGCATAAGCAGAAGTGTAAGCAGGCCTTATTAAGGACATTAAAAGCACAAAAAAATACAGATTTACAGCATGTTTATGACTAGGTTTCTTTTTAAAATAGCTTCATAGAGGAGCGCTTGTAGACTGCATTCTGGCTTCACTACCAATTTTTCTTAAATAGTTATCCCCCTACTTCCTTCTTTAATGCCTTTAGAGATTTTCAGAACTTGTTTATCTACATTTAATTTTCTTTCTATAAAGGAAAATACCATTTTAATTTTTCTATTTTTTTTTTCCATGAAATCTGGCTTGAAGTTCAATTTTCAGTTTTGCAGTGGTTTTTTTTCTCTAATTTTTAAAGTAAACTTCATGTCTAACCTTAGTCTCTGAATTCCTCTCTTTCAATCCTTCTGAAAGCAACGACCTCTGTAAAAGCCATTTACAAATGAGGAGATGCACAAAAATAATGTCAGCCCTTGATTCTTCAATTTATATTGAAGGTAATTTATATTTTCTTGTAAGGCCAGAAAGATGAAGGTGTTTCTCTTGTTAATAATTCAAAAGTGAACATCCCTGTAAAAGTCTGGGAAGAAAATATCTGTGTCCAGTTTATCAACAAGGCCTTAATTCAGCGGTTGTGAGCTAGTGGAGAGCCTGGCTCAAAAACTGGCGTGGTGCATCTGGGGAAAAGTCCACAGGACAGATAGAATTCCAAATATACAGCTCAGTGTGTCAGCTCTCTGCTAATTATCCCTAGTTAATGGAAGGTGAGGAGCATGTTCCTCCAATATCTATGGTAAGAGGAGAAAAAAATAATCCCTGAATATATTTCCATGGTCTGTGAAGGGTCCTACACAGAACTGAGCCTAGACAATCAACTGCTAGCAGGCTAAAGCTAGATGTAGGATCGCACTGAGCAAAAGGTAAATGATTAGACAAGGGACTTGTCTAACAGGCAGGCAATACAAGGAATACCACCTGGCCACCCCTGCAGTCCATCTCTAGTTTCTGTCTTTAGGGTGTACACCTATTGCATGTTGTGGTTTTTCAGAGTTGCTGCAAGTCATGGATGGAATTAGTGGGATCATCTATTGGAATAATCACTCACTGCTTAGAAAAATACCTGTCTATGCATTTTACATGGGCTAATTAGCCTGCAATAATATCTACTCAATGCTCTTTGAAAACGGCATCTATTAAACACTTGGAATAGCTGAGTGGAAAAAAGATCTTTATCTTTAGGAGTTGAGGAAAGAAAAATCTGACACTTTACCTTGTCTCTTCTGCTTTGTGCAAACCACCTGAGAGCAGAGCCTGCAAGTCTGAGCCTGCAAGTCTAAACCTGCAAATCTAAGCTTTGTGCTACTCCCTTGGCACTGCTCCTGTCCCTTCCCCAACTACTTAAACCAATAATGCTTCCTCTCTCCTTTGGTACTGCCATCCAACACCGAGGCATCGTCTGGTTTCTTTGCATTTGATTTGGCTGTTTTCTGCCACTCCTTTGTCCTACTATGCTGTTGTATACCCAGGGACAAACCTGTGAGCAATTAGGCAGACTTCATCCCAGTCTCCAATTCAGGCTGGAGAAATCAGTTATGATAGGAAAAACTCTGGTAACAACAAAAGAATTTGCTAACGCTTTTGCTTCAGTCTTCTGTTAGATTTAGTTCACTTTAAAGCCCTAAAAAATGACCTATTCAAGAGGATGAATAAGTTATTTGATTGATTAGTCAGGAAAAAGAGTCAGCAAAGATTTAACAATATCACCCAACCTGAATTCTGTCTTCCAGTACTGTAAAAGGATTATTTTCACACCCATGGGAATTGTTACATGACTGCAAAAAATTCCCCATTGAAATGGAAACATCCCTTTTCTGTACCTTCTGCTGATTTATGCCTGTGAACCACAGCTTGGCCTTCAGTGCAGTGAATAAAGAGAGAAAAAAAAAGGGGTGAGAAAGACAATTGTGTGTGGGGAGGCCTCACAAGCACAAAGCTTATGACACCAGAGGGCAATGTTCTCTTGTAATATCTGTTGTGGGACAAAACCACAAGCCTGAAAAAAATATGCATCACCAGCAAAAACTCTTTTTACAAAAGAACACAGTTTTGGAAAAACAAAGTTTATGTTTTACAAAGTGTAGTGTCCTAAGCTAGACTATCAATTCTGATGCTTTGCAAAACATATAAGTACTGGTTATACAGAAAGCTTTTTAAAAATCAATTTTAAATTTTAGATCGGATCATATGTGCAATGTCAGCAGACATGCAATACCAGGGAAAGCTGAAAATCTCAATCACCTCTGTGTGCAGGTTGCTTGTGTAGCACCTTAGTAAAAATTACGGTTTTAATAAATTAATAAGCATATGTGATATTGAATTAAAAGTCATAAAGCCAGTAATGATATGCTTTTCTTTAATAAAAGTGTTAAAACAGGCATGCTCCCTTTTCCCCTGTGCCATTTCCACAGTGGGTTTCCTTGCTTCAAAATTAGGGGAGCTGAAGTGACGCCATCTCTCTCTTTTCTCGAAATAAAATAAGGCACTGTTGGTTGCCTGACTGGGGTTGTGCTGGAGCCTGTTGGAGTCCCTGGAAGGAGAATGTGCTCAGGCAGAGCTGAGGCCCCAGGCAGTGGGCCCATTCACTATTTAATATTTATTATGCAGGGTGGGAGGGACAATTTTTCTGTAACTGGCTAATTATATTAAATTAACCAATATCTTATGCAGAAATTAAAGGTAAATCGGAAAGATATTACGAATGGCATCAAACCAGTGTGGTGGCAAAATCCTGAACAGGATTTAAATGTTGGAGTGTCAAGTGCTAACTTATCCGTTGAGTCAAAAGTAGACACTTAAAAATGGGATCCACAAAGTTTTTAATGGTCAGATTTTTCTGAGGTGGCTGGAACACGAATGTGGAAATTGACCAGCAGCATTTGATATGGAGAGTGATGGACCTTCATTCTGAAAGGTCTTAAAACTATTTTTCCCCTCTGGGGGTGACCCTTGTCCTTTGAGCATAAATAGAATGCACATTGACGAGGCACAGGAGAGGCGAGAGAAAGCCCAAAGGAGGGGAGCAAAGGTAATTGAAGGTGTTCAATGGCTTGTGCCCAGGAAATACCTCTATGAGTATGGCTGCTCAGCTCCAGAAACCAAAGCTGAGAGGCAAAACAGAGGAATTGTGGAGTGGAGAAGCTGAGGAGGGGTGAGGATACAGCTTATGAATTTAATTCTAGTTGTTGTTGCTTTACCACTTTGTACTGGATATTGTCACTTCCCACTGCTTTGAGTAGAGAAAGAGAGAATATGCATAACTTTAAAGTTCAGGTGTTAACTGTTTCTTTTGCCTCCCCCTGCCATCCACAGCTGCATCAAGCACATATTATCACTTTGTCTTAATTATCACGTTATCTTCTAGGGGATTTAAAACATCTCGTTATGGTTTATGAACTTTACTGACCTCAATTTTGTGCAGGAATTATGTAGGAAACTTTGAAAGAGACTCTAATTATAACTCTGCAGATAAATGGAAAGGGGACTAAAGGCTAGTAAGGCTTGGTCAGAAGAACATTGTCTCAGGCCATCCTAATGCCTGTCTTATCAGAGATTGATAAGAATCTTCATGTGTCTAGAGAAAAAAAAGAGGTGATTCTGTAGACAAAAGCAGCAGATCAAATCTATCTGACCTTGAGCAAAGCATCTGATGCAGTGTCACATGGGAAATTATTAGCTAAAGTGGAGAAGATGGAGATCATTACAGGAACTGAGATGTGGTAAGGAGCTCTCTAAATGAGAGATGACAGTGAATCATGCTGTGAGGCAAATGATCAAGCTGAAAGAGGTTACTAGACAATTTTCTCAAGGACTAGTCTCTGGTCAAATCTTTTCTATTTCCAATAAAGACCTTGACATAACAGACAGGAGCATGAAAATGAAATTGGCTGACACATATAGGAAGCATCTGTGGTGTACAGCAGTACCAGAGTCTTGTACATTGACATGGGGTGATCTTGAGGACCAAAAAGGTACAAGTGGGTGCAGCAGGATTACAGACCAAGGACAAACATCATGGAGCTAATGACATGTGTATGTGCTAGGATCTCAGTGGGAAAGAACATTTGGAAAAAAATCTTTTACTATAAGAAGTCAAAAGAGGTTGGCTTAGTTAGCACACCCCCACTCAGATGGGGGTGGAGATGGTGATTGTCTCCTATACACATGTCCCAGAGGACACTGGGGGGAACTGAGAGGAACTAGTTTAACTAAATGATGTGCTTACGACAAAACCATTTGGGGATGAACCAGCTAAAAATCAATTGCAGCTGCAAACTGGAAAGATTTCTGAATATGGAGAGTATGGAGCCATAGTCTCCATAGTATGGAGGACGGAGTAAGTATGAGAAGTATGGAAGGAATTGTAAGGAAAAAAAAATCTAGTTTTAAGGTTCGTTTTATGATAATGACAGTATTAATGGCTGAAACCTGAGTCAGTTGCTTAAAAGCCCTCTTTCAGTCCTACAATCTTTTCAATTATTTGCTTATAGGCAGTCTTGTTTTTATTCAAAGCATAATGAATTCTTACATTCAGATAGACCAGGTTCAACAGAGAGCTCCTATCCCAAATGCCTATTAACACATTAACTAAGATACACACCCAGATAGGAATTCAATCAGGTGTCATACCACCCCTGGAAAAATAAATAAATGGAGAAAGACAAAACATTCATTCTTACCTCCTTCCAATTTCTTCTGCCAGCATCTTTGTAATGTGTTTCTCCTTTCAAATCGCAGTGAGATAAAAGGTGCTTTTACTATCTCATCTTATAATGTCTCATGTTAACGAAGCTTTCCGTATGACCAATAAGGAGCTATTCTGGCAGTCACATTCCCACCACCAGACACTTTGAGTGCTGGGACCAAAGCCCCTTTGTAGTGGGTGGCTCCAGTGAGCCAACAGCTGCCCCTCTTGACTCCCTACACATACCACACCCACACAGTCAGACCAGGGTTACTTACTGGCTCAGCTCTGGGTTTCTCTTCAATCCTTAAGGCACTTTAATCACAATGGAGTAACACAGAAACAGCTCAAGCTGGGTGCCTCTGAGGAGACTCAAACAAAGTAACCCTTGGGGTTTTATATCCTCATAGTCTATGGGCACGAAAGTCTGGGATCTTCCTGCTGAGTCCTCGACTCCTGCTGTGCCTCTCAGTGTCCGGTCACCTGGCTGGAGTCACAGGTCCCTGTGCCTTGTCTTGTGCAAAAGCTTGGTGCCAGTTCAGAGCCTCTCACCTGGGGCTCCCATCACCCAGAGCGCAATCTGGAGTTTGCTCATCAAGCTACCTGCATGGAATGAATTCCTCAACATCTCATTTAACACCAATGATCTGCAGAGCTTTTTTTGCCTCTTGGAGGAGGAATTGGATTATTTCTATACAACAAAGAATATAAAAATCATTTTAGTTACTTTCCATGTTTAGGAGCTGTCCTTAAGTTGATTTAGGTTCCTAAAATATTTCATTCAAACTCATTCAGTGCTGCTGGCATATTTGAGACCAAGAACTTTTCATATCATACTTATTATTCCTGCTAATCTATAGTTTTTTAATCCAAAAAATGTATAAAATGACATATATATTGTAAGTGTTATAAGGCTGGTATCTTTTTTCTTTTTCCTGCTGTTCCTGACAGGATGGGTCATAGACCATCCAAGCACTTTAAAAGAAACGCTGACCATTTCCCAAACTAACACTTCTGTATCTGAGTGGGGTTTTCTAACACGTTTTGCTTTTGCCATTACCTTTGACTACAGAAGTGTTCTGCAGACCAGTTCACTGAAAATGATGGCTGGTGCTGTGATGCATATAACTCTGAAATGGGCTCTGCATTTTAGTCTGAATGTTGAATTGCAGGCATCCTCTCATCTTTGCAGTTTTATAGCACTGCTAGCAGCATACTTAGTCAGAACTTTAATCATCAGCTTTGATCACTCTTAATCTTGTCAGCTCATAAGCCTCTTCTCCTGCAATTTGTTTCCCTTTAACAGATCACAATGGCTGCTTGCCTGGGTAATTGCTACTATGTTGTATCTGACGATCATGACATGTGACCTTCATTACACCGAATTCCGCTGGAGATAGGCACAATATTCAATGAGAAAAAGAAACAGGTACCTACCTGACTTTCCCATATCTGTGGAAACTGAACATGTGCGTTTTGCACAGATTAACATGCACACCTATAAATACAAGTCAATCTAATCCTTCGTTGTTCTCAAACTGTGGGCATGATTAAAACATTCAAAATGAGAATCTTGTTTGTTTAGTTTTACATGTGTATGGCAGAACTAGGAACAATAGAAAAAAATTACATCAAATGCTGCTTTGCTGCAGCTCCCAACTCCTCATGAAAAAAAACTCTGCAAGGATGTAGACATAGCTGCTTGTTGTGCAGGCATTCAGAACAATACTGCATACCATCTGTTGAAATATAGTAATAAGACTACATGCCACACTTCTGTGAGATTTTTGTTTATTCCAAAAACTGTAGCAGAACCAGAATCCTTTGAGGAATGGGAAGAATAAAGTAGCAGTGGAATTTCTGTATGAGAAGAGCAACATTTTCTGTATGAGCAAATGTGAGAAGGAAAGCAAATAGGAAAATGAGCTGATAAAACTGATGGCAATACCCGAGTATGGATTATCCGCTTGTGCATATCAAATTTTTAGATAACTAGTATATTTAAAGCCTGGTTGGGATTATCTCATAGTACAGATAACCACCAAATTTAAAGATGGACAGCTGAACAAAAAATTCTCTATCATATATATTCTTTTCGACTGTCTATTTACTAGTCTTGGACATACTCCCGTGTCTAATCCAAGCAAGGTGACTTCGAGGGCCACCTAAGAACCCTCCTAGCTAGTCCTATCTGTGAACTGTGCTATCTGTCTGCTCTCGTAGCAGTTTATTACTTGATGCTTTCTGTAGGCGCTCCTTAATTTCACAGATAACTGCATCTCCATCTGTAAAGCTTTCCAAGGAATCCACTCCTGACCATGCCCAGAACTGCAAACCACTGAGGGCTGAGCAGCCAGGCCTCAAAAGTTAAGTGGGATGCTCAGGACACATAAGCTCCAGCTGTGAAATGTTTTCCCTACATTTAGGTGGTGGCATCACTGAGGTTTCAGTGTGTCTGAGATCGGTCATCTGGCTGTGTCCTGTCACAGGGTGAGGTGCAGGTTCCACTGCCCTTGGCCAGAACAAAGTGTCAATGATACCACGGGATTTCTATGTCAACTACATGCCTATTTTGACACAATCAGCAAAATATTCATTTAGCAATTAGGGGTCAACGGGTGAGGTTTCCCCACACATTTATTAACCTGAAGTACCACAGCTCTGCAGCCTTTTCTGCTGTGCTGGAGTTGTGGATGGTGTGACGTGTGTGGCTCTGCTGCTTCTAGCTCTGCTCTGGCTGCTTAGGCCCTACAGTAGATACTTCTGGCTTCACAGCTGCAGGGTCAGGGTTTGATTGCAAGTGTGTGCCAGATGGTTGTAGGACAAGGTAGCATGAAAGGAAGAATTAATTTGAACATATCTCACCAGTGTAGAATTATCCCCATTGAAAAGATACTGAAACTGTGGAACAACATTTTGGAAGCTGATTTTTATCTCCCTTGTTCCTTCTGTTTTTTTTCTTAGTGTTCATTTTGTTGCTGCATCCTTTAGTCGTTCTTATTGCCCCCTCTGTTACTGTTATCCCTGGTGCAATATGCTTGAGAGGGTGAGAGAGGATGCTGCTGGTGCCAGAATCAAACAGTCTCTCAGAGGCATGAAATCCTATGGACATGTCTGTATTGACTGTCTATATTACCCACAAGAGACCACACTAGGACAAACGCAAGAAGGAGTCTGGGTGTTTAATGATGTTTAAACTTACCAGAGTATATTTTCACTGAGCAGATGGAAAAATGTTATTTTAAATCCTCCCAGTAAATACAGTTTTATTTGCAGACTGCAAAATAACCATTAATCACATATTTCCTCCAGCCCTTACCTGTGAGGATATAGCCAAAACATATTTTCATACGTCTCAACAAACAACAATTGAGTCTTTGTTCTCCCATGATCTTTAAAGCCTCAGGAGGTGTTGGCTGCAATGCACCACACCTGAAATGTTTCTCCACTAATTCACACAGCATGAGGCCCTGAGGAGAGACCCTGACAAATTAGAGGACTGGGCAATTACCAACCATATGAAATTTAACAAGGGAAATTGTCAGATGCTGCACTTGGGATGGGGCAACCCTGGATATACATACAGGCTGGGGAATGAGATGCTGGAAAGCAATGCCATGGAAAGGGACCTGGGGGTCCTGGTCAATGGCAAGTGGAATGAGTCAGCAGTGCCCTGGCAGACAGGAGGGCAATCATGTCCTGGGGGGCATCAGGCAAAGCATCACCAGCTGGTTGAGGGAGAGGATTGTCCTGCTCTGCTCTGCACTGGGACAGCCTCACCTTAAATATTGTGTGCAGTTTTGGGCACTGCAATATAAGAAAGATACTAAGCTATTTGAGAACATCCAAAGGAGGGCAATGAAGATGGTGAAGGGCCTTGAGTGGGAGCTGGATGAGGAGCAGCTGAGGTCACGTGGTC
>JAYRBT010000114.1:35243903-35253924 GCA_036023395.1 Myiotriccus ornatus | reverse complement strand
TTCCAGTGCCTGGACACCCTCTGGATGAAGAACCTCATTCAAATATCCAACTTAAACCTCCCCTGACTCAACTTCAGGCCATTGCCTTGGGTCCTGTCACTGGTCACTGCAGAGAAGAGATCAGTGCCTGTCCCTCCTCTTCCCCTCACAAGGAAATTGTAACTGCAATGAGGTCTCCCCTCAGTCTCCTCTTCTCCAGCCTGAACAGACCACGTGACCTCAGCTGCTCCTCATCCAGCTCCCACTCAAGGCCCTTCACCATCTTCATTGCCCTCCTTTGGATGCTCTTGAATTTTTGAATATTTTTCTTATATTGCAGTGCCCAAAACTGCACACAATATTTAAGGTGAGGCTGTCCCAGTACAGAGCAGAGCAGGACAATCCCCTCCCTCAACTGGCTGGCGATGCTTTGCCTGATGCCCTCCAGGACACGGTTGCCCTCCTGGCTGCCAGGGCACTGCTGACTCATATTCAGCTTGCCATCAGCTGGGACCCCTAGGTTCCTTTCGGCAGCACTGCTTTCCAGCATCTCATTCCCCAGCCTGTATGTATATCCAGGGTTGCCCTATTCCAGGTGCAGCATCTGACACTTTCCCTTGTTAAATTTCATATGGTTGGTAATTGCCCAGTCCTCTAATTTGTTGAAGTTTCTCTGCAGAGCCTCTTTGAATCTTTTTGTTATCTATACCATTAGAAACAAATATTTTACTCTTTTTTTTAGTTTCAGCCAAGAAAATCACAAGTTGGAGGAAAATAAGTGTTATTTGCATTCTACTTCAAGCAAACAGTTTTTATGCATGTTTATGCTAGGTAACACTCTCAAATACTGCAATTTTAAAAGCAACAGAAGTGCAGCTTCTTGAATATTTCCATGTTCTCAGTTTTCTTTTCTGCCCTGTCTGGATGTAAAAAGTTGAAATAAGGCCCAGATATCTGCTGGTGTCATCAATGTTTCTTCCTTTTTTTGAAAGGACAGCCTGGAGCCTCATGCAACATACATGCAAGTTGGAGTGTTCCAATTCCAGTGGTGATTTGTCACCCTTTAATGCCTCCTCTTCAGTGTTAGCCTGGACAAATGACGGGAGTTTGGTCATCCTGGGGAAGAGCAGCTGTTTGGAAACAGCAGTGCTTATCTTATATTTCTGAGACTGGCACTGCTGTGGACATGTCTTCTGTTTCTCTACCTTGCATCAAGTCAGATTGTTCGTCAGATCTTTCCCTTTCAGAACTTCTCTCTCCTTATGGCTTCAAGATGGAAATAGCAGACTAGAGGATAGGGAGACTGTGGTTTCTGTAGTGACTCTGCTTGCATTTGAGGTGTGAAGTGAGTGAATTACCAGGAGAATACTGTCCAGTGTCTGACTGACACTGCTGATCCACCATTTCAAGTAGCGGTGGAAGAAAATACCTTATTTCCAGTGCCTGGGCTGGGGAAAGCACTCAGGCTAGCTTCAGGAAATAATGAGTTTGTACAGGTAATACATCTTTTTCAGTTGCACCTTCAAGTAATGAGCCCCATGGGACAAAATAATGTTATCATCTGGTACTGCTAATGTCTGCTGCTTTAATAATAATTCACAAAATGGTTTCCTTATAATTTTAATAAGATGTTATTTCTCTTTGTAATGTTCCAAACATTACGTTCTGAAATACCAGAAAATAACCTGTAGTTTTCTCATCAGAAGAGAGACAATTAACAAATAAGAAAGGAAGTGAACAGTCTGCAAGTTTTGAATCTGACAGGATACCGAACTAATTGAGTGCAGGAGTGACAAGGCCATGGTGGAGTACAGGAATGGCAACTGAGCCATGAGTGTATATGAAAGCATGCTTGTGAGGGTGCAGTTGCTTGTTCCATAACAAGTGAGTGGCTGCACTGAACTTAGAATTCTGAGAAAGATGAGAAATCTTTTTTGACACGTTAGATGGGTGTCTCAGGCTTTAGGGTAAGCAGTTACATTTTTAAGATTAAAAATTACAGCCCTCTTAAGGGCACTGAAGTGAATTACAATGACTCTTTTAAAGGTCTCCGTCACAACTCCATTGATCTTTTGTTGCTTTAATAGCTGACTTTAATAAACTGGACTGTAGGAAGAGTTTTCTTTTATCCTCAAATATTACCTTCTCTTCAGCTCTGATAATTAATTGCAATAAATAGTAATAAATAAAATAAAAACTAATTTAAAAACAAAAGAGTTGATAGTTTTCTCTGACTCATGGAATAAAGCTCATAATTGCTCAAAAAATGCTGACAGTCTGTGATTCTTCATGGAAAGGTCTGTGAATTTCAAATGTTATTGCAATGACTATTTGTTAGAACATTTTCATTGTTTATCCTCATAATTATTTTTTTTTCTGCTGCTTATTCAGCAAGCAGAAATTAGATTATCTATGTTGTTTGTGATGTAAAACAGTATTTGAAGGTTTACTCTCACTGAGAGTAAACATTGTTACAGAAAATTATGCATGAAGATAACTAGAGCCACAGAAATGCCCTGCTGGAAATTCAACACCCCTTCTTTGGTATTTAATCACAATAAACAGACTTAGACTTAATTCAAAAGTCTTCTGCTGCATCTGATTCTGGAGCTTGTGCCCACATGAAGTCACAAGGGATGGAGAGTGTGTATGTGAGTAGATTTGGTTGTAAGCAAGCTACAGCTTGCAAAGCATTTTCTTGGTTATCTCTGCCAGTATCAGATGCTAATAAATACACTTACAGGAATAAGGACCTCTGAAGAAGTCATGAACTGAAAAAACAGGATACCTCTACTAGGGTTTATTTACTTTCATGAGTTCTGGATTAGGCAGAACAGCAGTATCAGGGTAAGTCCAGGCTACTTTGAGCATCTCTGCATGTCTGGATCCTGGGAATAGTAAACTATATGCAGAGTCACTGCCTGACACATGGAGATTTGGACTAGTATGTCAAATGTTGGACCAGTTATGGGATCGTTTTCAAAACAGGGGCCTGTGACCTCTGTGATTGACCTCTGAATTTGCAAGTTGAATTGCCCATGTTTCCCTATCTGCAGCCATTATCAAACTAGTCACCACAATATAAAGGCTGAGTATGTAAAGGATGTGTTATGGGGAAAGGCTCACACCTGGTATAGGCTGAATACTTTCAAGATCCATTTTGAAGTAAGTACTTAGCCCCTCACTGGTGTATTGCCAATTATTTTGCATTCTGTGATGAAAATGACCTCTGTTAAGGACTGAGTGATGCAATTTCAATGTTTTGGTTCTATATTTAGAGGTTAACAGAGATAGTTCTTGTAAGTGCTTTGATTAAACTCTAATTCTTAAAAGATAATTTGCAGTGGTTTAGCTACAGTGGACTGCTTCCATTGTAGAAAAATCTTCAAGGTGGAAAGAATAGTGAAAATGACCTTCCATTTTCTCCCTTTGAGTGCGGTGGCGTCTAGCTGCTGTATGGGGCCACCACTGGGTACAGATGGGAAATTCAGCATAATGCAATTCTCCAAGGGAAAATGAGACTCCATTCTGTTAAGCATAGGCATTGTGTGTGCTCTTCTGCAGAATGAACAGCCCCTTATTGGACTCTGCTAAAGAAACACTTCTTCTTAGAAATAATATTCCTTCCCCCCTCATTTAACTTTTTGAAAACTTACTTGCAGTGAAAACTGGAAACTTTATTAGTTTTTGAAAACACTGAAACTTTTAATCAAAAGGAAGACAACGAAGAAAAAGAAAAAGAGCATCAAAGCTGGAATATTTAATGGATGTTTTATATCTTATGCCTTTTTAGTTTAAAATAAATCCTCTCTCCCTTGAGATAAACTTTCAGAAAAAATGCCTGAACAGAACCATCACTTACTTTAAAAATATAGGATGGTAACAACAATCTTAGGCTTTGCTCTATAACAGTAATTTAACAAAACTGACACTCTCCTGCAGATTCACAGCTGATACGGTCTTGCTACTAGGCAATCATCTTAAGTTCATAGCAGAGTATAAGTTTGTGGCTTTGAGGACACCATCACTGTGTGACAAGTCCTCTGTATTGGTGCTGGTATTCTGCAGAAGGAGTACTGCTACTGAAAGCCTTTAGTCAACTGACTAGAGAGTGTAACCACTCAAGACAGCCCTGTGACACTGGAATAATGAAACTATTGCCCAAGAGGACAAGACTCACTTCTAGCTGGGTATTTGCCTTTGAACTCCATCTCACAAAAAAACAGGCTAATCTTCATAAAGAATAGGATAAACAAAAAAGTGAAGTATGGAGACCGGTATTTCACCCATGGTGCCCCGTGCCCACTCGGATACCACCATACAGTTAGAAATATTTACAGAATAACAAATAATTAAGCTTTAGTTTGTTTCCAGATTTATCTCACTTCATTACTCTGTTTATATGGCATGGAAAACTCATCTTTAGAGATGGGATTTCATCCTGGAGAATGTTATCAGAGTTTGGACTGGAAATAATCCCCAGGTAAAAAAAAAAAGTGGGAGAACATTATAAAGGATGATATTATTTGCCATTTGTTTATTCTCTTTTGATGACACCAAACTTCTTCTGAAACAATTCCCACACTGTTGGAATGGAAATTTTCATAGGTCAATGATAGGAGATTTATAACTAATAACTTTGGGTCAAGAAGGGGGGTGAAAATTTTCTTGAGTTTGATTTGCTAATAAATCAGTTTGTGAAGGAAATGTCGACTGGAATAATTTTTATATCTTGTGGTTTGTGTTTTTCTGGCCCATTTTCTGACAGAAAAAACTCTCTTGCCCATTCAGTCTTCTTGAATAACTGAAGTCTTGATAACCAGGCCTGGGTATGGAAATGGTTGAAAACTGTTGTTACAAACCCTGTCTTTTTAACAATTCCTTATTCAGCATTTTGTTCTATTGAATTCTTTTCTGTGTTTTCATTAACTATGTTACTGATTCTGACTTAAATTTATGTCTGCTTACACACAAAGTTAGCAGAAGGTGTTATGCATCTTGCTAAATGAATAAAAACTAGTCCATCGTGGTAGTCACTGAATAAAATACCCATGAATATGTGTTCAGAAAGCGGCAGCAGGGAAGAGCTGGGACCTGAACACTGAAATCTTTGAAAGAAAGACAAATGAATTGATGAAAACTGATCAGAATCAAGGACTGTTGAGGAAATATGCAACACAGGTATGATAGGTATTCAAAGGAGAGAGAGGCAGCATGATAGTGTCCGTATTCATTACACTGGAATCTAGGTGACAAAAATGAAAAAAAGAAACTAATGTGGGTTAGCAAAGTTATGAAAAGTACTATCAAATATCTGCAGTCAAACATTCAGGGTAAAAATGAACCTGGAGTGAAAAAAGAGAAGTGCCAGCTCAGCTGCAGTAAGCACCATCCCTAAATGAAACATGACACAAGAAGGGCTAATAACCCTCCTCCATCTATTTCCTCCTCCATGCTTCCACAAAATGAAAGAAAATAAAACTCGAACAACTTAGAACTTTTTAAAGCTCTTATTTTTATAAAAATCATGGCTACTTCCCCTACTGGGAGAGACTCCAACTCATTACATACTATATTAGGACACAGGCATAAGTCAAGCCTTTAATCATAGCAAGGTTCACTGACTTCTTGTGGGTAGTTTCCCAAAGTTTAATGAAAGAAGAGCTGAGTGGTTTGTTATCCCACATGCATTTTTACTGATGCAAATGAACAAAATATTCTGTTTTCATAAACCAATACCAAAGTTGTCCCTGTCTTCAACAGGGCTGATGAAAAAGTTAGTGTTCAAACTAATGTATATTTTTTCCCCTTTTAAAATTTGCTTCCACAAATAATTCCCAGTCTTCACTCTTTTGAATTTTGTTTTGTTAAGGAGAAAGGAATGGTTAAGCTACCCTGACTACAGAAAATGTTGTGTCTTCATCCAATGGTAACTAATATAGGGGTTAACAGCACCTCATCCTATTCCTGCAGGGGCAGCCCAGGCATACCCGACAGCAATAGTCTTCATGTACACTTCACCACTCACTGCTATATCTCTTTGAAGCAGCTATTGCTGACTTCCTTTCCTTAATCAACCAGATGAAGTGTCTCATGCAAGTATGTCTTTGCCTGTTCCTTGACATGAACCAGTGGGATCTTTAAGGGTCCTATCCTTGTGACTAAATGTGAGCATCTCCAATACAGGACTTACAGCCAGTCTTACCACTTAATACTCAATGGATATCTAGTTTATATAGTCAGTAATGTCTCTAACGCAATCCGTCTTATCCAAAAGTCAGTGTCTGTGTTTTCTGGATAAATCATGTTCTGAACTCCATTACTCTAAGCGATCAGCCTCGTTGAAGACACCTACACTGCCATTAGAAAAAGATTAATTCCACAGGAAGATTTCATTGTATCACAAAGCTGATCTATACACCTGCTACTATTGTTCTCAAAATCTTGTTATGGGCAAACAGGGAACACAACTGACATGTAGACAGAGTAATTTATTGTTAGTCTCATTAAAGTCTTGACACATACAACAAACAGTCGTTGTAAGCCCAGGCACAATAGCAATAAGAACACTCATAGTCCAAAGGAACACATGAAAAAGAAAACCAGCACACCCAAATCACCTTATTAACAACACAGTTAAAATGCTCATCTAAAAAAAAAATCCAAATCTGCAAGGGCCAAAATTCCTCTTACCTCCCTGGTTGTTTCACTGATGTTATGGTCACTCACCCTCTGAATCACCACATCACAACTTCAGAGTCCATCCAGAAGAAGAGGATGAGGATATCAAGAGTCACTGGTGCCCTAGAAGCTTTGGCAGAAGGGGGTTGATACCAGACGCAGGGATCCCTTCTCTCTTCATCCTGCAGTCTCCTTGGGGGTTACTAATCTCTTGTTTCCTCACATGACATATATATACATGTTCTTTCCTTTCATTGCTTGTCAGTTATCTATTTTTTTCAATTGTCTTTGTTGTCCCTGATTTGCAGAGTTGCACTCCTGTTGTAACAAGTGGCTGTCTCTGTAATTTGTATTCACTGTGGGGGACCTCTGATATCTGCTGGTGTTGGTGCTCTTCCCCAGCACATTTTATTCTAGAAGTTATGCCACAAAACACAGCTACTGGGTATAGCTATTAACAATAACCATTAAGCACATTATTGCACTAAACTAAATCAAAGCTAAAATCAATTTAGGATGAAGTTACCCAGTTGCTAATTACCATCACAGTTTAAGCAAGCTAAACTCAGATCAAGACAAGTCAGCCTCAGTCCTGGGATCTATTGTCTCTAACTACTAATGGCAACTTGCATTTTCTGCGCTACAACAGGGAGCTTAGGGCTGCAGATGGGTTGGGTGTGGGAAGCAGCTGCTGGAGCAAAGTATGGGCTGCAAGGAGAACTGAGATGTGGGAAAATATTTTGGCTGTGCAATGGCTTGGGGAGCTTGTGTAAGGCTCATCCTGCAACCCTCCTGGGGTTGGAGTTAGGATGCCATTCACTTTCAGTGTGCACATATGATTCAGTGACACCATTGCACCAACCATGTACACTGCTGAGAGTCTCTCGTGTTTGTCCAGGTTCATTTTCTGGTGCAGTGCTGCCATGTAAATTCTTCACAGAAAAATATACCAAAAATTCAGTGGTGTCAACCTCTTTTGAAATATCCTTGTCAAGGGTATCGAACGCTGGCCTTAAGCCTTTTCTCGTTAATTGGTGGAAGCTGCAATTTGAGGTATGATTGTAACCTTTGCTTTACTGTGTTTAACTCCCCATGGAATCCAGTAGAAACTGTGTTCCGTCTATACAAAATCTATGCTAACTTCTCTTGGTTAAGCTTTGTTTCTTTAGGTTCTTGCTCACTTGCATTGCATCTTCAAAATATAAAATTACCATCACAATCCATCTCGTTCGTTGTAACAATAATGTCATCAATACTCTCTTAATTTTCATCAAATACATATCATTTAGATTTCACTATTGTTCCAGCCATTTACTTCTGTCAATCTGAAAACCACTGCCTGCATCTTTAATTCTCCTTGCAATAGCTGTCATCTGAAGAAATTTTCAGAAGAAATTCTTTTTGTAGTGAAGAAAAAATCAAGCTCATTGTAAGTATCCATCTTTTCACCAAAGAGTACAGAAAAAGTCTCCCTCAAATAATGTAATTTCCAAATGAGTCAAGGTATTTTATTATAGTATTTTTAGGTGAGTATCTTTTTTTTTTTTTTCTGTTCAGAATAACCTGAAGCTTTGAGGTTTCTTTGAATGTAAACATTATTGTCATTGGTATGTAAGAGTAATAAAGACAACAGCTCTCAAGCAGCTCTCAGAAACAGTCTTTGTAGCATATTTTTACAGTCCACAACAGCCACCACATGATTCCTTGCTGGTTTATATTTCAAAAAGAAGAGGCACTCTCATCTTAGGGAAGAAAGAAGCAACTGTAGATCTTAGGGATGAAGGTCATCAGTGGGACTGCACGAGACATAAGCAACATATTGGTTAAAGGGAAGAACAGACTAAAACTGGTATCCTAATTTTTTTCTGGCTCAGTAGGTTTAGGAAAGAAAGGGATACAGACATCTATAGAAAGAGAAAAATAATGCCAGCAAGAATTCTTCTCTCATTAAAGACAAGTAAAATACACTAAAGCCTTTTCTTGAGTCACAGATTAGTCTAAGATATGATAAAAACACTGGGAAGGGTGAAGCATATGACAGTTCCCTCCCCAGCCCACCCCCACACTCCCCCCCCAAAAAAAAAGTTTTGGAAATACTTAATATTTTTGGAATTCAAATAGAAATAGGTGCTCCCACCTGAATATCTTCCAGTACACACTCGTATCAAAAATACTGGCCTTTGAAGTCATGCTTGCAGGTGTTTAAAATTTAAACTTCTCTAAGTTTTTGTGTGAGTGTTAATGCCTCCTATTTGTGAGCAGATATTTTGCCGTCACACAGGCAACATGAGTGACAGGTTTTTCTCCCACCATTTCATATGAATAATGAATTGTTTCAATGCACATATAAAAAGGACATAATTTAAAGTTAGTTATCATTTTCAGACTGTGCTTTATATATTTTTTACTGAGTAGAAAATGAGCCCATAATTTCCTGCAGTCATTTCCACTTCTACCTTCTTTGCAGTATTTTTCAACACAGTGTGTGTCCTCTGAAAACTATCTTAAACAGTGTTGCCGGTGGGGTTTTGTTTGTTTGTTTGATTTGGTTTTGGCTTGATTTAAATTAACTGATTCTGGAAAAATTGTATTTATATTCTGAGATTTGTTGTTTATTTTTAAGAAGAAATATGTGTTCTTAGTTTCTCAGTTAAGTATTATACAATATCTTTCTTGAGTACATCACCAAGTCAAGGGATCGCTTGCGCCTTGAATTTAAGTGGAGAAAAATTCATCAAAACTAAGGCAGAGACCCATTTGGAACTCTAAGATGTTAAAATGCAAAGAAGTTTTGACTATTGAAGCTACATACACTGAAATAGTGGTTTGGGGTTTTTTTTGTATTCTAACTGCTCTGAATTACTTCGTGCATTATTTATGAACTTCTTAGTCATGGGTGTTAAGGTTACCCTTCTATTGTTTAGCTTGGTAATTAACTTTGTCTCATACTTTATGCCTACTGCTGCAATTCCAGAAGCTTTCCAGAAGCCCAGTCCTGTTTAACATCTTTACCGATGATTTAGATGAGTGGATTTAGTCCAACATTAACAAATTTGCAGACGACACCAAGTTGGAAGGGAGTGTCAACCTGCTGGAAGGCAGAAGGGCTCTGCAGCAGGACCTGGACAGGCTGGAGAGTTGGGCTGATTCCAGTGGGATGAAGTTCAACAAGACCAAGTGCTGAGTCCTGCACTTTGGCCACAACAACCCCCTGCAGCGCTACAGGCTGGGCACAGAGTGGTTGGAGAGCAGCCAGGCAGAAAGCGACCTGGGAGTCTGGATTGACAGGAAGCTGAACATGAGCCAGCAGTGTGCCCAGGTGGCCAAGAAGGCCAATGACATCCTGGCCTGTATCAGGAAC
>JAYRBT010000114.1:35229203-35243173 GCA_036023395.1 Myiotriccus ornatus | reverse complement strand
AAGAAGATTGTGAATAAAGTTGGTGCAAGAACGCAGCCTTGCTTCACACCATTGGTTATTGGAAAGGGCTCAGAAAGCGCGTTGCCATAAACATCAGCTTTCATGTCTCAGTACTCCCACAGGGAAGCTGTTCTTGCTTTCATGCTTATGACTAAAAACTGGATCCACATTTCCAATGCAAATTTATTTATGGACAGTGTTTATCCCTTTGATAAGTCTTGTCTTTTTTTTTTTTTTTCTATTCTAGTTTGCTCTTCCGATAAGCTCGCAAGATGAACTTGAATCATCATTCAGTCTTTGGTTTACTAAAGAAGTCAAACTTTCCTAGCCTCTACTCAGAAGATCATCCCACCAACTTTATCTTTGCTTACCTGGTTTGAAACTGGTTTGTGCTAGGACCTGGAGATTTGTAAGAAATTCTGGTTAAGATTTTATCAATTTCCAATAAAATATTTCAATCATATCCACACATTTACTAGAAACAGTTTGTCTAAGTAGAGTCTTTGGGAGACTGCACTTGCTTTTCTTTCAGGGGTACATTGTTTTGATGTCTTAGTGTTCTTTGGTGTGTCTATAACTCATTTGACCTTCTAGAAAATCTCATTTTGTGTCCCTGTTTACCATTTTCCAATATTTAATTAATTTAGCTTTGTTTGATGATATTTCTTTCCTTTGTCCAGATCAATCTGCTTGATTTAATTTCTATTGCCAATTTTTCTACATTGTCCTTATTACTTGCCAAAACTGATTTTTTTTTTTCAGCTAGTAGCCAACAGAAAAAATACTCATGATGTTATCTCCAGGCACATTTGCACCCAAATTACTATAACTTCTATCTCTATACCTGGAAAGTTAGGTCCTTCCAGAAAAGAAAATGAAAAGGTTGGTACTTTATTTCTTAAATTCTATTGCAGAGGTTTTCATCCACGTTCCAGTCCAATCCTGTGAAGTCTGTACTACAGTCCTTAACTTTCCTTTAGCAGATCAGAAATATTCCACTGAGAATTAGTTGTAGCTCTGTATCTTCCTCAGTCTGTCATGATTCTTGCTCTCTTCCATCTGAAATCTGGCAACAGCTTTTCTCCTTGGCAAGGACTGGATTCTTCCCCTCTCCCAGTGGGATACATTTCATCTCAAGTCCAGATTCAAGTCTCAAGCTTCAGCCTCAGGGACTCATTGAGCATGATCTCATCTACAGCAATAAGCTTTGAAAGAACAATCAAACCAAATTCAAATACAGAAGCCATGGATGTTGCATTGCCTATAGATCACCAGTTGTTCAACACTTTCTATTTAATGTTACAGCTCCTTTTTATCCCTACCAAACTGAGGCCAATGCCAAATAGGATTGGAATAGAAATAGTAAGTGATATTTTCATTACAAGCTGAGTTCAATTATTATGGCTTATTATTTTCAGGTATTTTAGACTGTGTTATTAGAAAATGCTAGGTCATGCAAATGCTGCTGCTCCACTGATTCCTACAGAATATTGACTATCAGGTATTCTATTCCAGTATTTTTCATCATTATTTTGACTTAAGAGTTCTTTAATTTATCTTTTCCCTAAACAACTGCCCTTTATGACTGAGTTTTGCCTTACACTCCTGCAGCTAGGTCTCACTTGCTGTTCAGACACAAAAAAATCAGTAGATGTTCCACATGGGTACTTCATTGCCACAGAGACTTTGCAGATCCTCACATTTTCCAGTCAAACTTCTCAGAAGGTGGAGTCCATATCAGTGGTAGGGGCTGCCAAAATAGTCTTCTAATTGTCTTTGCAGTGTAGCTGCAAAATAGTCTTCTAACTAATTTGTACTACATTTATCACTGTAGTACATGAACACCTTGCATGCTCCCTCTGTGTATTTTTAAAGACTCATTTTACTGTGAATTGAGTTAGACAGAATACACTTGGATGAACTGTCAATTTTTGACGGACAAGATAAAAAGTAGATGAGGCAGATATAATGGGGGCACAATGTAATGTTATCTGGCTAACAATTTTAGGGACTGTCCCTAATAAATGTGTGCTCTACCAGACCATCTAATCAAATTATCATTGTGAAGAATTTTTCCCTTTTTCTGCCAAAGGAGAGCTAGGGATGTGATCAAAGAGGACCCCCCCCATTTATTAATATAGTGTCACAAGCCAAACGTTTATATTTTTCCAGGAAAATGAAAAGAGCTGTCACTACAAGAGTGAGAACTGCCGGTTAAAGCAAAAATTGGGGGACAGCAGCTCTGGATTCTCTTCCTGTTGCCAATACAGCAGGTGATTATGACTTACCATTTACGGTCCAGTTTGCAGAGGTTCCATTAACTTTAGCTGGAGCAGGTGTGCTCAAGACCTTTGAACATAGGCTTCCTAATTGTTTTGTGCTTTAGTTTTTCCACAGTAAATGAGTAAGAAAATAACAAGACCTAACTCACTGTTCATAAAGAGCCCTGAAATGTCCATTTAAGTACAAAAGGCATAGAAACTACTCTGGCAAAGCTGCCCTTGCTGAGCTGAGCTACACACAACAGTTGCAATATTTCAAGGGATGATATCATGCCATACCCCTCCCATTACTGATCTTGCCCTTGCATTTTTCCAGGCTCTAGCTTCTTCAAGCCTCTGAACTAAAAGGTCCTTATTGTACTCTGCTGCAAATAGCAGAATCTCATGGAGCAGGTTTTAAAACAACAAATCAGCCTGCAATGGCTTCATTTTAGGCTGTAAAATTGTTTTGTATTTCAGAAGCCTGACTTTTAGAGCTTTCAGGTTCCTGATTTGCAGGGAGAAGCTACTATCCCAAAACCCTTGTGTAATACTAAGCTGAAAAAAATGCTTTAGGTTTCGTGATACATAAAGTGGTCGATCATTCATCCTTTTGCGCTGATTGCAAAAATTACATACCCACCATTTGTGAAACAATATTTTTTAGCAGATTATCCATTAGCACACATTAACTCATTCACCTATGATCTGTATTCAATTTTTCATTGTAAATAAGAGATAAAAAATACATCTGTGTATTGGGATTTTCACACTAACTTTTTGTGGGGATTATTTTCTTGCAAGGCACTCTGTTTTGCAGGGTTGTGTTTAAGCTGTTATGTGATGGTGCTGAACAAAGCATTTGACTGTTTCAATCTCTGCAGCAGAAGCATGTTTCATATACCATGGTGTCTTCCAGCTACCCACCTTTCTCCTTGTTTTGCCAGTGACATCTTCCCTGGCAAAGGAAGAGAAGGGAAAACATCATGTTGCCATCAAATCGTAGAGACCTGGTGCAGTTTGCAGCTGGGTATCTGCTGTTTGCGGATTTTTTCCAAGCAGCCCAACCAAGCCCTTGTCACATTGCCACAAGTGGGCAGTAATTAACTGCTAATTGAAATCACGAGAATCTCAGCTCCCTCACTCCTAGCTGAGATTCAAAATCCTCAGCCTGCCCTTTCTTTGGCCCTACTTGACTATCTGGTCTAGGAAAGAACCTGGTAGTTAGTGCCAATTTACCCTGGCATTCCTACAGAAGGAGATTGAATAATCTGCACAGGAGTTTGGGAATGTGTGTGTTTCTGTTTGAGGCTTGGGGCAGAGGGACACCCAGAGCCACTGCTATTCCTTGTTTAAGCTTGGTGTTCTGCTCTCAACAATTTAAATAAGAAACTTGAGAAACGAGTTTACATGACGGTATTTGCAATATGGAAATTACTGCCTTTCTGAAAAAGATAAAAAACCCCAACAAGACCAAGTTAAGCAAACCATTTTGTCTTTGGTATGATTGGCAAGGCTTTTGGGGCCAGTGCTGCACAATGTTAGTACATCTTCTTTGTTGCATTGTTAACAATGGAATATCTACTTCCATTAAGGGGGATGATATATGAAAACAGTATTTTTTTAAGGCCAGATTCATGTCTTTTACTTTGTGGAACACTGCCACCACGTCCTTTTGGAAGACAAAGAATGGTTTTACCTCACTTTGGGGTCTTTTTTAACTAGGAGGTAACTTTAAGACTATGTCATATGACAGGTAATACTTTATAACAAAAAGCCATATGTAAACAAGACATTCCTCCCTTGACGCATCCCAGCCAGGTGAATTAAACATTAAGAGAAGTTTGTCTCATTTTAAGTTAGCGTGTCTTGAAATGTGCTGACAGCAGGCATTGAAAGCTTCCAGACTCCAAGCACGGGGACAGAAAAACTGGAGTATGTGAGAAATGAACCTGGAAGATGACTGACTTATGAGTTCTGCAAAACTGTTTCTAGGAAGCTAGAATATACGTAGTCCCACTATAGGAAAAATGACAGCTCTCATAGGAGTAGGACACTTCAGTTCAAAGGTGAGATTTATCCAAAAGAAGATCTAGGTCAGGAAGAACTTCTTTCGTCTTGGTCAAGAAATGTCCACTTAGTATTTGTGGGAACAATAACTTTTTTTCCGTATCCTGCTATGGACATTTCTCTGTCACTGCTTTGCTTATAATGGTAAACAGCTATCTGGAGCAGTTTGTAGGCAGCCTGCACACACAGAGTCAGGACACTTGAGGTGGGACCTTTCTTACCTCCTGAGGCTGCCTGGGTCCCCTCTCTGCCCATGCAGGCCTGGGCACATCTGGACTTTGTGGTCTACTGGAGAGTGTTCCGTCAGCTGGCTGGTTTTCAGAGGTGCTGAAGCCCCTCTTCACATGGAAAAGTCTAGTGTGATCAAAAAATTCTTAACATATCCAGAAATCAAGACAACGTTATTCTGTAGTCAATCCCCACTGCAGTCTCATGTCTCATTTGCTCTTACCACCTCTGCTCACTGAGTAGATGTCTTCAGTGATCTGTTTATGATGATGCAGCCAGAGTACTACTTCAATTTTTCTTGCAAATAGTCAGCAACAGATGGTGCAAAGAAGGTAAGAGAATTTTCTGCCATTAAGGGGAACAGGGCCCAAGACTAACAAATGGACCCCTATTTTTTTTTTTAATTTGAAAGAAAGACAATTCAGGGAAATTTGATATAAAGCAAAAGAACTGGTAAATAAATAGAGCAGACAAGAAAAGGCTATGATTAAAGAAATACTGGAAGGAAACAAAGAGGTTTGGATGAGACTTATTTGCTTTCAAACAAGTACGAAGATTGCATAAAAGTAAAAAAGAAAGTAAAAGATAAAAAGCAGTTTTAAATGCACGTAGACAGTCCTTGTGCAATTTCAGGTGGCTACTCAGGAAAATGAACAAGTCAAGTAATTGAAAGGAGAAATGAAATTGCAAAGGATCACAGGATTTCAAATTAAGTGAACAAATTGTATGGGAGAGGTGTGTAGACCATACAATACAATAGCTTGAATTGGCAGACAGCTTATAGCAGTAGTTTTGAGTGAATGACCCTTCATCTCCTGTGGTAAATTGAAGATAATACCAGCATCTCATAGTCATTTCACTTTTATTATCACCAAAAGTTTAGGCCAGTATTCTATTACCTTGAATGTTTTTATGGTGCGAAGTTGAGCTGGACAAGAAATGAACTTGATGATAAATTTCCTGACTCTAAAGAAGTAAAGAAGAAGGCAGGGGTTTTAGGATTATTAGAAATTTAGGAAAATGAAAGAATAAAAATTATTTAGGTAATTAAGTTGGCATTGAACAGAAAATATTTCATTTTGTTGTGAATAGTTCTGATCTTTCTAAACATTTTTCAAAAACTGTATGTCAAAACAGAGAGTAGCAATGCTATTTAGAGAGATCACTATTTTACATTTTAAAATGTCAAAGAATTATGACAATTTTGAAGCAAAGCATTTCTACCTATGAGCAGCTTTTTTCCTGTTTCAAAAAATCTTCCTCTTTGAATTGTTCCAGCCAGAAGTTTCTCTTGATTTGGATCACAACCCGTCTTCAAAACATGTTTGGTTGTTTGTACATTCATTGAAAAAATCTCAGCCAACTTTGGTAACAAAAGGCCAAGCTGTAATGAGCCTCTGAAGCCTAATTTTTTATGACAGTGATTAGAATATGACTTAGTCTGTCAATACACAAGTTTGTGGCACAGTAAGAGTGACAAAAGTAGGAAAAAATTGAAGTAGAGAGAACTGAATAAATTGAAATAAGCTACCAGCTACTATGGAGACTGTATTAATCTCATATTCAGTTGTCCATATTCTTACTTTCCACATAATTGCTGCTTAACTCTGTGTTTGCCACAATCAATGCAATATAAAAAAGCATTTTTTGCTTCAGAATTCTTCATTTTAACAGGTGTGTTGTGTGACAACAGCTGTTAGGTGCTACCAAGCACCCCAGCTTTGAAGTAATATCCTCATTTTCTGTCCTGCCCTTCTTTCTCCACTTCCTTGTGAAGGTGTTTTCCTTGGCAACACTGCCAATGTACAAGTTTTACTCTGCAAATGGACATCAGCTCCTGTGATTTGACAGATCACAGGACATTCAGGAACATGAGGAGAAAGTGGTATAGACGATAATGAGATCATGTAAAATTCAATGTAGCATATCAAACATAACCACTTTAAAATTCATATATTTATCTGGCAGCCAAATACAAGCTTTCCAGGGAGGTAATATGTGCTCCTGACTTTTGCTTTTCTTGTGAAAACCGTCAGTGACAATCTGCATCAGCCTGGGTTTATGCTTAGCTTTATCAGGCAGACCAGTCAGCACTGAATGGCATTAATGTCATCTTGGGGTAATGAAAGTGTAGATAACCATCTCAGAGACTGGTTGGGAAAAAGGTATTGATGCAAGTAGCTGAAGGCTCTATGGACCACATAAATCACATTTCTCATAGAGGAAAGTATGATCTATAAATTGTTTTAGAGTTTCTCACTGATGGAACAGCAAGAATTTTGTTGCTGATGGACACCAGGAACAGTAATAAACAGCCATGTGTGCATACACAGTAAAGAAAAATGGTTTGCATTTTATCAGCAGAGAAAAGGATTAGAAATATTGCCCTGGATATTTTGCAAATTATAACAATGTGAATGGAGAAAAATGTGTCTTCTGTACGACAATGATAACATGAATGATAATACAGAAGATCATTCACCCCTTCTGTAATACCTACCTGCTGTATGATGCATCTGTGGAAGCCATTTCCATTGCAATGGCATGAAAGAATTTCTAATGAAACAAATCTTATCAACTTGCCTGAATGTTAATGGTGATTGGATTCCTTTTGGACCCTGAGGTATTACTCAAGGATTATGCTACTTCTAGTGGTGGATCTCCTGTTCACTGCTACATGACAGCACAGCTAATATGTCACTTTATGAGTGGGGAAATCCTAGCAGTGTCTTACTGTGCTAGCTAGACTGCTCAAGCTGGAGGAGAGCCTCACAATAAAATTGTTTCAAACCTGCTGTCCTAAATGACCTTATGGGGTGATTGATGACTTTGCTTTATTTACTGAGACAGAATTTATCAGACTCAACTTTAAACAGAGCTGGGTGGAGAACATCTGAAGCTGGCCAAACCAATTTGACAGGATTCCAAAGAAAAGAAAAGCTCCTTTGAATCTTTTAGAAAAATAGTATTCTTCACATCTGTTACATTAATTATCAGGCAAAGTCTGAAGGAACAGAGACAGATCTTCACCACAATCCCCAAGTTTGGAAGTGAATTAGTGCTGCAGCATTTTAGTGCTCTAGGTTTACCACCAAAGGAGGGAACATTTTAACATGCTTTTTTCATTCCATTATTTACTTCTTTATTAATTATATAAAAATACAGTTTAGAATGCTGGGTAACGATAAAGTACTGTGTAAGGCAGATAAGCGCAAGAGACAAAAAAAGTTAAAATCTGTCCTGCAATTACATGGTTTACTTAGGTTTAGGAATACAAATCTGCAATGATTTGACGTGGTGGTCTGGAGACAATATCCAGCTCAGAATGGCTCTAAATCTCTGCAAATTAGGTCAGAGGATATTTCCAGAAAAGAATCTCTGTGTTTCACAACTTTCCCTTAAATATCTACCAATGACGAGAAACAAGATATCATCCTAAACTAACTTCTCTGGCCCAGGCTGATGGTTCTTCAGGTACATGAACAGCTTAGATTTTTCAGAAACTTCAAAGAGGGGTTCCATAAGACCTGACTGATTTTACAGTGCTAAATTGAAAATTGCCCTGTTTCCAAGCAAACATACACTAAATGACTTAACGTTAATGTACCACATGAACCAGTATGCTTTCTAGATAATGACAGAGGCAGTGCCTCTCATATATTCTTCCAAATAAAATGCGATGCATCTCAGAAAGGTATTTGAGAATCTGCTCTGCATATCTGGCAAGATAATCCTTCTGTTCCATCCAACAGTTTCATTGCTCTGGAGCATATACGTTTCTTTCCCTTGTCCTCCTCCCTTCCCATTATAAAGCTTACTTTATAAGCAACCATTTTTCTATATTGTAATGATTACTTTATTAAAGGAGTCTTAAACAATTGACTGCCTGGCATCTCATTTAGCATTTCAGCCTGATATATGCACAGTTTTTACTTTATATCCTTTATAGGATTTTGCATATATTTTTGAGGAAAAAAAAAAAGGGGACATTTATAATTCAGGACAAATAAACTTTTTAGTGAGATCAAAGACAGTTACTACCATCAGATGCTTGTAACTCATGGTTATAGTATCAGGAAGCAGCCAAAATTTACATCTGCCTTTGCCTAGAATATGTGTGATGCTGGGTGCTATGCACTGTGTGTGAAGGTGTCCCTGCCTTATGGTAGGTGCTCTGAGTATGCTTTGAGTCAGTTCAAGGTCGCTGTTGCTGAAAGCACAGGCATTCATGAATGTGGGTGACTTAGTTTGACTGCTAGAACTTTTGTATTTCTAACACAAAGATAGATGGTTTAAGCCTGTTGCTTAGTGTCTTCAGACTATCACAACTACAGCTTTGGTGGTCATACCTTGTTCTCTTTCTTCGTGAAAGGAGATGACCACATAGCCAATTATGCCATGTTGCGTTGTTCAATTAACTCTAAGCAAGTTATTGTAGGTACCAGAAATCATCTCACTGCAGCATCATGGAGATCTATTCAGGTTAATTTCTCTTGCTTAGCAACTTTCTTGGCAAAGAAATTGAGTTCATATGGTGGTCTTCTCTTCAGCTGAGGAGGCTGGTTTGGCATTAGTGTGGATATCTGTGTCCACAGCACGCTCCAGAAAACTCTGTGGGCTGAGCACCTACCTGCAGCAGAGGCAGCTAACTACACACTTAGATGTGCTAGCAGGAGTACAAATAGCAGGATGAGGGATGTAAGACCACATGTAAGCCCCCCGGTACAAGAGCAAACTGGAGTGTGGTCTGCAGAGGCCCACCGAGCTGGTGGGATCTGGAGTGCTTGCCCTGAGACAAGAGGCTGGGTAATATGGACTCAGCTACCTTGGAGCAGAGAAGACTTGGTGGGGGGTTAACAGCAGCCTGCCAGTCTCTACCAATAGGATATGGTGATGCCAGGCTGTTCACAGTTGTGCATGGTGGGAGGACAAAACATAATGTGTGTAAAATTGAAACAGGAGAAGTTCAAACAGATGTAGGGATAAACTTTTCCATGCTGAGGGCAGCCAAGGACTGGAACATGCTGCCAAGGGATGTTGTGCCATCTCTATTCTTGAAGGACTTCAGCCTGCGAACACCCAGCTCTGACCCCGGAGTTGACTGTGATTTGAGGAAGGTGTTGGACTAGAGACCTTCTGAAATCCTTTTCAATCTGCATGATCCTGTGATGCTCTTGCTTTAGGAGAGAGATGGATTCATTAATGGACTCCCAATCCAGTTCGCATTACTAGGGGTAAATGCACTGGGCTTGGATAACAGGCTGAGAGGTCTACAGTTTTGTTAGCATCTCAGCTAAATCTGTGACCAGTGAATTATGGGTAGGTCTAACTATGCACATCTAATTACAACTTCAGACTTTTCTTTAACTTTATTAAAAATTTAAATTGTTAAAATTATGTATTCTAAACCATTTTGATATCTCTTTCCTTATTGTCTTTTCCAAAATTAAAATAATTTAGCTTTTAGATGGAGAGTAGTAACTGTGGAAGACTGAATGGCAATTAAGGAGATCCTTCTTTTTTTTTTTTTTTTTTTTTTTTTTTTTTTTTTTTTTTGGTTGAGGTCTTCTGTGTCCTGTTGCTGAAAATGGATACAAATTAACAGGATTATATAATTAATCAACTGAAAAATTTCTTCTGGTTCATTCTGTACATAAGCTAATGCTGACAGTGGAGAGAAGAAAGCTACTCCCTTACTCCTGGAAATTTATATGGAAACAAGTGTAAGAACAGCAATTTTAAACTTTTATTCTGCAAGCTCTATGTGATTTCAGCAATGAAATATATTTCAAGCATCTTATGCTTTTTTTTCCTGTCAAGATCAGAATAACACAGACACTTGCAAGTGAAGTACGAAATAAAAAACCAAAACCCATGTCTGCCTTTACATACACTATATATCTTTGTATACGTTTGTATTTCATAACTGGGTTTGTAACTATTTGGTAACTGTGACTGACTACAATTACAACTATGGCTATATGGATGTCTATTTCTATTACTACTGCTATTGCTATTGCTACTGCTGTTACTATGATTAACAATTACTATTATTTCCCTTATTTAGCATGTATTCATGATTTTCAGAATTGACATGATTTCTGCGTCAGTAATAAAGACTTTAGAAGATCACAACAGCTCCTTCAGTGTTTGGTAAGCTAAATGCCAACTTTATTATAGACTCATTATATTTTAGCTTTGAAAAATCCTGTGCATGCCAGTCAGCTTTCATCTGAAAGTAACATGCCTATATTGTTTTAACAATGAACAATATTTTTAGCAAAATATGAAAATACAGAAGAGATACAGGAGGTTGTGGCAGTGTTAGAGTACACACTCTTTGCAGACAGATGTGCAAAGTGGGGTGTCTGCTGAGGTTTTTACCTCTTTACCTTCTCCCCTCACTGCCTCTCTGCTTCTGTCCTGCAAGAAAGCACTGTTCTGGGAATACAGGGTGTGATCAGAGCCTGGACAACTCCCAGGAAAATCTGCAGAATTAGTTTCAAAAGTCAGTGAAGGGTGTTAGCACTAGCCCATCTGACTTTTATCTGTGTGGTTTAAGGTGTGCTCAGCTTCCTTCTTGCAGAGCTGTGAACCTGGCAAACTCCTATGGATGGACAGCAATGAACAATAAGGAAGTCATGGGCTTCTGAGTAATATATAATATCAATGTTGCCCATTCATCACTGTATAGACAGTCACACTTGATTGGCATTAGCACTCGGAAAAAAATCTCCAGTGTAAAGCAAAATCAGTCTACATCAACAAGAAGGTTCTGATAATAAAGCCCAGGGTTGGACCCATCTTTTTACATGATACGCCAGATACACTAATTTCCTCATCTTTCCACAATGCAGGTTTCTTCCAGCTGCTTGCCAGTTTATATTATATTCTTTGTCACTTTTCCCATACACAAGCTTTCTCATTAGGAGATACGCTGGAACTAAGTTATTTCATTCAGTTATGACTTATTTGCATCTTGAGATTTCTTTTTCTGTGACCAGGTTAGGTAAGTATTTGAACCTTCTCTGTAACCCTTTGATATATATCTTTTTGATGATCACTAGCAACTAAGCAGGCTGTATATGTGACTCCCAAATGTTCTCTAAATGATCTTTAGAGAGAAAATGATCATCTTTAAACATTAGAATTGAAAGAGATACCAATACTTGCAAATGCAATCCACATAAGATTCTGTAGATTAGATATGCGTTATCAAGGTGTTTCCATCTCATATTCTGTTCCCAGCATACGGGCTCTACTAAAGTAAGCAAACATTTCAGCAGTGTAACATAGCATGCTACAGAGCAGTGCAGGTGCATGCCACTACACAAATCAGTGGCAATGTAAAATCCACAAATAGATAAAAAGCTTGAATGATTTGACAGAATCCCATATTAAAAGAAACTAACAAGAATCCCTCAACAACTCTTGTGATCCACAACGTTTCTGTAGTTTTGAAAGTTGCTGGCTCAACACAAATTAGAAACAGAGCAGTTTTGCATTAGCAATTGCTGCTTCCATACAGCTTCTGTCTCAGCCCAAGATGTTAAGCTACATGGTTTTCCACCAGACTAAAATAGGAGATCGTAATTTCAGACCTAGGGTTAACTGTAAGATGCTCTGCTAGTACAGGTTGCAAGCAGTTCTGAGAATAACCCTTGCCTGTGAACCAGGCTTCTTAATTTTTAAATATTTGACCCACTGTTTCTTTTCTATCCTTAATATATTTATTTTTACAGTGTGACACAATGACAACCTTTGTGTCCTTGTCCATGTGCAGATAAGAGTCTTGCAGACTATTCCTGACTAAATTTTATAACAACACTTGAGAGGAGACCCTGACCACTGTGAACTGAGTAGTGTTTGAGTATATTTAACACTGGAAATATCAATCCTCAATGATTTAGTATAAGCACTTGGCAGGAATAAAAGCAATAAGAATGCAGATAATTGGATTTAAAAGTGGTTTTGGCTTTACAGCCATATAATAGACTTGCTAAAATCTACTGCTGATAAGCTGATATCCCCTTTGTTTGGAGCTAAATACATCCTGTTTTCCTGAACCACTGAGGGAATAAAGGGGGAAAATCTCTGAAAGTTCAGTGGTTATATAATTCATGTTTATTATTTTCCCTGGAAGGGAGTCTCTAATATTCACTCAATGAAAATGAAAAAAAAAAAAAAAGCGGAAACTGTTTTCATGTCATGGTAATATAATGAATGAGACAAGCCACTCACTTCAGAAAGGATGGGAGCTCTTGATGTAGGCAATCCATAAATCTCTTTCACTGAGTTTGTCAGCAGTCATTTTTAAGGGCTTCTTTCTCAATTCGCAGGTTGTGGTTATTAGTAACCTCATAGCTCTGCTGCAGATGTCATTGAGGCTTATTCCTCAGAGCCATGTCATCAATCATGGTTTTCACATGATTTTCACATACTGGAGCAGAATAATCCACAGTATTTTTTCCCCCAGTAAGCATGACTTAAATAACTTAAATGGAAAATGTAAGATATAATCATCATGCACATGCACAAACCACTTTGACTCGGCTGCTTAAACTGATGCAAGGCAGTGACATTTTTGGTAGTACTGTACAGTTCTCTGAGTCTTACCTTGTATGCATGGAAAAGAAAGGCAATCACAGCTCTGAGTTGCATATAGGAATTGCTGCTGATGCCACTCACTTTGGAATTGCCATAAACTTGTTCCAGATACTATTTTTCACATGACAGACTGCAGGGTCACTACCCCAGGTGTTACCACATTGTTAGAACATCTCACATAGTCAGAGCTGTCCAAAAGTATATGAACAAATCTATGCTGAGGGTTTGTGACCTCAAAGTTTTGTTTCAGGGCAAGGATTATATGAATGCATGATGCTTGCTAGAGGATGAAAAAAAGTTGTTGAAAAGGTTTATGACGAAAGTACGAGGGTATTTCATACATTTTAGCAAGAAAGTGTCTGTCATCTCACTACAGAAAAAGTCCCATCTAGTATGCAGTTTTCAGCTGTAAGGTGGACGCAGAGTTTTCTCTAAAATATGGAGTAAATGTAGTAAAATATTATATGCCCTCTAATATAATATAATTAGTTCTAACTGTGTGTATGTGCATTTTTTAAGTACGGTATTTCCAATCCAGGAGGCTTTGTAAGTACATTGCAAACATGGTGAACAATCAGCTTCTTCCCTGGAATGAGTCGCACTTTAGTAGTGAATCTCATAAATTTAATCGATAGGCACATATATCAGAGTGGTGATTTATACCTTGGTTGTTCATCAGTGACACCGTACATTTGCTGCCTGTTTACACAGTAGATTGGGAGCCCCAGCGCTGTCACTGCCGAGACCCGGGTTCAGTTCCTGGTCAGGGCCACTCCCCGGGCAGATGGAGCTCGTTAGCCCTAT
>JAYRBT010000114.1:35213324-35229103 GCA_036023395.1 Myiotriccus ornatus | reverse complement strand
GTGGGCTCAGTTCCGCGCACACTGTAACTCACCTAAAAAGTCCAATGCGCAGGCTGGAAGGTGTAAAGACCTTCCCCAGTTCTTCGTTCGTGAAGACTGGCCATTATTATATTTATTATACACAGTAGATAGAATATTTTGGATCTGTGCAGTTGCATACTGAGCTCTTCACTTTAACCTCCCTGCCAAAGATTCTTTTTCAACCTGAACATATTTCTTCTATATTTCGATTATAGATTTAGTAGAAAAATACAACTCTGATGAGCTCTTCCTGAGATTCTTGCTGCAGCTCTTCTCATCCACCTAAACCCTTCTCACAGACTCTGTCAAAAAGCAAAAACAGAATCTGCCCTTGTGTGTAAGCTTGGGGCATGAGGTTCTGATCTTGCTTCATTTCATCCACTTACTTTAACTTTGGTCTCTCTCTGGCTCAAATCTAGAGTAGGTCAGCTGACATCACAGATAGGAAAATGGCCATGGAGGGGAATGCATTCATATTTGTCTTCTGTTCTTCCAAGCATCGTGGAGAAAATAGACCTAAACCATTCTGCTTGGAGAATGTAAGCCTAAACACAAGCACAAACTCAAACATGTAATATGGGGTGCAAGTCTGTCTGCTGTTAGTCACTGTTTTTGAGGAAGCAGGTACTGTCAGATCACTTTCTCTAATCTCCTTTGGCTGTTTCTCCAAGTTAGAAAATATTTCCTGCTGCTGCTAAGAACTGACAAAATAATGTGGTGGAAAGCTATTCAAAGTATACTGTAGGAGTACAGTTGTGCAGGAGTACAACACGCTATGTTCTGTTCCTATCTCACTGGACCATAATGGTGGAAACTTCCTGAGGTTGATTATAGGAGAGCATTGGCTTAGAATAAGGTCTGGACATTCAGGCTGTTCTTCGATAATTTTCTGGATGCTCAAAGCTATCCTTCCTAATGCAGCCGCAACAGTCAAGTTTTTTTTCTCTGCCTGACCCTTTTCTTTGGTGGGTCTGATTTCCTCCTATTATTCTGTGCACACGGAAAGCATGCATCACATTTCATCCTTGCTTTCCTGTACAGAGGTGCCATCCATTAATGCATCTGTTCTTTCATGTCCCTGTTGAAACTTGCCTATTATGAACACAGTAAATGTGTTGAAAAGATCAGTTCCCAAATGGGACCATGGGACAAAAAGTTCAAACTGAAATATTGGCTGTGGAACAAAAAGTTGGATAGCTGGATCAAAGTGGTTGTGTTTTCTGCAGTGCTAAGGACTTTAGAGCTCTTACTGAAATCCAAACCAGAAGCTGTTAAGATGACCATATTTTAATGACCTTGGAATTTGACAGGTTGAGTGAGCATAAATACATGACTTTGCCTGATGTTTAAGTGTAGTGAAATCCCACAAGTTTCTGAACAATATTATCAAATGTGAGAAGCATAAACCTTTAATTTCATTGCCTTGTTCAGCCACTTAAGGCTCATCAAGATAATGACACTGTCACTACTTTTTTTTTGCCATAGGGAAATTCTCATTCATCATCTCAGAATCTTTCTTTAAAATGCTAACAGATTTTATTCTAATGATGTCTTCCTTCACTTATGGAAGCATTACGAAGGTCCATAAGTGATGCAGCAACACAATGGGGAATAACATTAGTTTCAAGTTCGGTGTGAATTGGCATATGCTAAAATAAACCAATATCCCCAGAGATGGCTGGATTTATGCCCTCTGCTCAGTACATTAAGCCCATCGGATGATTCACATATAGTTTGTACAACATTATTAGATATTAGAAAAATGCGAAATATCAAATGTGAAATATAAAATGCCATATATTAAATCAGCTGTAAAAACAAAAGAGCTTAATGGAATAATTTAAAGATTCTTAGATTAGTTGCTAAAATCTCAATTTTTGGACTCTCAGTTCTTGAAAAACACAACAACATTTTTATTTTTTTTACTCCCACAGAGTAAAACTTTGTTATGCTTATAATTCCTTTGGCTTCATTGAGAAATGAAACAGTCCAGTGAGAGAAGTAAAAGTGAGAGAAGTAAAGCTGGCTGTATGCTTCCCAGCTGCTTTGCACCAGAGCAGCTTTGTGGCAGCTTGTCACAGCAAAGCAGTGCTTCCACTTTGTGCCAAAAACTTTACTTGGTATATTTTAACAGCAGCCATGGAGAGAATCCCTTGAGTAGCTCACTCAAGTTACTAGTGTCTTCTGCATTTTTCTTAGTTGATTAAATCTGGAATTTTTGCTGTTTCTGCAGATGCTCAAAGGCATCTTCTTCCTTTCTCCAAAATTGTTTCATGAAACATGACAGTGTGGAAGGGAAACCATTTTAGTTGGCTAAAGAGAGAGAAAATTGGCAGAGCAAGTAATTGAGGACCTCTGAGGGGTTAAGAAAAAGATATTCTTGGTGCAGTGAAAAGGGTTCTTTTTATAACAAAAGGCAACAATAGTTTAGATGCAGAAGGACCTTGTGTTTTCAAGAAGGGAAAGCTCAAGCACTGCAGGAGGTTGAGGATGTTATATCTTTTATGATAATTTAGATTATGCATATTTAGAGCACAGACCTTTGAAAAAATCTGAGAAATTCTCACCTACCAACTTATAGTGTCCATTTCATTTGTGTCTGCACCTTGCCATGCAACACTTCTAAAAGTGTACTGATTACAAGCCTATTCACACAAGTTTTTAAGAGTAGTCACTGGTCTTGGATATCCACTGCTGAATTGGCAGCCTGGGTTTCATTTTCATAGATGTTGACTTTTTAAGTTGGACCTACAAAACTATAAAGGTGTTGAAAGCAAGTGCTCAAAAATTTAGATTTAAGTATTGTAAGTACTTATATTAAATTAAAAGAAGCAAGTCAGCATAGTATATACAAATATGTAAATATGGATGCCATATCATAACATGTTTAATATTATCTTCTATGGGGTACATGGTGATGGCTTACATAAGAAACGTGTTCTTCAAAAGAAAAGTGGAATCTTCAGAGACCTGTAAGACATTGTAAAATCTGATTTGAATGTTCAATGTCCTTTCCCTTCAGTTTAAATATCTTTCTCTCATATAAATTACAAATCAATACTCAAACCACAAGAGATTAATCAGTCTTATCTCCTGCTTGGCATATACTACAATGATCATGATTATCACTTGTAAAAAGTACTTGTTAATTAAAGTACCTCTTCGGGTCATTTCTTCACAGCCCATGACCTAAGATTAATTGATACAGCTCAGCAGACCATTGTTAGGTATTGCTTTCTCCATTCTGAGGAATGATAAAGTTTTAATTAATTATATCTTGATTAATTAATTAGAGTAGAACATGATGTTGGTGAGAGGTTCATTTCCTCCTACAGAAAACAAATGTTTTGAGCTTTTTCCCAAGAGTATTTGCTAGTTAGTATTGAGATATTGGTATTTAAAATACAATATGTGAAATGTTCAGATGAAACTGATTAGATTTACATTTTATTATACAACATCATATATAATGGCACATTCAGTCTCTAGGAAGTAATGAAGTTAGGTTAAGAGAAGACAGGCCAAAATAAAGAACTCACTGTCTGACGCTGACTGACTTGGACTTTTTCGTCTTGTTGCTTCCCTATTCTCTCAATTGCCTTTCTGGATCTAAACTGTTTGACAGAATGGTGTATGGCTTGTGCTGTATTATTTGACAAATACATTGTGTTATGAACACATACTGTGTTTTATGTCATTTGCATAACGGGTGAAGCTAGTACTTAAGGTATCCTGATAAATTTTTCATGTCTATATGGACCACAGTCAATTTTCCTTTTTTTCCAGAATTTTAGAAGAACTTAAGCTGAAATTTCAAAGCTAATCACAGTACTTTGACTAAAGGAGTTTTGTCTAAATGACCCGATGTTCCTTAACAATGAGAGGTTTTCTGAGAAAAAGATACCTAGGGTCATTTGGAAATTGGAAACTTTTAATATATCTGAAATTAAATATAAATAAAAATATGCTTCATATAATCATGTGTTATAAGGAAGGTGTTCTTGAAATGAGTGTGTTACTAGGCTGGGATGTTGCTCATTTAGGTTTAGTTTCTGACGTTTTATGTATTGGTAACCCTTGAAGCACAGTGAAAGTAATGGCTCCCTGTTCTTTCTTTTACCAGATGGCACTGAAAGATCTTCGGCATTCTTACTCTTACAGTGGAAATGTGCTGATTCCATATACTCCAGATACTATATTCATCTGGTGCAAAGTTGAATTCTTTACTTCTAATACTTGTGGTTTCTTTTAGACTGTGCAAAGTGGGCAAATGATTGTGTCAACTGAATGCAGTCATGCCTTCTGCGGTCAGTGTCTCTTTGATGCCCCTGAGAATCCCAACTCTTGCCGAACCTGAATGGAGAAACTCACTTGCAGACAGTATCATCTTGTTTATATAAGAGTACTTCTATTTCTCAGGGCAAACTCACCTGGATTTTGGGAGGAAAATGTCATATTTTCAGTGCTCTGAAGATTTAAAGAGCAGTAGGTTTTGCACATACCCAAAGAAGACTGCCCTTTTTTCTTTTTTGAGAAAAACTGGTATGTATGTAGAGAGCTTTTTTATGGTCCAGACAGCTTCTTTTAATGTCCTTGGTTATAAAGTCACATTTATGACTGTCTCTAAACTAGACCAGCAGCCTATACTGGGAAGAAAGCAGCTAACCCATTTCCTTCTACTTTTTTTAATGCTAAAATAGGAGGAACCTGAATATTTTGTTATTTCATGATCTTTCATACTCTTTTCTTCATTACTCTCTATTTTTTATCTTATAGAATGTATGTACCTGAGTTCCAGTGACATTTCTCATTGACAAGAACTGATAGATAATACAAAGGCTTTTTTCTTTATGTAAATTTATGTCTTCTTGTATATAGTTCAATTTTTTTCCCTGCATTTAATTGTATTCATGTCTGTCTGTCTATCCATGTTGGAATCTGCTGGTGGAAAAACAGTGCTTCTAATGTGGAAATAACTAGTTTGATGAGTCAGAAGTGTTCATTCTTTTAATTACACTGCAGTCACTGATGTTGGGGGAAAAAATTCTAAAGACTCATTCCTTTTAGTTCATGTGGCCAGTGTGTGTGTTGAATGGGGAAAAGAAGAAAGGCACTGCCTGGGGTGGGAGTGACATGGGGACAAGAAGGTGCAGTCCTACTCCAGCCTGGAGGAGTGAGGGGTGCAGAAGTGGCCTTGTGAATGGAGGGAGCCCAGAGACTGCCAACAGAGAGGGCTCCTTGAGAGAAAAAGTGAGAAACCTATTCCTATGTGAACTATTTCTGTTGAATTACTACAATTCAGATTTGTTATGTTTGGTTTGTTTTTTTCTTTTTAATTTATGATGAGCCTTTTAATGAATATCTTTCAAAGTTATTAACTAGTATCTAATATTTTCTTTAAATTAATTATCTAATATCTAATTTCTTTCCATAAAGACAAACTTCATGTGATGTAATCAAAAAGGATAAAATCACGAAGTACCAAATATCTTACAAAAGCTGCATGAAGAACAGATATTTGATACCGTTAGAAGGGAGAAGTGTAAATCATCGGTCCTTCAAAAGATGTAGTGCGTAGGTATCCTTGTGGATAGGTATCTGTGGGCATCTGGAAGAGGGAGAGGTGAACAGAAGGAAATATGTGGATATATTTCGAGGTATAAAAAATATTCCCTAACAATAATACTGTTTTCTATACAAAGGTTTTGCCTGTTATTCGTATTACCTCTAAGTAAAAAGAGTTGATGAGGCTTATTTTGCTATTGATATACTTGTGGTAAAAAAAGTCCTCAGATGAAAGGACTTCAGTTTCTAATTATAAGGCCTGTAATTGCTAATAATAAGCCTAGGAAATTACACTTATGTGCCTAGATCTTTTGTTTGAATTGTATGCCCCATGTTACAAAAAATTTCTGAGTCTATTTTTTATGATTTACAATGGTGCCCATTAGTTGTCTTTCCGTTTTGAATTTGCTGTGTGCAATAGTCACAAGGACCATCTTTTTTTTGTCACTTTAGACGTCTTCAAAATTTTATTTATATAAAAACATTTCTAGTCATTGGTTTTAAAGAGAGCTACAGGGACTGAATTGTGCAGATAAGGAGTATATGTCTGTCTCCATCTTGATGTAATACAGATGACAAATATTAATTAAACAGGCAATTTTCAAAGCACAAGTTTCCATTTAGATCTCTGTGGTCTTCTTTCTGTAAACTCCATCACCTCATAAAATAAGGAAGAAGTACTCATCAGGAAACAAAGAGTGATGCAACAGGCAAAGCAAATTTGCATTACTTTGTTGAATGTCCTGTCAACTGCCTTGTGTTACCTTGTCAGATCTCATCAAAACTCTTTGATGCTGTGCCTTCTAGATGAGTGATTTGATTTTAGGTGAATTTGGCACTCATATTTATGCTTTAAACTAGATGTGGCATATAATGTTCATGTTTTGATCACTGCTCCAGTAAACACAAAGGGGTTTTTTTAGTATTTTACAAGTAAGACATAGAGTTGCAAGATTGTACTTGACTTGCAAAACAACAAAATAAATCTTACAAACCCCACCAGCATTCAATAAATTATTCACTTCACATCAAGCTGTTTTGACATCTTAAATGAAGTATAGCTTAAAGATAAGGTGATAAAAGGGAAAATTATAGATGTACAGTGAGTTTCCTTAAAATTATCACTTATCCCCATTCCATCACTGTAACTGTCATTTTCTCTTTTGGCTTTTTTTTTTTCTACATTTTTTGTGCTAAAGTGTCTGAATTATGACAGAAACTGTCATATTATGAATAATTTTTGATAAATGTAAAAGGAGATGAAATCTCTACAAACTCAATGAATATTTAAGGTCACATATATAATATTAGTTCTGACAGATTTTTAAACCTGAGGGCTCTTCTTGAACTGAAAGAAGTTTCATTGAAGACCTGAGATTTGCTTAAAATATGTATTGCACGTCATGTGTACATATTACAGAATTCTTGTTTCTGAAAAGCACACATTCACTTTTCCTTCCTGTGGCTCTAGTCCAACATACAGCCCTTCTCTTCTTCTTACCCTCTCACACTACCATGCCCATATCATAAGCTAATAAACAAAACATACTTTCTACTTTCACTACTGGATTATCACTTCAACGGTCTGCTTTGAGTTTGTAAGAAGAAAGTTTACAGCTGAAATATGCGAAGGGAAGTTCCAATAAAGAGGAAATCTCAGAAAATTCAGAGTTTACTGTTGCTTCGGATCAGCATGAAAAACTTCACTTATCCAGCTCAAGTGTACCATACACAAAGGGAAGTAATTTGCTCCATTAGTAGATGCCAATTCTCCTAATTGTTGGGATTTCCTGCTTTCATTCAGGGTGGAACCAGGAAATGTGGATATTATGAAAATATTTATAATAACTACAAGACACTAATATTTTTTTTTCAAAGCAGCCAAAGTCAGGAAATTCAGTCTAAAGCTTCCAAAATTGACCTAAGTTTGGATGCTTATTTCTACCCGCTATCAGCCTCTCTACAGTACAGGATCTGAATCATATATCAAGTGATCACAAAGGTTTGAGCCATTTCATGCCAAGTTGCATGTTTTCTTTCCAAATGTAGAAAAGGGGAAGAAGGACGTAGAGCTTGTTGATACTTGCTGCGTGACTGATAGTTTCAATAGATTATGCTGTGCATTTTGACCAGTAACTCTTACTTTACATCTCTTGTTGAGAAATAGTTATACCATACTACTTCAGAAAATATTGTTTCTAGAGTGGATCTCCATCAAAATCATACACTGTGTTAAAAACTCATTTCGTTTTTATCTTTACTTCCTTAATATTGGAGAAAGCTCTAGAATTCTGGATGGAAGATGGTGTCTTGCAGTGGTAGCTATGTGGGAAGCCTGGGTTGTGTATGGGGAACTGAAAATTGATAAAGAATTTAGAGCCCTGAGAAACTTAGCTATAACTCTTAAAATTAAAAAAAAAAATAAAATCTTTGGTTTGTCAAATACCCTACAAGTCTATGCAGTTGTCTATTTCTTTTCTAAATGTACATGTACAACTTTACCTACATTTGAATTTTAATTTATTAGTATTCAAAAATTTGTGAATATTGGATTTTTACCTGCTACTTTCTGTTAAAAGGGTAGAGATGTTATACAGTAAAGTGCAAGAAAACTTAAATTGGATTTTTTACCAGCTTAGCTTGAATGATGTGACTTATTTGACAAATTTTGCTTGCTTCATTGACTTCCATTGCATCCTATATGGTCTTAAGGGCAACTTGAAGTTCTGCAGGCCATGATTCACTGTCCTGAGAATTCGGGGAAGCTTTCAATTGAGTTAAATAAAGACTGCATCAGAACCAAGAATACACTGTATTTTTGATTGAATTTAAGAAATTTGTGACAACTTGATTAACTTCTCAAAGATATAGATATTGCTGGGAAAATGACTCAAAATTAACAACTGAATCTTTGTAAAATTAACTAATGTGATTGTTAGGGGAAAGATGTTTAGGAAACATTTTAAGTGAGTCATAGTCACTTAATATTTACTGCATATGTTTTACAAATTCCAAGTCCTATACTTAAAAAGATTCCTGCAAGTGAGATTTACTTATGTTTTTTACTGACTTAAATGCAACTTCAAAATTGCCTACTTAATTCTTTTTTGCCTACTTGATTCTTTTACCCATACAGTATCCTTCTATCAAAGGGCATAAAACTTGCTATTCTGTAAGACTATCTTTCTCTGTCTGAGGAGTAACTAAAGGACTCGTTACTATGTAGAAATACAAGATATATCTGATTTTATATTAAAGACAAGTTTTGCCATATAATCAGCTGAAGTTCATTTATGGTTACGATGGGAGTTTTTAAGGAGCAATTTCTGAAGGAAAGATGTCTGAAGTCTTTCCTGTGAGTCTGGTGAATGTATACTGAATATCATAATCCAGGAAGAAAAAGCATATTTTAGTACTGCATGAATTCAGACACCTAGGAGAATTAATTCCCTTTAATCCTTTGATATTCTAGAGGTCAGAATATGCTTTTTAATTTGTGTGGAAAAGTTCAATATTTTAGTGAACTATGTTAGGTAAAAGTCTGAAATATTTTGATCAGAAAATGTTTCTTAGTGGTTCTAGTTACTGTATTAGTTAGGTTTCCTTGTTCTCAGTCAGACTACATTTTCCCTCACGCATCATAATTCCTCAGTGAAGCCAAAATGTCAGGTTTCCTTCTCCTCTCATAAAATTTGTCTTCTTCAAAACTCTTCTTTACTATCATTCCTTGTTCATAGAACATACCAGCGACTGCCCATGATAATGTGATTTTGTTTTCTGATTGACAAATAATCACGTGGTTAAGGGTATGTTTTCCATTTTCTGCTCCTGTGCACAAATGCTTTCTCTCCAGCTTCTTAAGGAGATTCCTTCTTCATATCTTTCTTTTAGTGTTGGTGTATAAAGTAAAAATTGTAAGTAGAAAAGTGTGAGGTAATGCCGCCTTGGGCACCTGACGCATGGAAGTCTCTCATCCTATCCCAGGAAAGATTACTAGATAACTTACAAATCTTTCCTTGAGGCTGGGCATACAACTAAATTGAACAGCAAGAGATCTTTGAAAAATCTGACATGCATCATGACCTGCTACCATGGCTAGAGGACATATTGCTCTATCTGACTTAACATACTCAAGCAGACTCAGAGCTCTATGACTGTACATTTTTAAAACCCATCTTTTAATGTAATGATACCGTGGTAGGTCACATACTAGCTCCAAAAGAATGAAGGAAATGCAGTATCTCGTCTGCAGTTGCATGTCAGAAGACAACTGCTTCACCAAATTCCAAGCAGTTTCTTCCACAATGGACTACAGTGTTCTTCCACAGAGACAGTAAATGGTGCTTTTCCATCTAATACCCTGCAAAATAAAATCCTGGAAAACTGATTTTACGTGGTATTAGGTGTGCCAAACACGTAAACATGGAACTACATGTGTGAAACCCTTGTTTGGTCAGAACAAGAAGAAAAATGATGAGGATTAGCAACCCCATGGCACTTGTGGCACTTGGTCAAGCAATCCTTTTCAAGACAATGCATCTGCAGTAGCCTGCAACGTGTATTACTTTTCACATGAGAGCTAGCTGAACAGTGTGAAACAGAAGCAGACTAAGAAGTGCTATGGAATTTGCATGGTGGGTTTACCACCTCTTGCTGCAATTTCAAGTCCTTAACTAGAACACAGTCACATATTGTTACCTCCCACTAGATTCCTGAAAGGGGCAGAGAGAGATGACAACCATGATGTTTCTTAAAGACCCTATCTCCTAATTTTTTTAGCTTTTGTTGAGAATCTTGAGATGGACTTTGCCACAGCCTGCATTTTAGAGTATATAAGGAAAATTGTTCAAGCTTTTCCGCATTTCCATATTATGTCATTTTCCCTGTTGTCAGTGGAAGCCGTGGTGTGGCTCGCTGTCCTCCCTCTCTCCACTGGAGAGATTGCTTTCACCTACAAGCTGAACAGAGGGCCGCGCCTTGCACCCCTGTATGTCATGGATGGAAAACAATGTAGATACTGTAAAAAATCTTATTGCACTTCAGACCTTGCTGTGTCTTAGCTCTTTACAGAGTCAAAATGCTGAGTTTTCACAATTATTCTCTTCCGAGTAATTACTGTGTAAGTTATCAGTTCATCAGTGAAGAGTGGCAGACACTGTGTAAGGCAGAACTGCTATGATGATAATGAGCAAGGCTGCAAAGAAGTCAATGACATCAGGCGGGCAGAGCTCAGAGACTCAACTCTTTAGTGTTCTTCTAACCTCCAAATGACCATTTCACATCTATCCCTTCGGGCTGTGATATGTGTGAGATATTGAAGTTAATGCCTCAGGCCCTCTGATATCCTTGACAGCAAGAGGAGATAGACCTTTCACTCCTTTCTCTGGGTTCTGCACCTTGTCTTTCTGAGACCCTTTCCGTGGCAGTGCTGGAACCCAGACTGTGAGCTGTGGAATATCAAGTATAATTTCTCTTATGTTGTTTAAGAACTGCTGAATAAGGAACTGCTCATGTACATGACAAAGAAGAGCAAAATTAAAAGTACCCCTCACAAGGACACTGTTCACTCAGTGAAGAATTGTAAAAATAAAAACATTGTATAATTTTATAGTTCAATAAGGAGAACTATAGACCAAAGAAACAAGAAATCTGTAGTGACTAACAGTGAGTGTCATAGTCCAACCTTTCTCCAAGTATGATTACATTGAAATTAAGTGATTTACTAGAGAAAAATTTGATTGTATGGCACAGAGAAATGCAAAGTACTTAGCAGCACACAATGATCTGTCAGCACTTCCTTTACGGTTAGCAAAAATTGTAAATACTTTGCAACAGTAACACTGCATTAGTTCAATATATACCTCAGTACTTTGAGAACAATTTGGCAGGGCTGTAGAGTAGAATGAGATGCCAAGGCCCTATGAATGCTAAAGGGAAATTATTGTAGTCTAAATAAAAAAACAACTGATCTATGTTTATGTCAGACTTGAATGCAGAAAGACTCCTAGAAGAGGAGTAATGAAGAAGAGGACAGTAATGATGGGGATCAGGTGCAAAGGGCAATCATGGTTGTGCTGCTGTAGAAATGGTATGGAAAGTTCGTCTTGTAAGGTTAATGCACTCGTCAGCTGCCAGAAATGCCAGGAAAGGCATGGTTGAGTGTGGAAACTCATCCAGATACCTAAAGAGAAGAGGGCCCTGGCTCCTGCTATCACTTAGACTCAATCAGTTTTGCTGTTAGGGGATCACTAGTTGACCTGAACTGAAAAGTCCTTGTCTGTGCTTGTTCTTTGGAAGTGTAGATAGGGTTTTTCAAAAAAAGTTCCACCTCTGTCATTTTCATTGTATGATCATTTTGCGTTTAGCAAAAATGGATTTGCTAAGCGTAGCATTGGGTGAGTAAGCTCCTCTAGCCCAAGGGGTAGTGTTTGAATTTCTTCTTTGTGTATGGAGACTACTGGCAATACACACACAACTAATTACAGAAGATGGGAATCCTTGAAAGTACTGACTGCAATAAGCACAGACATTTAGCTCTGTGCATTGTCACACAGAGATAGCTGAACTAATTCTTCTCAGACCACTTGTTTACCAGAAACTGTCTTGTGATGTTCTGCTCCTGGTAAAAGCACAGGCTCTTTAGACCCAGTTGTGACATTACCACCTTTCAGCTGAAAATGAGCACCTGAATGTGGGAGTGCTTCTAGTCCATCTCAGTACAAAGTAAAACATGGTTGCTAATACTTGTCAAAAGTAATGAACATTCTTTTCTTACAGAAACCAATACATAACAGCATACCAGAAGGCCAAGTGCAAGTTCCTACACCTGGGTCAGTATCAGTACAAACGGGGTGATGATTTGATTGGGAGCAGCCCTACAGAGAAGGGCTTGGGGTACTGATTAATGTAAAATTGAACATGAGCCATAAAGGTGCTCTTGCAGCCCAGAGAATAAGACCCCAGCGGAGTATTGTGTCCAGCTCTGGAACCTCCAACATAAGAAGTACATGGACCTGTTGGAGTAGCTCCAGAGGAGGGTCATGAAAAATGGTGGAAAGGTTTGAGCATTTTTCCCATGAAGTAAGTTTGAAAAAGTTGGGGTTGTTCAGCCTGGAGAAGACTCTGAGAAGATCTTATACTGGCTTTGCAATATATAAAGAAGGCATGGAGAGAGACTTTTTTCAGGGCCTGTAGTGGCAGTACGAAGGGCAATGTCTTTAAACTGAATGTATGTAGATTTAGATTGGATATAAAGGAAAAACTTTTTACAATAAGGGTGGTACTGAGACACTGGAAGAGGTTGCCCATAGAAGTTGTGGATGCCTTGTCCCTGAAAAGTGTTAAAAGTCAGGTTGGGGAATTTTAATAACCTGCTACAGTGCAAGACGTCCCTGCCCATGACAGGGGGGTTGGACTAGAAGATCCCTGAAGGTCCCTTCCAACCCAAATCATTTCATAATTTTATGCTTCTATGACTATACCTTTATATATTGCTTTTTGGCTGAGTTATCCAAGCTCAAGAACTTGAGCATATGAAAAAAGACAAACATGGTGCTATTACCAATTCTGTTTAGTCAGCTAGTGTACTGATTTTGTTAAGCTATGAAATGGGTCATGTATAAATATTTATAATAGGACTATCATTCTGAAATACTAAAAAATGTTTTTATTGCACGACAAGTAAATATAACCCATTCTCAGATAGTTAAAAAAATCCTGTGAAAGGTATTTCCTTACATGAGAAATTCCATAATGCATGTTTTATAGTGCTACATTATTGATTTATGTTGGAATCAAAGCATCCAGTATCACATAATAGATTAGAAACTGTGCCAGACTGAGAGATGAGGTTAATGCAGGGAACAGTAGTATGACCCTTAGCATTTAAGATCTTGTGATTATTTTAAAAGAACAATTACATTTGTCATTGATCAAATTTGACAGCTTCATCAAAATGAGGGTATCGGCAAATAGAAAGAAGAAAGTTAAAGCACAAGGAGACTTAAAGAGGTCAGAATAGTACAGTGTAAGAACATTACATATATTTGTGTAAAATACTGAGGTGGAAAAAATACAGAGGAGAAAAAAAATACCATCAATAATTTGAAGATGGATTCCCTGAAACCACTAGGGAATACCTGGAGGTGTTAAAACAAACAAAAAAACAAACTAAAAAACCAAATCAACAAAAACCCCAAAAAACAAACCCAAACAAAACCCCCACAATCTAAACACAAGACAGATGTTCTGGATTCTATGCAGAACTTGGGAGGAAATAGTGTAGCCTTCACAGTGCTTCACAGCACTGGTGAGTCAATATGTGAAATAAAACATGAATTTTTGATTTTGTTACATAGAAAACATTGGAGAAACTGAGAAAAGACAAAAATATCAAGCCAAATACTCTAGGAGACAGTAAGTCATACTTCTGATGTAACACATTTGAAAATAATTGATGTGAGTTGCTTACTTCCCAATGGCTTTAGGACAGAGATATGGGTCAAAGATAGATCTTAATTGTGTAAAACACTACAGCACAGACTTAATTTTCAAAATAGACTTAAGCAGAGCTATTTTCTTCAGGCACTGACTTATTCTCAAAAAAACTGGGGAAATATGGAATTTAAGCATACAGAAAAATTTTCACGTTTGGAAGACTTTACTGAATTGCAACTTATTGAGAGACAGAAAAAGAGTAACATAAAGGAAATCCCTGTACAATAGGATGTATATGGAATAACTGATATTTAGGAAATGCTAATTATCCTATTTTGCTTTGGTGTAAATAATGATTTAAAATGGAAGACCATTTTTAGTACACCTTAAAACATATCTCAATCCTTCTTGGACTTGCGGGGGTCTACATCTCTAGGTGAGAGCAAAACAAATACAAAAATTGTTCTTCCATTGCCCCTTCCACTTATATTTTTTTCACTGAAAATTCTTGAGATATAGAAAATTTTGCTTCTGATACTATTAAAAAAACTGCCTTTCACTTTTTTTCCCACCTTCATTTTCTTTCACCTTGTGCATTTTTTTTTTTTTAACACAGTAGATATATCCAGGATGATGAAGGAGTTTGGAAAATTAGGCTTCTGCAGTATAGTCATGAGGAATTGCTAATTGTGTAGCCTGCCAATCTAATACTAGGAAAAAAAAATGTTTCGTCTTCTGCTCCTGTGTATGCACAGCCCTGAGTGCTATCCAGCAAGAAGGAAAATGCAGCTTATAGAATCAAAATAATGTAATGCTTTCCACCTATACACAGAATTAGCAGCATTAGAATATTTGTCATGGGGAGAAATATAAACAAATCTTTTATCAGTGTTGGAACTTAGGACAACATTCATGTGTGCAGGTGAAATTAAGAAGAAATAATTAATGACCTTACCTAAACACAGAGGCTGAAATTGGTAGGTTTCAAGTGCATAGCACAGCTAAGAGGGACCAGCTTTAAAGCACCTCCCATACGTTGCTTTTTCTTCTGGCTATGTGTAAGGCTGTTTGATAAGTGTCTGAAGACTTCTTTAAGTCTTTCCAAAGGAGTCTTCTGACACAGCCTGTTATTCCAGACTACATCCCTTGTTTGTTGCCTCAGCACTCTTACACTTGTCTACAATCATCTCTACTTCCCAGTGATGCTTTTCAAAGGAACGCTTTCCAGGGCCTTGAATCTGGTGATAGCTACTTTATTACTGATGAAAATCTGACACTGGTTTCTGCAAATACTCAAGAGTGCAAGTAAAACACATTGCACAGCCTATCTTTAGAGGTCATGGGAGAGAGATCTCCAGGTGTGCTACAAAACCACCTTTTTCAACATATAGTCACAAATGTGAGGTGTACTGATTTGATCCTTGGAAAACCTATCATTCACTAAAATCCTGGAAGTCTAGTGGGAGAAGCTGCAAATGCCATTTCAAACTGTGCTTGATGGCAAGTTTGGGTGGTTTTCACCCATAAAAGGAGAAAGATTATTCATGAGGTGAAAAGTGGAAAATTGCCTCAAACGTCAAGTGCAGTTTAAAAAGTGCAAGAGAAATTGTAATTAAGTCTTGATGATTATGTGCAGAATTTTTTTTGAGCCTGAAACAAGCTGAATTTTACTTCATGTTACATTTTAAATTGTTTTCTCTACGTTGGGGGGGGGGGGGGGGGGGGGGGGGGGGGGGGGGGGGGGGGGGGGGGGGGGG
>JAYRBT010000114.1:35186368-35213224 GCA_036023395.1 Myiotriccus ornatus | reverse complement strand
AATCGCTGCTAGGATGAAGCAGTAGGTCACCAGGTCAAAAGCCAGAAACCCCGCTGCCCGTAACGGAGGGGTTTTCGTTTCCAGCACGTTGCCCCCCCCCCCCCCAGACTTTCAGTAGCTTTACAGGTTATCATAACACTTGGAGATCAAGAGCAGGACCAAAAGTCTCTAAGTCTTAAATATAGTTTCTTTTTGGGTAACTTAGGTACCTAAACACAGATTTGTAGATGCTGAAAGACTTCAGATCCAGCCCAGCAAAAAGACTTGCTGCTAACTTTTGCTGAATGCACCGAAGTTAGAGAGATGTCTGACTAACGTGGGTGATAAGCCCTGAGAACATAATTTATACTCAGTTACAGTGAAGGTCAAGCACCCAATGCATTTAATCCAATATTCACACCACCTCCTGCAAGTTTACCTTCAGCAGAGCAACTCCTATATGTAGGCATGGTATTGTATGCAGGAATGATAAAAACCAAAGAGCTTCTGCCTCTCAGGGCTGATAACTACTGCCTCTCTCTGAAGTCAATAAGCAGCCGTAACGGGAACAGTTAATATTCTGAACAGAGCACTTTGGTGTTTTGGAGATCTTTTACTATATACCAACAGGTAGATCTCAAAAATAAATAAAGACAGTCTCACAGAGAAATGATCAAATTTAACAAACCAGTTTGAATGCATGCATTCTGGCAGGCTGGTGCACCTTGTTTGCTTCCTCTATTTTTAAGGACTTCCAGCTGCCTATTCCTTTTTTGCCAATAGTTCAAACGTTGAGTAGGAACACCTTGTTCTGCATGCTGCTTTCCAAAATACTTGATGGAGAGAACACAACAGAAATATTTTACCACAGGTGAAATCAAATATATCTGAATAGCAATTACAAACAATTACTTAGCTTTTTGAAACATTTAGGTTGCATGTTTGTTTGTTTCCTCTCTCCTTTTAGACACTTGGTTGTAATTTGTTAAACTCAATCAAATAATTTTAGAAAACATAATAAACATTTAGTATGCATCAAAGCCATCTGGAAGCGCTATGCACTGCGCACAGGAACAGTGGGATACGTCTATGCATATTAAACATTGGAGGTTGTTCACTCCCTAAGTTTTGCATTAGCAACCCTGACAACCCAGGCTGAGAATGTGCTTAAAAAAAAGAAGCTAATCAGCATAAGACTTTTAGAGCCAGGGCATTTTTAAAATCTCATGAAACATCCCTATACTCTTTGGCATTTAAATTCCAGTGAACACCTAACCTCACTTTCAGATCTATTTCATCTGTTTTAGCGGATCTAATGCAGGTGCCCAGGTGAGGGCTGATGACAAAGGAGTCATGAGCTGGTCATACTCCCAGCTCAGACCAGTGCTGATTACAGTGTCAGACAATCTAAAGTACAATAAGTTTTTTTTGGTATTTTAGATGTAACAAACGCAGGTGCCATACAGAATTACTACAATCAAATTTGAGCAGGTGATCAGCACAGAAAAAGGAAATCCCTGGGAGGGGAACATAGCTCAGGTTCTTAAAAGGTGCAAGTACTCCGAGGACTGCTTGGGTAAAGCACTGTTGGTCCTGATTGCTAATTTTTGGTGCTGAAAGAACACATGCATATTATCATGCACATGCCAGATGCGTGGGTAATACTCTAAGTTTGCTCAGAAGAACTTTGATCCTGACACAGAAGAGAAGGAGGAGGAAGGTTGATCAGAGTTTTGCTACTTCAGCAAACCTTTCTTTCCTCCTCATTTCCCAGTAGAGTCTTTACCTGGAAAGAAGGATAGAGTGTACCAAAGTCCTTGTTTTATATATTACAGGACAGATTGGTTTCTATGTCTGAAAATGATTGTATTGATAATACAATAAGTAGCCCTCAAAATTCTGTGACTCAGTACCTGAGGTTTTTTACCTTCACATGTGAAGTAGTAGTTCCTTCTCCAAAGAACTTGTAGCAGAAGAAATAAATTTAAAATACTGAATTTGGACAAAAAGAATCCCTGTAATATGTAAAAAAAAAAAAGTAATTTAAAAAAATATTTTTTAATAGTTTCACATATAATTCATTGAAGTAAACCCCTTTATTTTCAGGGAAGGTTTCACCTTAAGTATCCCTAGGTGAGGTCTGAGGCATTTCAGAGAAGTAGGAAAAGGTGGCAATCCCATCTACTACCTAACACAGGTGCAGCAAACTATGTCTAGAGGTCCCTGTCTGCTTTCCTACTACAGTAGGAACTTTAATCTTAGCCTTACAATGTCACCTCATATAGAATTTTCTTTCATGCTTACTGTGACCTGTTACTGCTTGAGTAATATGGAGTACAAGACATCTGTTGAAACACCCTGAGACTTGAAAAGGTCCACAGTTCTCCTGTAAGAGTATTATTTCAAAGCTGTTAAAATAATTTTCCCACATTATTTTGTTTTATAGTTTCTACAAATTAAAATACCTCCACTAATATTTGCTTGTTACATGACAAATTGCTGTTCTCCTTGGACTTGCCAGTCTGTTACCTCTGGATAATTCACCTGCTGTGTCCAAACACTGCTCTGATGGTCCAAACACTATAGCATATTTTGTGCTATAGAAACATGTTGCAGTAAGAAAAAGTGACTATGGTCAACTACTGTTCAGCCAACAGACGTTCACAGGTACCAGTAGTTTGTTGGTATGTCATAATATTACAACACACACACACAAAAATCCTTTGATTTCTTAAGTAGTTAATATCACATTAGATTGAATATGAAAAGTATCACATGCAGGACTCTGAAATATGAGCAGGGTTATTCCACAACAGGCCCTCTGAGTGCATGCAGCAAAAAATTACGTATCTAAACATTCATGAGTACAACACTTTCATCAGAATTAACTACATTTTACCACCACCAAAAGCTGCGATGCAGGAAGAAAGTATTAGCAGTTAGAGCTTTTTCTGCGATTTGTCATGCATGTCAGCACGAGGAAAGACATGCTTGAGCTGGCAGTGACAGCACAATTGAACAGATAGCACGAGACATGCCCTTCACTTCGCTGACACACACTCAGCATACGTCAGAGCAAACTCAGTAGAAGCGATTTCTGTCCTTGAACATTCCCAGGGAAGGGATGTGCTTCTCGCCTGCACCTGCACTGCTCTCCAGGCTCCCGCTCCTGATTAACACAACGTAAGCAGCAGTTGCAGCTCCAGTCTTTGCCTGTGCTGAATCCATAGTGTGAGATGAAAAACATTTTCAATTCATATGAGTAATGAGCATTACAAATTAGACTCAGATCAATTATTAAATGAAGATGATTATGAAATATTAAAAAGAAGCTATTATACATAATGTATTTGTCACAGATTAAAAATTAGCATTCATGTAATATCCTTCTGTGCCTGATAATGTATTTGGATCTCTAACATATTTAAAAGTAGTGCAAAAAGTAAAGATAAGTGGGAGGGAGGTGCATCTATTAAAACAAGAAATGGATTTGCTAATGACTTCTGCAAAAGAGTTATCTTCTGTCTTGGGTATAGTTTATCTCTGGTCTCTAGTGAAAACCTGCAGGACACAACATCTCAAGCCTATGTACCACTGTCATCATTACTGACTTTGAAGATACTACTATACTGTACACATTCAGGAAGTAAAGTTTTGATTTAACGTCTAGCCTTGTCACTTGTATGGAAGTCCTGTTGACTAATGAGTGTTTTTGTACCAACAAAATGAAGTTGCTTTTCAGCTGGGGGTTTGTCATGACAGAAAGTACAAGCAATAGAGTCACTTGTTTTCTGAGCTTCTTCTAAAACCCTGCTGTGCTGAGATATTGTGCACTGCATCTGATGAGTCAGTGGTGCAGTTTTCTCTCCATTCTTGATGTGCTGAGGACGTGATGCTGCTACAAAACCTCATTAAATTTATCTCAGAGTTAGAGATGGTTGGAGAAAAAGAGGAATGACTGATAGAGCAGGTCTCACATTGGAAAATACTGGTTCCATGGAAATGAGACAATCTGTGGAGACTTGTTGGCCCTTGTGAATTTTAGAGTGAGGATGAGGCCAACTGGCAGAACACCTGGTTCTCCCCGTGCCCTCCTGACTCCCCAGGCTGTGAGGTGACTTCTGTCTTATCTGACATTGGCACTCTGATTTCGTCCTGGGCTGGAGGTGTTCTGACCTCAAAGCTGGGGTGCAGCTTTCTCAGCGTGCTAACATCGAGAAGAACACACTGGCTTCTCTGTCCTGATGGCTGAGCCCAGGCGGTGTCAACAAAGAGAAGGGGCAGGTAAAGAGGCAACAGGTATGAGTTCCCAAGGCACTGCGCCTGTCCAGGAGAATGGGGTGAGAGGTCAGTGGCTCGCTCACGTGCTGTGACAGGGACAGAGAAAGGGCAGAAAAAGAGCAGAAATCTGGGCTGCAGTAAGAGGCTGCTGGTCCTTTGCTCCATGCAGTGGAATGCCCAGAGAGTGAGGGGTGAAGCTGGGAGCCTATTGGATGGACAGAGGGAAAGATTATATCTACCTGCAAGAAAAAACCAAAATATTCCTGCAGCCTGTCCTCTAAGGTTGTTTCTGTATTTCCAAAACAATATTTGTTTGAAACTCAGTACATTTCAGGATTTTGCCTTTTTGTCCACACTCAAGAGGGAACCTAAAATTCATGAGTTACTTTATTTTTCATAAGGATAGATTTTTCCTATTTACCTCTGCTCTAGTGTTAACAGCTTCTGTTTGGATTTTGTTTTTATTTTGGAGACCTCCCATTACAACAAACTGTTATCCAAGAAGCCATCACATCTCTTGTACATTAATGCATGCAGGTATTTTGATGCTTCAGAAGGTAAGGCTGCATTCTTCCCTGTGATAAAGGAAATTTTGAGGCACTTTGGGGTTTCTTTGTGGTAATTTTTTTCTGTTTGAGAAGGACAGACAGCCTCAACTTTCAGTTCCAAGATATTTTTTTTAAACTATTAATTAAGAGACTTGAAGAGCATTATTCTATAATATTAAATAATATTCAATTCATATATTCATAAACTGAAAGGCAGCATATTTTTGGGTAATAGTAAATGATTAATTTTTTTTTTTAATAGCTTTCCCGGAGGTTGAAAAATCTCCTTTAAAGCCTTTTCTATCTCTTGAGTAAGTATGTGCAGTTATAATTAGATAGTTTTGTTAAACATATATTGTGTAACCAAAAACCTGGAACAACTCCAGTGCCATTTCTCTCTATTGTGTAAATATATAATTAGACAAGATTTTTTCCTGTACTGCTGCTGATTACATTTTCCTCAGTCATGCAAGAATGGGATTTTTCTGCTCTTAGACATACTAGAATCTGAGCTCTACAAACCCTGATGCAGCAAACTACCTTTTCCCTTCCAATTACCAATCCTTTGACCGCTATTGCTTTCTTTGTGTGTCTCCTCCTTTTAAACGGGGCAAACCCCATATGAGATCTGACACAAAATATCAATCTTAGAGAAGATTAGGTACTCATAACTGTACTGAGCATAAGGATGACAACTAATGTTTTTCCATCACTTGTGGCTAGTCAGAGTGGAATATGGCACAAGACCAGAGGATTTAGAATCTGAGCATGCCACTGGTGCACATCTATGTGGTACCACTTGCATATTCTCTCTGCTGAGTGGATGGAAGATACAATAGGTGCTGTGTCTATGGAAAGCACCCAGATGTGTTAGCTCCCACCTCTTGCAGCCCTTATTTATGGAGTAAAAGTTCTGTCCTAAACTCTAACAGCCCTGAGGACTAGTGAGCGAAACTGGCCACGAATACTGAGCTGGACAGGCTATAGGAGTAAAACTTACCCTGACTATCTACATCTGGCCCACCTTGCTGAAGATTAATTTATACCTTCAGACAGCGTGTGCTTCCAAGGGAACTTGGTTTAGTGGTGGACCTGGCAGTGTTATGTTGGACTTGATGATTTTAGAGGTCTTTTCCAGCCTTAATATTGCTATGATTCTTTTTCTTGCACAAACTAGAGAAATACAGACACTTTCGTGTAAGCCTTGTGACACTACAGATAACATGTCTTAGAGTAGGAAAAACTGGCAAAAATGACTGACAGGAACATGTCAACACAGGACAGGTACCAGCTTGGCTTGACTCTGGCACACATCTTTTTGTGATTTTGCTAAGAGCTTACTAGTAGTGGATTTTCATGTTTAAAAGTATTTTATAAGATGAGTGAGTAATTTTGAGGATTCATGGGGCTTGGGCAGCATTTTTATTATTTCTGACTTTGACTGTATTTCCCCAAGAACATGTATCACTTTGAAAGACCTTTACATTCAGGAGGCAGCTAGAATTTTTTAAAAACATAATTAACATTTTAGTGAACTTCTGAGATAATTCAGGCATGTATGATCCATTCATGACTCAGTGGGGAATTTCTCACCACTCACCAGTGAAACAGAACAGTGCCATGCTCCTATACTGTATTTCAAATGGTTGTTCTTAGACTGGCTGTCATTCTTATTTAAGTTGCCCTATAAATAAACTATAATGCTGCTTTTCATGATGAATATAATACTTAAATGGTTTTACTTGCTGAAGATCAAGAAGTTAGAAAGCATTATAAATATGCTTTGAAAAAATAGAGCTGATGCTTCAGAGAACTGCAGAAAAGTAAGACTTATCTTGGCAATCAAATTGATCTTTAAAACCAAAATTTTTCAATTTGCAGAGATTTATGGTAATTCAAATATAAAGTGGAATTTTTTCTTCAAAAGAAAACCATCCACCTCTAACCTATTACAATTTTTTGAGCATACTAAAATAATGGAGGTTAGTGGGGAAGAGGTCAATGTAGATTGTGAAGATTAAAAAAAAAGAAAATTATAAAGTTCATTTAAAAACTCTGTGAAGTGATCCCAGAGGGAGAAATGTACCCTCAATACCTTGAAAACAGCTCAGCTGTGAAAGGATCTGTGCACAGTCCATTTTTTTAAATTGTAGAAAGCTAACATCAGGTATAACAAGGTGCTCTACAGGATTGATTGTTTAATTATCAATTGTACTAATAGGAAAACACTATTAATCTATTACATTAAGAATTATGAGTGTGAAGTAAAGCAGTAGTGGGGCTGAAGAGAAAAATACTGAAAGTTTCCTAGGACACAACTTTATTTAAACTAATCAGTTCAACTGAGGACTGAAACTCATGAGGTCTTAAAAAAGAAAAGAACAGAATTTTCAAGCTTTGATTCACTGTTGATGTCTGCCCATTGTCCTGTACAACGACAATGTCATTTCTCCTACCTGTCCCAGAGCAGCTTTTAGTAATCCTCGGTTTTGGGATTTCAAGCTCAATCTATACTCCTTTATTTGGAGAAATGGATTTTCAGAAAGCCATGATTAGATAAGGCTGGGTTTTTTATTCCCCTACTCTATATTCTGGCTTAGCTCTTTGGGTGAGCCTGTAGGTACACATGTGTGGCACGAGGGGGAAGCAAACCATTACAAGCTTTGGGACTTCCCAGCTATCCCAGTCTGGACTGTAGTGGCTGGATGTCTAAGTAGTATTTGCAGAGTAATAATATTGAAAATAATAAAAACCAAAAAATTAGAAAAGAAGGGGAAAGGCAAAGTAATTCACTCATCTTTCTGAGGTGCATGTTTCTGAAGTGCAGACAGCCGGGTGTTCCAAGTGTTTTGGACTGAAACCACAGGAGGATCCTTGTCCATTCCATCCACTGTCTTCTGCTTTCTTTATAATCAGTAAATTCCTACCATCAGGAAAAGTGTGAAACTTTTTGACTAAGAAAAGCTGCACTGCATTAACTGTCTTGAGGGTTTAAGACAGTTTTTTTACGTGAACTGAACAATTCACCTAAAAATAACAGTTTGGCATTTCCCCAGAGAGACGAAAACCAAAGCCTGATTTGTCATAACTAATAACAGCAGAACTTTGTCAGTCAAACAGTCAGCAAAGACCTTAGCAGGAAGGGAATTAGTGGAATTTATTAAAATGTTGATGTTGTCTGAACATGTGCAACACATTCACTATACAGCTGTTAAATGAAAACGTGCTACAGCGTTCTTGCAAAGTGGTGCTTTTTTAAATGTATTTTCTTATGTACTGTAAAAATTTCAAAATAAAAAAATAAATTATTGCAATGAAAATAAGTCTGCTCATTAAGAAAGACTGAAACAATGCACATAAATTGAGCACTCACCTAATCTTTATTCATATATGGGGTAAAAACATACACCTGATCAAGAAAGTATAGAAAACTGCAACTGATTAAATGATTGTGTTTTTTTCCTCTCATAATTACTGGTACACAGTACTTGAAGCTCACTTCATATCATAGCTATTTTTGCTAATACAAAAAATGTGAAAATGTTTTTTTTTTTCCCCTCTAAAACAATTTAGAAAGCTGATAATAAAAATTGTTTACATATTGGTACTTCTGCATCTTAATTATTCTGTTTTCAAATGAAAGGGGGATTTTGATGACAAGAGGAAATGCCCTCAAGTTGTCAGGGAAGTTTTATATCAGATATTAGGATAAATTTCTTCACAGGAAGGGTTGTGAAAGCATTGGAACAGACTTCCTAGGGAAATGGTGAAGTCACCATTCTGGCAGTGCTCAAGAAAATTAGTGGATGTGACACTTGAGGACATGGTTTAATGATGAACATGGTGGTGGTGCTGGGCTGATGGCTGGACTTCATGATCCTAAAGTTCTTTTCCAACTTTAACGATTATATGATTCTATGAAATGCTGCCAAATGCAATTAACTCCACCAGAACTTCATGACTGACTTAGACGACCAGAAATGGTGTCAAAATAGCGTCCTAATCCTATGGTGTCACTCCTTGCTGTCAAAGGGGTTCTGCAAACACTGAGTGTGAGGCCAATCCTGTATGCAGGTCCCTGTCCCTTATGGCTGAAAACTGCCTGTAGCATTTTACTGTGACTGCTCATGCAGGTAAAGCTGAGGGTTTTTTTTTCAAATGGTGTAAATAAAAGGCTACAAATGGTCTTTTACATACTTCTCTTAGAAGAAAATTAGGATATTTGCAGCATCTAATAGGGTTGGCATTGTAGCAGCTCCATAATTTCTCACTGTGTTCTTTGATATAGTATGGATCAGAAAAGATACATCAGGAAGAGTTTTAGGTTGCTGTAGGTGTTTACAGGAGGGAGGTGTTGGTGCTTTACTTTCTCTGCCATGTCTCTGAGACCCTGCTACAGCTGTGGTAGCACCCGCTCCTGACTGAGGGGCATGGGTGGACTCCACCTCACTGCCAGATGCACTGGCAATACACCTGGAGAGCAGATGTTGTAACTTTTTTTAAAGGTGGTAGCAGATGGTGCTGTGTTCTTTTGCCCAAACAGAAGGTATTATAACATCAGGGGTTTCTGAACCAGGCAGGTGCTTTGCTTCTAGCGGCTCTGAAACAGCCCTGACTTCATGCAGAAAATACAGCCCTCCTTTTGTCACCTGTGATTTCCTAAAGGTCATTGCAAAAATTTAAGTTGTTGCCATTCACTTGGATTAAATCTCATGTCCAGAGGAGACCTTGCCAGGTGGGGCAGCTGCCCAGGGTGCTCAACCCCACGGCCAGGACTGTCTGTCCATATGGGCTTCAGCCTAAACCCTGATGTCTCAAGCAGCCCCGCAGGCTGGCACAGCCTACTTAGTAGAATGCTTCTGGCACTGTTATGTTCCACTAGGACACTGAAATCAAGTGACTAGAATGAAATTCAAGACTAAGGAGATGAAATTCCCAGGAGCTAGCACACAACAGTGGAATTCACAGGAGGTCAAAAAATAGTCCCATCTTCTGCCATTACCAGCACTTAATACAAGCCACATTTTTTAAAACTGAATTTTCTTTCAACTCTAAAATAAATACTGCACGGACCACAACATCCCTTCCCATTGCCACTCACCCACATGAACCTCAATAGGGACAAATCTATTACTCCAAGCAAAAGTTAACTGAATAAAGCAAAATTAATTGAGAGGCTACTTGAATAAACTGAGAAAGAAGGTAAACAGAGGCACTGATCTTGTTGTTTCTGTTGTGAAATGGTGGGATGCTGCTCATTTTTACATGTAAATAGCTACCTCATTTGTACAGATATTGGGGTTTTATTGGCTCAGAAAAATGTTGTTGGTCAGAGCTGTGGAAAATAAATTAATTATAATCACATAAAAATACCCTGAAAAAGGAGAAAAACTGTAAAGCTGTTTCCAAAAACCCAAGTTCCAGAATCATGTGGGAAAATTACATCTGCAACTAAATGTAGACAAGCTAGTCTCAGGAGAAAACTGAAAAAGTTTATATTCCTTATAAAGATCATCTGAAACTTAACGAGAGAACTGAAGTATCACCCCATGGTCAGTAAAAAAGGCAAGTATAAACACAGTGTATTTTTAACTGGAACATCACATTCAGGGTGGGAACAAGGTAGATATTTACCGAAAAAGGAAAGAAATGTACAAATTAAATAAAATGTAGATTTTTTTTGCCACAGATGGGAATATATGTATTAAGAGTCTTAGTAGTGCGTGTATTAACATGATGTCAAGTAATCATTACTATTGGTTTAAAGACATACTTGCATTTAGTTCTAATATTTATTTCAAATTCATTTAATTATTTCCAATTATATGTACTAACCAATTTGTGCAAAATGGATATTAGGAAATATAAGAAAAAAGGAGAGGCTTCTATGTAGACTTTTTTAAAAGATATCTCAGTCAGTTTGTGACTTGATTTCCCCATACTTTGAGTTTTACATGAATTTCTCATATCTCCTTTCTTATGAAAAGATTTTTGTGCTGGAACCCAGCACAACCTAGATTTGAGTAGGACCAGAAGTTTGGGTTGTAGCATTGTCCTGCCTGTTTTGCTGTCCCTTTTTATTGCTCTGGGGTAAGGTACTGGATATTTTACTTCTGAAATTTATCCTCAACGCAAGGCAGCTTGTATTTTCCATCTCCTCTGTCTCTTCCATTTAAGACCACAGTAATACATTCAGATTTGTTTCTAATACTTAATGGCAGTTTAATTTAAAAATTTATGCATATGGTATTCGAATATTTGCACATGATAATAAAACTACTTCTATAATCCTTCAGGACTCCATTATGGCTTACTTGCCAGCTAGGTTTCTACTGTGGGGAATCCTCTGATGCTCCCAGGGAGGACAAGGTGTTAAATCTTCAGGGTTATTCTGTTATGTCAGAAACCTTGCTTGACACTGGGAGAAACGACATGCAAAACATTTGCAAACTCTACTTCTTGCATTGATTTTGATATTAATTATAAAATCTTTCTGAGAGATGGGCTAAGAATTTATGAAAATTGAGATGGAGGCCAAAGTCCAGGCACAACGTCACTCACTCTGCAGCAATGTGGGCTGTAGGGCTGCAGAGATGCAGGGCTGTGAGAAGGCAGTGAAATGGGAGACTGTGAGAACAGAGGGTCTTGTGAGCTCACAGTGTCAGTGAGACTGCTAAACCAAGTGGATGTTATTCACTATTAGTAAGAGTTAATCAAAACTAAGGGGTTTTTTAGGCTAAATTTGTAAAGGGGGAAGGTTTGTGTGAGTGTGTGTGTTTTTACTATTCTGAGATCTTTTGTAGTTAAGAGAGAAACATGGGACAATGAAATAGCTGTGTAAGGACTTTGTGACCTCCACCTGTTACAATATCTTTTTGGGACTTACGGAATTTGTGTTGCACTACAGTTCTGGATCCACTTTCAGATATTTCATTCATTTTGGTGAATTTTATTCACAGAACCTGGGGAGAAAAACCAACATGCTTCCCCCTATTTTAAATATAACATAGGTAGAGTAAAAAAATCTTTTGCATATGAAGTTCTTTACACCTTGCAGGTAAGCTGCATCCAAAAATCCAGTTGCTACATACAGTAGCAGCACAACAAACCCAGTTTCTGCACACAGAAAACAGTTTGTGTTTTGAGTGTGTAAGGTGATAGATAAGGCCATACAAAAGGAAGCAAAAAGGCTCCTGATGGTTTCCTGGAAATATCCAGCATCTGAGGAGACATTCCCAGAAAGTGATAAAAGGATTAAAAGGAAGAAAGGAGTGATACGGAGATAACACAGCCTTTTTTTGTAAACATCCTGGCTGCCAGGAACTGGGGAAGTGAATCCTTGGGCCTATTTCATCTGTCTTATCACCCCAAAAATTAGCCACTCAACTGCCTATAGAAAAGGGTATAAAAAGAGTTTGGACGTAAGCAAAAAGTGGGGAGAAGTTCCATCAACACTGCAGAGGTAACTGACAGGCTACCTTTTCTCCCTCCACCTTCTTGGGATGCCTTGGGTTGAGCCACCGCTTTATATAAATACATAAATATTACTTTTGCTTCATAGTACTTTAAAATATTTATTTATTCTTTCTTAGTTCTTTTGCTTTAGGGGTTTTGCTTAGGTTTTGTGGTATTAATACTCTTTGTAAACTGCTTTTACTTTAACATGTGTGCCTATGCTTTGTATTATTATTATTATTACTAATACATAGTTTAAGTGTGCTTTTTTGCAGTTAGACCCTATTCCAGACACAGCAAACCCCATAAATTGTCAGAAGTTAGTATTAATAAATGTGTTATTTCATGAACTGTTAGAGTGAGTTCATTTTCAGGTGCTGACAGTTTCATCAATAGCGAAATAACCTGCTGAGAGGGTTTTCTACTGCTATTCAGTGTAGCCCTTATATAAAAAGGTATCAGATGTCCTGTCTATGTCAGTGAATCTGTTAAATGAAGGGTCTCATTAAGTGAGACACTAAATATTGAGTTGGATATTAAAAGGCTTTAATCTCCTAGGGGACGCTGATAGCAAAAAAAATATAAATTAATATAGGTTGGAAAATTTGTCTCTTCTGCCTGTTTTCATGTGACAGAGTGGAAAACAAAACAAAATAAGAGAGATCCCTGAAGTCCTGAGAGCCAGGAAATGGTAGTCCTGTGGTCCACTGCCTCCCAAGCCACCTTTTGGAGGAGCGCTGGCTGGAGAGAGAGAAGTCTTCACACCTGATGAACCTCCAGGCTCTCTCACAGCTGGACAGGCTGAGGTCCCGACGTCCTTCTCTCCCTCTTGATCCTCTGTACTTCCTTAAAGCATAAGTATAAATCATAATAGACCTTGAAAAGCTTCACCCTTACAGTATCCATGCATTCACATCCACTTAAGCTTATATGTAATATAAAGCAAAAATACCAGCAGCTGAAAGCCTTTATCTGAAAGGTAAAAGAAAAATTTTTATATTGATCTTTGTTCTGTAGAAAGAATTCAAGTGGGTTTTTTTTCCTTCTACTTTTTAAACAAACTTCTTGGTGCCTCTTAAAACTCTCTGAACTGCTGCTACGAGTAGTATTGCTTAATACATCATACATTAAAGAACGAGACCTCATGTGAAAACACAGCTCCATTTAGATTATGCTTTCATGCATCAGAAAAATTAATTTAAAAGCTTCATAAGCCCCTTCTGAGAATTGACTTGATTCCCACATCATTTTGCTCAGAAGTGCAATCAAAACCTCTTAAGAACAAGACACAGTCTAATTGGCATACTTAAAAATTCTTAATTGTGACTAAGAAACAGCAGTTTATTATAAGAATATGATTTCAAAAAAATACTTATTTTCTTCTTTAAGAACCATGGCAATTGTTAGTTATCTCTTTGAAAACTCCATGAAAACTTTAGCAGTTCAACTTCAAACTTGGGTTTTTGGAAATTAAAATGTTTTGTTGCCCCAGAAGATATAAATTAATAATGTTTAACTCAGCAGGTGTAAAAATCTTGCTTCTCTGTGTATTATTGAATGTTTCATGGCCAGGTTTCAGGACAGAATTTGGGTTCTTGTTATCCATGAATAACAGCCTTGAGAATACAACTGAAAGCCTCAGTCTTCTGACTGCCCTATCATCTCCATGTGCAGTCAGAAACTCACACTTATGGCTGTGACATTAGTGATGCACAAAGTTTCATGGTGCTATTTCAGGCATCTGTTTATCAGTAAAGTCACATATTCTTACTGCCACGGGAAGCCTCCATCTAAGATACCTTCAGTTATATGAAGATCTGGCAGCTTGTCTAGGAGAGCCAAGACCAGCCATGGGTCTCACCGGGGGGTGAGTGTCACAGCATTTCCCAGTGGTAAGCCATCCTTGCACGCCTGCCACCACGTCTCTCCATGACCAAAAGGAAACTGAGAAAACTTCCTATCAGCACTGAATGTTAAATAACATACACTCAACCTCGTGAGTTGATTTAACATAATCTGCTGTAAACACCAACACAAATGTTTCTTTTTTTCTTTTTTCTAAATTTTGTTCATTGTAAAGATGTTGTTTTGAAATGCTAGCTTTATTTTTTGATTCAGGGTGAATGATAATAACTCAGATTGCTAAAGAAAGATTTCTCCGTGCTGTCACCTGAGATAAGCCAGTCTTTTTTTATGAAATAAGGTTTTCTTCTGTTTATGATGCAGTTGGCCAGACCCATATTGGTCTCATCCAATTTCCCCGACCTACTGGTGTCTCATGACTGTACCTGTCCTGCTGAATCATGAGGTGCTGTCATTGCTGAAGATCTAATCGAAGTTGCACCAAAATATTCACAAAGAAAAACTAAGACTGCAGGTGTATTACTTTAAAGTAAACACTTTCAATTTTGAAGTCCCCTAAAACATTCCTTATACATCCCTATAGGTGGGGGTTCAGCCTATTGTCTATAGGTAGGTTTGTTTGCTTTTATTATCTTTCACAGACCCCTTAGGAGTAGTCTAGAGACTTGCCCAAGGACTCACAGATGGATGGTTAAAAAAAACCACCTACCTCGAGTAAAAGACAAATTCTCTGAGCTCAGTTTCACAGTTCCGATGGAGTTTGGTTTTGGTGAAAATAATTTTCAACAGCATGGAGGAAGGGAAGACTTACTTGTGTGCAACACAGGAACAACCAAGACAAATATATGTGGCAAGTCTCAAGAGAAAATGGGCTTGGTTAACACAAAGAAGAAGCTTTAAGTATGTTTTCATGGATGAACAAGGAAAGGAGGAGATTTTGTGAATTATGAACCTCTAAAGGAATAACAGCTTACTGAAATAGCTGAGAATTTTGAGATATTTGTTGGAAGAAGAAAAAAGGTAACAAGTATTATAGACAGGATCAAAGAGACATAATGAGCCTTGCGAGATAAATTAAATTTATTATGTCGAATAAACACCATAAATCACAATGTTGAAAAGGACATTCAGAGTTTTCCATTCAGACGGATTCATTTTGTCTTTTGCATGATTTTCTAACTTTCCTAAAGACCTTGAATAGTCATTTCAGTGCTCTTCACTTATTAGAAAGATTTTCCACCTATGCAGTTTAATTTTTCAGTATATTATATACCTTTCTTAATAACTTTTTTTCTTTTTCTTCCCTTACTTAAAACTAGTCACACCCCTTTTCTAACCACAGCTGATTTTTGTATCCTTCGAGCCCCTCCAATACAAAAAATATATAAGATCCTTCTCTGCCTCTTAAAAGCCGTTTCACAAATTCACAGATGCTTTCTAATGGTCATTCTAAGAATTCCTCCTTCAGCGAAAGCAATATTTTGCTCAAAGACCTGTAATCCCAAAAAAGGGAGGAGAAGAATTTACAGGAGAAACTGAGACTTTCAATTTATGAGGGACACTTTTAAGGAAGAACATGAAGAGGATTTGAGCATATTTTCACAATTCTAATAAGAAAAGTCATGAAGCTTATGAAACTTTGGAGAACATATAATAAAAAATAATCTTTTAGGGTTATGACCTCCTTTCTCAGTTTGCATGTAACTTTAATAGGAGTCAAGAACAAACTGGGATAAGAGAATAGATGTATCAGATTAGAGGCTTCTAAAAGTCCTTTTCCTGGATCATAAACCTCTTCCTAACATTTTCAATTATTGTAGTGTGTTAAATATAGTAGTTCTTACTTGAGGATTACATGAGATTTTTTGCAGGCAATTATTTCTCTTCCTTGTCATTAACACAGAAGAGGTAGGCTAAACAGGAGGTATTTGCTGTACCATAAGTTTCCCTTGTAGCTGCACTAAGAAAAGTTTATTTATTCAATTGCTCTGGTAAAAGGGGCCAGGGTTGCCTCTAATAGCTGAGAAAAGAAGCAGAAGAAAGAGAAGTGTCTCACAAAGATTTGCAAGAAGATACCTTCAAGCTTTATAGGATGAAGCTTAGCATACGCATACATGCATAGATAACACTCTGAACATTTGTGAAATTGGTCCCCTATGAATTTTTCCTACCTTTTATAAGAATGAAAGAAAGAAAAGAGTGGAAGATCACCAGAAAGAGAATAAGGTATACGAAGTATAAAGAACATATCCTGGTGTGACTTACTGGGCAGAAGTGAGGGAGAAATTTTCAGGCACTGCTGGAATATTGTTCTTCCATATCATGGAAAAGAAGGCAGAGGAGTATTGCCTTGAGTGAGTTTTCTGTCTTAAAGATAATATTATATCCTTCCATTTTCTAAGCTATCAATGATACATTCAGTAATTGTCTCTTTAAGTAATAAACCACAAGGCACAATGACAGGGACAGAAGGATTCCAAGGAGAGGCAGCTGGGTTTTGGATTCTAGTTGAAGGTCTGCTGTGCCCTGTAACAATAATTTGCCTTTTTCTCTGCTGCACTGCCTACATTCAGCAGGCTTGGGTAGATTACATCCGAGGTGTGGCCAAAGCAACCAAAACCCTTACAGACTTCATTTGCCTCACAAGCACAGAAGAGGAAAAAGATCAGAAGGAATGAACCTGTTTGGACTTAAGAAACAGAGAACATATTTACCATTCTCCTCTTCAATATTTACAAACCACAGCCACAAAATTTTGTTTTCCATTGTCTTACTGTAACAATAATCTTTCAGTGTCCCCAGCTGAATAAAAAAGTGATGTCAAGGGACTGTCATCCATCCTTTTTATCTTGTATAGCATTTCTTATACCTGCTCCCAGAGTGTAATAAGAAGGACCAGGGGCTGGAAGAGGTTGACAAGACAATATGTTTTAATCACTGTAAATTTACTTTGCAGATGCTGTCGGCTAAATCATTCTGTAACTTTGCACATACAGACACTTTCATCTCTATCTCCTTTTCTGAAGGACAGGCAAAAAGGTGCTTCTAGTGAATGATGCTTCTCGCTGAGGAGACGGACATTTCAAATCATAGCTTCCCCTCAAAGTATCAGGTAGGCAGGAGGTCCCTCCACCCAAGGTTGTTAAAAGCAACACTAACTGCAGCGTGGTGGATTGTGCTCCTGTGACAGGCAATGCAGGGCATTGACATAGGGGTCTATGACAGCCCTGCTCCTTTGAAATACAGTAACAGCAACCACATTTTTTTTACTTGTGGGTTTTTTTTAAAAATCTGGGCTCTGGCTGGAACCAACCCCCCCCCCCCATTTTTCTTATATTTGTACATATGTTTCCTCTTGTATCTGTAATATTCTTTCTAGTTTTCTCAATTCTGAAAATCCATTATTTATATAATCACTAAAAAGGAAAAAAGATATTTATTTCAGGTCCTTAATACTAATGTGAAAAACAAATGGCTGATCTGTGAGAAGATAATAATTGTATTTTTCAAGTGGTTGAGCAGAGTTGGTAGTGCTTTGGTAATAAAGCAGTGAAGTCACTGCTTTATTGACAGAGCTATTACAGGATATTTTAATTTTCATTCATAAAACTTCAGGGTTTTGTTGTTTTTGGTTTTGTTTTTTTTTGTTTTGTTTTGTTTGTTTGTTTTTTTTTTTTTTTTAATGCCTGATTGTGCAAAAATAAAAAAAAATTTCCATTAAGCACCTACTGAGTAAGAATCACTAAAGAGGAGACATTACAGTGCTTTCTTTACTGTTTAACACGACCTGGAAATGCTTGTATATCATCCTGGAAACAGAAAAAAAATCAAAGAATGTGAAAAACAGTTGTATTTGTTAAAAATGTTTGAAAACTTCCATGACTTGTCTTGAAGAACCAGGCTTATTTTGCCATGAATTTTTGGAACTTTTGGTACCTCATTGCTCTGAGACATTAGCTCTTGGCTGTTAAGGACTCTGGTACCAAGATAAATGCTGTATATGACATGGGTGGGCACAGATATATTTCTCATTGCAGGAGATAACCTCTTTCTGGACGCACTGGCTGTCCACTACCCCGTCTGTTGTTTCAAATTGTGACATGTAGACCTCTGGAAGGAATTAAACAGAAAGTTGGTCAATAAATAAACTTTGTTTTCATGACAGATTAAGAAAAAAATATTAGTTTGGAAGCATGTTGTCATTGAAACACAATTCTTTTTTCCAGTGGCAAGATAGAGATATTTTGATTTTGGTTTTCAAGTTTTAAAAGAAAAGTAAAATAATTAGTGTTTGGAAAATGTGTTTTATTTTCTGTTTAGACAAGAGAAAAACTTCTGAGCATCTGCATGAACTTTGAAATAAACAGAAGTTTCTAGCTTTGAAAGTTGTATGAACAAGAGCTCTAAAACTCAGGTATTACTTCAAAAGAGAATTCAGGTGTGGGAGAGTGCTCAGGAGCTGACTAAGCCTGAGATTAGTTCCACTACTTAAAACTTAGTGGTCACAACACCGAGGTCACGGGTTCAATCCCCGTATGGTCCAGTCACTTAAGAGTTGGACTTGATAATCCTCCCTTCCAACTCAGAATATTCTGTGATTCTGACTTAGGTTAGTCCATTGCTCTAGATAGTATGTGACAGAAATCAGGCCTAGTGGTGGTAGCATTTCATCAGATTTAAGAGGCAGCAGCATGTTTTCAAGTCTGTGGATGTCATGGTATTCAATGGCTTATGTGAAAAGTAAATCCAATAAGTCCCAGAGGTACAGCAACTTGAAAATATATTCAAATAAATTATGAATTTAAATGTATTTGAATAAGCCATTTTGTTGAATAGGCAGTAGAAGGGCTGGTTTTCATGGTGAGGTATAAGAACAGATGTCATAAACACTAATTATTAGATGGAAAAAGTGTGAAAGTAAGAATTTCTAAAGCTCTTGACATTGATCCAGGTCAGTGGGCATTGAAGTTATTGGAAAATTCTTCCACTGTGCTCAATAGTTAGGCCAACACTGAGTGCCTTTAAATATCTCCTATAGTTTTATCTATTAGTGGCAACATTTATGAATCATCAGTATAAACACACAGTACATTTTCAGTGAAAACCTCAATTTGAAGAAAGAGCAATTCAGATTTTCCCATTTTACTCTTTTGGTAAAGGCTGGATAATTACAATAATTTAAACAATTAGCAAGCTGAGCTTGTTCAAAATTAAATAAAAACAACCCCCTTTTTTTGTTATGAAAATGTTCCCTTAGGCTTTTTCTCCTTATTTCTTAATTTTTTTCACACAATCATATCAAGTCTTATCAAGTTAAGATGTTTAACAGAAATATCAAAATATGTTGATTAGTGTAATGCTATAGCATTGCACAGCTTTTGCATGTCATAAAATTTCTAGTATTTCATATGAAAAAGATAGTCCCTGACTAAAATAATTTTAGGAAGGACATTATCATTAAAGCAAATATAAGAGTGGAACCAAATGAAATTTTAAATTGGCTTCAGTGTCCTTGATTAAAAGCAAAACCAAAATCAAAAACAAACCCAAGAAAAGTAATTTATCTTAATTTGTTGGGGCCAAGAGTTGTCAAAAATAACTGCAAGATTTGGGTTGCTCATTTATAGCTTTTTCTTTCCATATATGTTACTACAGATTGTAGAAGTTTTGTAAGTGAATGTGAGAAGCCATGTAGACAGAGTCATGTAGACTATATAACATAAGTTACGAGGTGAAAAAAGATGTAGTGAGAATTATGTGTCTTTTTCTTGGATACTTTGTACCAGAACTGAAAGTTTAGACTGGACATTAGGAAGCATTTCTTTACCTAGAGAGGTGGTCAAACACTGGAACAGACATCCTAGAGAGGTGGTCAATGCCCCAACCCTTTAAGTGTTTAAGAGGTATTTGGATGATACCCTTAAAAACATGTGTTAACTTGGTGAGTCCTTGGTCAGGCAGGGCAACTAGATGATTGTTGAAGGTTCCTCCCAGCTGAAATAATCTATTCTATTCTAGTCTGGTCTAGTCTATTCTACCAGAAGAGGTATTTCAATTTTTCTGATGCATTAATCAAACTTCTCAACTTGTCTGTTTGGGTGTTTATGTATTGAAGGTATTATATCTAACATACAGGAAATTTTACTTTAATAGTATGAATTATTTATCAGAGCTTATCTAAGGGCTGTGCCACTTCAACTTTGCTAATAAGTTAATTAGTACCTGATGTTTTTAAATGTCCATTAGGACAATTTCAGCCAAGCCTTTAAAATAATGCTTTAACTCTATGAAGTAAACCAGGAATCATACAGAGAAAGTTAGCCAGGAAGTTATTCAAACAGAAAATGAATAATTTCTAAAGCTTTATGGGATGTCCAATTCACATACAATGTCCATGCCAATGGGTTATTATACATACTCAGCTGGACAACACCCTGTATTTTAATTTAAAGGATAAAGAAACAAGTTGCAAGGAATTTTTTAATGAAGAGAGGAACAAAAAACCAAACACACAGAAAACTGAAAATGGCCTGAGTGCAAAAACGTGGTCAGTAATTGCATTTCAATTTTTCTCAACACTGCTTGCAAGAAGAAAAAAAATATCCCAGGGCCAATAAGTTTTGTTGTTTGTAGTATGGATGGGATGACAATTTCGTGTCCTGTTGCTGAGTTGATCTGATCTCATTCGGCCTCAAGACCTGGTCTTTCAGATGCTGCCTCCAGCATGGTGCTGTGATGTCACAGGTCCCTGTGAGGGAGGAAAACTTGCTGTTCCTCCTATGAAAAGGTGGTGCAAGTCCCATGGTCTCAATGTGCCTGATCTTAGCAGGGGAAAAAGGAGGTGTAAAGAAGCAAAGTGGGGCTGACCTGCTGTGGGAAGCGCACAAGGATTAGTGCTGCTGACTGAGCCAGCACATTGCTGCTTGATGATTAGATTAGTGGATTTTCTCATTTCTGGGATTCAGACTGCTGCAGCTGATCATCAGTAATGAGGTCTAGGAATGGAATTGCTCCTGATCTCTAGTGATGTGAATTCTACTAACACAGCATTTAAAGACACTACTCATAAGGCAAGGTAATTCTAGAGATGTCTCCTGCAGATACCCAGAATTGCAATGAAGCATTAATCTTTCCTCACTTCCCAAGTGCTTCCCACAGGGGTTCCAAAATTTTTTCATAAAGAAATCAAAAAAACCCCCTAGGAAGTCTGTCAGGGAGTGATTTTTTTTTTTTGATTTTTTTTTTTTTTGGTAATTTTAGAGTGGGAAAAAAATAAATCTTTTCAATCACTCAAAGTCAGGATGTGGACCTTCCTGATGTCAATTAAAAGCAAATTTTTATTCTCATTTCCTAAACAGAATGACTCTTCCAGATAGCTGCTTCTTTCTTTTCCATACCAGGCCAAACCCACATTTCTTTGGTTACCATACCTAGGCAGCCTGTCACTCAGGCCATTCCTTCAATAGTTTTTCCAAAAATCAGCAGCGCAAAGGGGTATAAATTGTGACAGCTATGAGTTGTCTGGTTTGACACAAAGAGGAGATTGCGTGGGACAGATCCATACTACATCATGGTGCCCTGTACAAGGATAACTGAGATAGCTGTGAGGGAAAAATGCTGTGTCCTTATGTGGTCTTCAAAACACAGTTCTTGTGGTCAGAATAAATGGACATATAAAAATCTTTCAACTCCTCTTCCTTGGCTCACTCCTTTACAAGGCAGTATCACTTTACATAAAGCCTAGAGATTTTGTAATATGCAACAGGAGGAAATTTAAACAAATTACAGATTAAATACCCTAAATTTGTAACTATAAACTTGGCATAAAATATCGTTATTTTAATGTCTTTATTAATCTCACTCCATGAATTTCTGACAGTGAAATACTATCTAGAAAGAAAAACTCCATTCCGTTTCTAGTTCTTTGCTATGTCTTCCTCTTTTGACACATAAAAAAGCCTTGAAATGCAACTGGATGAGGTCCAACCAGTGTTATTTGCTACTTGTGCTTGTTTTTTGGCTCTCATCCGACCCTGGGCTAGATCCATCATGCCTGGTGTCTCAGGGGAATCAGGGAAGTGGATGTGGCCAGCCAGGCTGAGGCGAGAAGGTGGGATCAGAGGAAGAGAAGGCCAAGGGGGAAACATCCAGCTCTGCAGCTGCTTTCGCAAGGATGGGTCTGTAGCCATGCTCCAAGGGGGATGACTCAGAAAACAGAAGGAGCTCTGTCAGGAGCTTCTGAGGTAGCTCCAGCAGCTTTGGTTCTACTTTTCAAACAAGCTGTAAGGAGCTGGTTTGGATTTTGTCCTATTTTTAAAAAAAATTATTTTAGGTTTTGTTCCCCCTCCATCTCTCCTCCATCCGCGACAACTGCAACTGTGGAAAGCTGTGTTGGTTTTTGAACAGTTCTAATAGCACAGCTCACATCTTGTTAAAATACTGAATTCTTTCCCTTCTTGAACAAGTTTCTTGTCCCTGCCCTATGCCCCTTCCTTGCCATCCACATGTTGAAATGTTTCCTCTTATTATGCAGTGTTTAGCATAATAGCAATAGATTTTCCTGCTGTGTACTACAGTACTGGAAAACATTTAAATATTATCCACAAAGCTGACCCTTTTTATAATCACTTCTTCTGTTCTCCTTAGTAACACAAAATAATTCTTTAGTTGAGCCAGCTAATATCTCCAGTTTAAGTGCTTCCAAAAGCCCTTCAGTTGTGTGCACATTTAGGTTTCCTCCATGCTTTCTTCTTCCATCCCTGTCATTCAGTTTTCCAGTCCAATGGTTTTTCCATTCCTGTTTCCAATAAGCTCATTTTAAAGTTCCAAACCACTATTATATTCTCCAATAATTTCTTTCTTTCTTCATGTTATTATTCATATTAGGATATGCCACTATCTTTCAATTTGCAAGTTACATCTAAGTTGTTGTTTTTTTTACTCTATGCTTCTGAAAGATGTAAAAAGTATTCTTAGATTTCTGTAACCAATTTGCTAACTTTATTTTTTTTTCAAAACAGAGTATTTTTTCTCCTTTTCTTGATAAAAAATCAATAGTTACCAAATGTAGAGTTGCTCAGAAGAGCAAGTCCGTTACCTTATTCTTCTCTATTCTATATTCTATATTTTCCATGGATGAGAAATGGGGTATGCACAGCCCATCTTTTCTTTTCTTAAATGTCAGTTTTCTAACTGGGCTTGAAATCAAAATTCATTTTTTAATTAATTCTTTTGCTATTTATGCTGCATCCTGAATGAATATGGATCAGTAACTCTAATAAATTAGTATTCAGGTTTTATTTTCAAACCAATTGGAAAGAACAATTACCATTTTCCTAGATGAACAGGGGAAAATGGCTACTATATTACAGTGGGTTTGCAACGTCTGCTTTTCCATGAGATATCCTGACGGCATGACAAATATTTCAAACACTAAGGAACCATGGCATTAACTGCTCTGAGAGTTAATTTTAACAGTAAAGATCTTAGCTCAGAAAAAAATGTTAAGCAAATGCATAAGACTGAGCCAAGCACAGAAGAGGGAAAGCTGGAAGAACATTTCAAAATGAGAGGACCTCAAGGGAGAAGGACAGATAGAAGCATGATGAATTGCCCACCAGCAATAATAAATCATATGTACATGTTACATCTGTGAGAAAAGGCTAATGATTATATTTGTTTCAAAACCCAAATGCCAAAGGAAATCTTGCCTCAGACTCTACTTTATCGCTTATTTATTTCTATGCCATAGTTTGGAAGTAAAATAATGATTTTTTTTTTTTCGTTCTAGGTACAGAAAAGAGCCCTGTGCTAAAAGTGATGAGATAACTTGCTGCTTCCAAAAATGCTCGAGATCAAAAGATTAAGCATTCTAGAACAACTGAAGTGCTGCAAATTGGAAAAAAATGTTGCATTGGGTTGATAATGCAAGATCAGAACTCTTTACTTTTTTATGTACAAGGTTTTCCTTTTTATGAAACAGTAAGATGATCAGGTTTAAAAGTAGGTAGTATGGGAGTTTCTGGAGTTACCTGCTATGAATATATCATCCACTGTATTTAACTTGTTTGTTTGTGAATGGACCATGAAGCATACAAAGTTGCTATTCAGAACTGTTCACAAAGTAATGACTGAATAACTGAATATAAATCTTCTATCTGTGAAGATTTCACTGCAGCTTGTCTATTTGCAATATATGTTTGGTCACTTGCAACACAAGTCCTTGTTAAGCTTCTTTGGCTGACATAAATATTTCTGTTATAATGCAAGTAATAAAGAACTGAAGTTCTGCCTCAAAGGGCACTCAGCCCTTTGTGTTCATAGCATTATTTTAGTGTTCATAGCACTATTTAAGGGTTCATAGCATTAAACCTATCAATTCCACATCCTTCAAAAGATAATAATAACAACAACCACAATTATAATTATTACTACTACTACTAGGACTACTACTACTACTAATGAGATGGTTCTTGAATTTTGCCAAAAAATATACATAGTCCCAGCACAAAAGGGTGGTAATTCTGGTATTCTGGTCTTCAGGGCTGTGCTGGTGAGGGGCAATGTTATTTCTCAGCTAAAGTGCTAAAGAAAGGTAAGGTGGAAATTTCTTCACAGTATCAATGCTTTGGGCCCATTTTGTCCTTTTTTTGTTACTCTTCTCATTAGCAATCCGTTCAGTCCACCACTCCACATCGCTGGCAGAGATCATGACATGGCAAGTGTTTCATGCTTACTGCATATCCTTACTTAAACCTTTAGGCCACAGGATGTTGTTTGGGGGAGATTCATAGTCTACACAACACTGCTTCAGAAACCAGGAGTGGTACTGGGAAGGGATGGGCTTCCTACTTGCAAATGTTGAGAACTGTGAGATGGTGGAGCTCAGTGGAGTGGTACATCAGTGAAGGTGTGCAGCTGACTATCCATAACACATGGAGAATATGGTTTTTTTAGTCATAAAATCAATCATCAAAAATATGCAGTTCTACAGAAAATATTTGTGTAAGGTATGAATTTAGTGTACTGCTTATGTTCCTCTCATGTCATTCACTGAAATTTTCCCTGAGATACAAATGTATTTTCTGCCATATTGACTTTGTGACTTTGTAGAGATATATCTGAATGAAGGTTTGGGTTGGCCTTTTTTTTTTTTTGCCTGGAGGAGGACTGATCTAAAATATTTGGTTTTGCCAGGCCATGGTCCACTGAGGTTCCAGCAGGAGTTCTGCAGAAACTGAGACCTCTGCTGTCCCAGGGTGGGGGATGCAGAAGCAGTACCACTGTGTTGTGTGTTCGAATGCATGGAACAGATGGCTGGAGATGCTCAGGACATTCAGGAAGGAAGGGACATCCTTTGGGTCAAAGCAGTCCGTTCTCTCTCACTGACTGAAACACAAGACAAAAATGAGGAAGTGTGTTCTATGTTTGCCAAATTCTGTTTGATTAAATTGCTGTACTTCTGTAAATTTTCTGCCATGATAATAACAAAATAATGCTTCATACATTGTCTTATGAAAATTAATCAACTACTTCCAAGGAAGGAAAAGTTCTAGCAATTTCCTGAATTGTTTTTGAGTGGCTGTTCTGTGAAGTCACAATACCCTGCTGCGTGCTACATTACATTTTAAAGCATCAGGCAGATTAGAGTTTATATCTATTTGGAAATAAGGGCCAACGATATTTGGGTACAGTTTTCTTTAGTTGTGTATACTTGTATATACTTGTAGGGTCAAAGTGCAGCTGAGATGGAGAAGTGGTCCCACAGATTATATCTGCTATGCAGGCATGAGTCCTGCCTAAACATATGATTTAGTAAACAAAATGTTTGGATTTTTTTTCTATCAGTACCTATTCAGATGCTAGTGAAGACATTTGAGTAACTCCTTCACATTTTCTACTGGCTGAGCCATCAGTCTGACACAGCCTGTGTGCTATAGAATTCAATTTGATGACAGAATACCTATATTAAAATATGATTCTGGAACAATAGTGGATATACAGATGAGCAAGCTCACCCAGCACAGATTTCTCATCTCCATTTTTTCTCTTATTTTATGTTTTTTTCCACATAGGAAGTCATCAAAGTTATATTTTTTCTGATTAACACATTCCTTCATCAACTATAATTGCAACCATTAAATTAGATTGCCTCCTGTTAATCTTCCACTACTTCAATCCTATTATGCAGAGAAATAATGTAAACTGTCAGAGTGAGAGGATGCAAGTGCCAATCTTGAAACTAAAGAAAAATATTGTTTTAATAAAAAGCCTTTCCATCACAGTGAACCTTAAAGCAATATGAGATGACATTTTCTGAAACCACAAGAAATATGCATAAAAAATTGGAAACATTTTCATTAACAGGAAGAAATAAACATCGTATCAAAGCTGATGGCATTCTCGCATGCATCATTTGTATAGCTCAACAGACAGCCTAGAATTAAAGGGGCCCTCAGGCAAGGAATTGAAGAAGCAAATAGGAGCACTTGAAGTCTTAATTTATATCTCAATATAAAGTTTATAAGGCTAGATAAAAAAGTAGGTACTGGAAACATTAAGTCCCAACAGTCTAGCCAGTCTGATTAATATCTCTCTGAACAGAACTTACATTAAGACAGTCCAGGAAAGACACAGCTGGGTTTAAAACGCACAACTGCCAGTTTGGCACATAATGGAGGTGGAATACTTCCTCTGGAGCTAACTTATGTTGAAATACCATATTAATCTT
>JAYRBT010000114.1:35174598-35186268 GCA_036023395.1 Myiotriccus ornatus | reverse complement strand
TTTTGATATCTGAGATAGTAAGGGAAAAAATGCTGATTATCAGAATAAGTGGAATTATGTTAGCTTTGATATGAAGAGTAAAATAATCATATTTAGAGACATCTACAGCTTGCTTATTATCTTAATTTCTATGGTGACTTGGGAACACTGTCATTGTTGGATCTTAAGAAATAATTGTTCATTCAGAAAACATATGACTGGAGTGTCAAAAGAGAAAGAAAAAAAAAGAACCAACAGAGTATTTTCATAAATCTCTAGCTCATTCATTTTCATTCCAAGGTTTCTCCATCAGTTTTTCACAGGATAATTTTTTTTTGCTGCAGGTTATCATAAAGGTATTCTCAGAATTCATTCAGGCTCCCATTTGTAACTATTATTATTACAGTAAGTACTTTCCCTGCAACAACAAAGGTTCTCTTGATATTTTTTTCAGGCTTATTCAGGCTATTTCTACCTCTGCAGTCCTTCTTTCCCTGGTGCAGCAACCTGGCAGTCCTCCAGCTGTGGCCAGCAGGGATTAGTTGCTGTCCTCAATCAGGACAATTATTTCTGTTTACAAAGGGGTTGAAAGCTGCTTAAAGGTACAATGTGTGTTTTTATGACCTTATTTTTCTGAAAGGAGTCCCCCTCAGCACATTCTGCTGCTGAGAGCAGGGGGCAAAATTCACTCAGTGCTCCTGAATTTAGGAGAGGTAATGTTTCAAAGGAGGAGATCCTTGAGTCTTGAGCAGGGACACCTGGGAGACCAGGTCTGCAGCTATGCTGTTTGGGTTAACCTTGCCAGCCAAGGACATAGGGATTGGACTCATGCCTGTCATCTGCTATGCGAGGTTTTGATCATAGACATCTCCAGGTGGTTGTGAACAAAACTTACGTATGTAAAATGTGACTGAGAGCATGAGGAAAGGATAGTCACTGTGTTGCCAGTGGGTGCAGGAATGACTTTAAGGATGAAAAGTAGTTTCTCCACGGAGATCTGTCCATCACAGAATGTATTATATGATGGCATGCACTCAAAGGTAAGGGAAGAGAAAACAGGAAAATGGTAAGCACAGCAAAGAGGGATTGGTGGGTGACAAGAAAAAGAGGCAAGGAAAGAAACACTGAAATGCAAGGTAAATATGGAAGTGCCCATGTGGAAGGAAGGATGGAAAAAATGAGAGAAGAAAGCTGCACAAAGATGATGAAGGGAACTAAAGTGAAAATAAGCAAAGTGATTCAGAGAACAAAAGAGTGTGAAAAAGTCAGAGTAAGTTGAAGCAGTCACTGGAAAGAGACATAAGGAAACTGACCACATGTGCTCCTGTTGGGTTGGGTGATGAGGGGAGCTGGCACATTTGCCACGGTCAGCACCCAGCAACCCCATAGATCAGGCACAACAGCCTGCTCTTCCAGGTACATCCTTAGACCTTTATCCTTCCACCCTAAGCTGACATAATAAAAAGTGAAAGTACTACCTGAAGTACACGAGCAAGTCAGTCCCTGCTGAGCTCCTTCCCTGTCTATGAATGTGATCCATCACACAGGGAAAAGCCAGTTGGCACCAGTGGGGTGAGGCACCACTGATGTCTGAGGAGAGAACCCACTACCCCTAGTGCTGCCCTCAGACAACCTGCCTTTCTTACTCAATTTTCCATTACATTGTCACTCTGTCAGTGGCAATATCTGTGTAGCACATAGATTTCTGACTGATGAGAAAAGGCTTGTCAGAAGCAGATAAGGCCTTTTTGTTGCAGAAATTCTCATTCTGTGTCCTTGTCTCTGTCTGTCATATCTCTATATGAGATATATTTCTAAACTATCTACTTTGGGTTCTAAGCAAAAGGTGTATTCTTAATACTATGAAATATTTTCCAAATCAGTTTATGTATATGCTGGAGTGTGGAATAGGGAGACTAAATAAATCACAATTATCTCATCATTTTTATGATAAAAATTATTATATATTTGCAATCTAATTACAGAGCAGTTTAATGATAATTGAAAAGTTATGAGTGCATTGTAGAGTGAAACATTTTAGGAAATCACTTTTTTTGTACAATTTGTCCATCATTGTTTGTCTAAAAAATACAGTTATGGAATTGCTTGTATGATATTCTCAAAAACATTTTGCTAAAAGGAGTTATTTTTTTCAGATTTGAAATAGTGTTTGAGTGCTTTCTTTCTCTCATCCCCAAACCTTTACATTCAGTCGTCCATCTACAAACCACGAAAATTCTTCTGGTGTACAGACAGCTCTTCATCACATCCTCAGGTGCTTTTTGAGATAAGATGGAAATGGAACGTAGAAGAGCATCTGTATTTTGGGTGATAAGGTGATAAAACACAGTGACACAGTGATTAATAGTATGTCCAAGATATACACAGAGTAATTTTTCTTTGTTTGTTTAAAAGAAATGGAGCTTTGCACTTGAGGCTAAGCTTCGGACTGTTAATTGGGAATTGTCAGAATGAGATGCAAGTGCAGTAAGGTTACACAGCTGAAGCAGAATAAAACTTTTACAAACAATGGATAACTGCATACCATTTACCTGTTATGCTTTGCATTAGATTTCAAGCATTTTGAATAGCAGTGATCTTCATGGTCACAGTATCCGAGAGAGAACTGTGATCTACTGGAGAAACATTGCAGGGAAAGTGTAGTAGCAACTCTGTTATTTCTTCACTTGATACATCTCTAGTACCCACCTCACACTGTTTCATCTCAGCCTGTTTTGGAGTGAGAGCTAAGACCTGGCTCTCAATGGCCTTACTTCATGTTGGGAAAGAGAGCTGGTTCTGAAGCTATTCTGGTCTACACACAAACTGTAAATTTGGGAGATCCCTTTGAACCATTGTTTTGCAATGGTAAATCAATGTGAATATGTGGCAGAGACCCATTTTGTCAATAAAAGAGCAAAAAGGTCCTGGACGAAGCCAGGATTCAGCCTGTTTACTACTTATGGATGTTGAAAAGCAGAATGTAAAGCATCACCAGTGCCCATCAGTGGACCGTGCCAAACCTTAACTAGGAATGAGCCCTGCACACCTGAGCAGCATGTCCTGCTCCCTAAAGAAGTGCCAACAGGTTTCAAAATAATGACACTGGTGGTGAGTGGACTGCAGCATGTTTTCCTTTTCCGTTGTTACCCACAAGGAGGGGACTAATGATGTTGTTGCTTCTGTTGGCAACATTATACTTTGAATTGAACTTGGGGCACACGCCGAAAGGCTTCCATGGCACTTCAGCCTTCTCTGTGATGCCGAAATGAACCTGTAGGGTGCTTCCTGAATTGCAGCAACTTCTTTTAGGCATAAAATAGAGAAATCTAAACCACACAGCACAAAATATTTTTTACAGTGTAAATGCCCTTGCTTAAAAAGCCCACCAAATTAGCTGAATCCTTTCTATTGTTCTTGTTGAGGTTTTAGCTATGAAAAGGGAAAGACTGAAAAGAAGCACTGACAAATCACTTATTTCAAAACTGGAAAGAAAATTTTTAAGTGCTCAGAAAATTTGTACACAGAGCTATTTTAAAATTAAAAACAGAGTGATGACATCTTGGAATGAATGCCTAGAGAGTTAGAGAGCACAGGGTAAATTAGTTTCAGATGGATGACAGATATATTTAAAAAAAATCTTTAGTGAGTTAGAAATCTAAATCTTCCTGTCAGTCATGACTAAAGGCACTTAGAGAGACTGTTTTTATCAAAGTATGACTTGAGATCCTGAGTCACAAACTTCCTTTGAAAATTGTTTAAATATAAGACAGTTTTCTTTGAAAAGTGGTAATATGAGAAATTTTAGATAGGCTTAGATGGGGGAGGTTTGCAAGGAGATTTACTGAGTATTGTTGAGATGAGACTTCAAGAAAATAGAGTTCTTGGAAACCTCAAGACTTGGCTAAAGGTTCTCAGGCTGCTTACTGACACTTCTGTTGCTCATTTCCCCAAATGAGCAGCAGTAGAGGCAACAGGAGTAGATGAAAATATGATGGTCACTAGCAAAAGCAGATTATGTTTAGGTTTCAATAGTAAGCAATAAGGAAAGAAGTAATTTTGCCCAGAATTTCAAGCTAAATGTAGCAATCTATCCTATAATGTTCCAAAAGAAAAGGATATTAACAGAAAGAATTTGTATTACTGTTGCTAAAACCTGTGTAGGCATCTTGCAACAATCACAAACATTTCCATTTAATCTTCCTGTAGGAAGTGCTGTGTGCGTTCTGATTTCTCATCCATCTTTGTACTCCGTGTGCTCTGATCTCTAACATGGAGAACAAGATGGTTTCAGTTTATTTATTTAATTTAGCTACTAATGAATGAGTTATTCTCCAGGTTTGAGAGATATTGATGTTTTTTCACATTGTACAGCTTAAGAACATTTGTTCACAAATTGCAAACTCTGTTACCTCTCTGTTTGCCAATACTTTGTGTCCCAAATCTATAGATTTTATGGCAACCTTGTGATACAAATTTGGGATAAGGATTGCTCTGATCCTAATATTGAAGGCACACAGTCTGAACAGTGTTAGAATTATTTATCAGGAGTGTACAAATACTAATGTCCTTCGCAAAAGCCAAAGAAATTTAACCTTTCTTTATAAACTTATATTCCTTATATACAGCAGAACTTCTGCATGGCATGTATTTACAGTCAACACACTATGGTAACATCTCTGTTGAAACATGAATCTTTGGTGTTAGTTTGAAAATATTTGTGTAAGGATTAGACAAACACTGCACTAGAAGCAGTCGCATTTCCAGTGTTATGAGGTTGGCAATTCCAGTAACCTATAACTTGTATCCGTAATTCAACACTCTAAATGGTTTTTTTCAAGATTTTTTTGGAACACCTATACGCTTTCTATGAGCATCAGGGTCCTGATCTAGCTGCTATCAAGACATGAAAATGTATCATATTAAAATATATTTCAGGAGATGCTATCAGAATCTTTGCGACCAGTTTTTAAGCTTGGATCTCTGATCAATACTGACAATTTTTTTCTCAGTCTTTTGATAGGATTTCAATGAACAGGTTATTTTCAGGAAGCCATGTTATAACCAGGCAAACTGTAAGACTATTTTACATAAACAAACGTGAATAATCTGTTTACACCAAGTACAGAATATCGCAAAATAAGCTTGATTGATTTTTAGGCAGACATTTTCAATAAAACCAGCCACCCACAGACATATTTAATCACCTTAGTAAAGAGGACTTGATTTTCTACGGCAACTGAACATCTGCTGTCTCCAGTAACTTCCCAGATACTTTGAATTTTTTGTTCCAAAACGGATGTCCAGAGCACCCTTTGAGTGATTATTTGATGTTCCATCTGGTCCAGGAGTGCTACCATATTTGTACAACTCCTATTTTTTAGATGCAAATTTGTAAGCAATGTTGTTTACTTTTGAGGGCCTAAGCCCCATCAGCCTCACTGGGCTTAGGATACATTTAGGCTAGGACACGTGCTCTCCTGGATATGACTGCTTTCTCAGTCAGAATGTATGCTAATAAAAGTAGCATTTTGCATCTCTTTTAAAAAGATCAATCTGATTTTTTCCCCCTCTGAGCCTTTGTAATGCAAAATAACCTGTCTTTCTGTGGCATTTTGCATAACAACTTGAAATGAGAAGCCTTAGTGGACTATATAGTTTGAATTAGATGATCCTCTCATTCAGACACAACCTGGCTGTTACTACCTGCTCCTGGAGTAGGTTTCCATAAAGCAGAGTAGCTCCAAATTAATGTGACCTGCAGGTCTACTCCCTGTCATTCATGCCCATTGACACTTCCACAGGGTGTTTATTCCTGTGGCTGGGAGCAGTGATCTTCTGAGAGCCCCAGGGAGGCTGTTGGAGTTATATCTGCACTTGTGGGCAAAGCTGGGTTAGTGCTAATCCTACCTCCTTAGCACATCTAAAATGTACATGCTGTCTCTTTGCTTAGATGCATGTGTAAATATCTTTATTAGATACTGTCAGAAAGGGATAATCAATCAGTCCTGGCAATTTTAGATTGATAAATAAATTTTGATTTGATGAGCTAATTTCAATTTTGATGATGAAATATGAAATAACAATAGAAAAAGAGCAGAAAGAGCTTCTGAACAGTAAAACCCTAGCAAATGCAGATGTGATATAGAAATGAAAGCTGTTGCACAGCTTTCCTAACTGGCAGGTGTTATCATGGGCTTTAATAATTTTATTTTACTAAAATCTATTTTTACATACAGTTGCTTAGATGAGGCGGAAAGCACATTTGCTGAATTTTCAAGTCAGGCATTTGATTTTAGAAAGCCAGAAATTTTGTTGTCTAACTTTGTTGTAACAGGGTGATGACCAGCAATTTCATTTGGTGGCCCAGGCATGAAAACCTTCTTGAACTGTTAGAGGAATTCAGATGCAGCACAGAGTGAACTACTCTTGTCACCTGAAAAAAATTAGCATGCTTCAAAATCACTAAGTTCTTTTTATTTCCAAATTTTATGAGATTTTTGTTGTTCATATTAAAAATTGTTTTATAGGTATGGTGTCCCACCCTAAGGAGAAGGGAGAACTCAAGATTGATAGGTATCTGTTCTCAAAAAGGAATGACAAAAGTCAGAGGGCCCTCAAAAACTTACAAAACCTTACTAGTGAATTACACATTTGGCATGGAAATTGGTATGTTAGTTCATTTTCTAGTGAATCTTCACATGGCAGTGGATACCTCTCTATGGCCCCCTTTTCCAGCCACATCCTGCTTTTTCTCACAGTGTGTTCTCACCAACAATCCTTGATTGACTCTGTGGTTGTCCAGCTATCGGCGTTTCAGACACGCATTGGGTCCCTTATCTTCAGAGCTTCTTATGATAGGAAAGACAAATTCCAAACAAAATTTTGATATTTATTAACACTGAATCCATGGTCTATTTACAGATATATTGCTTCTTTGCAGCATGAATTGTATTAAACATCATGATGCACTGCACCACAACAAGAATTCATACTCAATCCAAATCAGGAATGACTGACATAAACTAAACATTTCTCTTACAAGTAAGCATTCTTCTAAACTTGTACATTCTTATTGGATTCAACCCTCAGGTCTCATTAGTTCAAAATGGAAAAGAGTCAGTTTTGCTTCATTTAAAATGGTTAATTCATGTTTCCATGTCAGAATTTCAAAAAGTGCTCTACCAGAAGTGTACATTACTTTGATATTGCATGGACAAATTTTGCCCTTGGGTATGCATTTTTACCTTCATGTGTAAGACAAGAATTTGACTTACAATTTACAATTAAGCAAAGACAAAAAGTTAAATTTCTAGCTTGATATAGAGAGACATGAAGCAATTTTATTTTGAGCCAAATCAAGCATGCTTAATTCAAAATATAACGCTGCCTTTTTCAAGATCAAAAAGCCTAGATTTTAGAGACATTTATGTTCTAGTTTTATGACATATCTTAGTGCTCCAGTCTGCTGGAAATCCAAGTGTAACTTTCTTCTCTGTTGGGAAAATTTCAAGCTGCTTCACAGATATCAAGTCTTAATGGCTAGATTTGAATACAACCTACAGCGGGTTGTTCACAGTTTCTCTTGGTGACAGTTTTTCACATGTGCATGGCCACAGTATCTATGAATTAATAGCTCACTTATGACCATACTAAGTGCCAGGCTGAAAAGCTGCTGGGTCAATGATCTCTTCCTACATGATTTTACATTTGTTATACTTTATGTTTTTTACCGTATACGTTCATTTTACAGTACTTCATAAAAGGCAGAAAACATTTCTCTGGAGAGGGTTGCATGCATTGCATTGAATGAGGAATGACTTTTCAGGAAAGAGTATGCTGTAATGAGTTGAAAGAATGATGTGTAAATATTAAGAAGAGGCTGAACTAAGATTTCAGCCTTAGTAGAGAATAACAGGGTCAGACAAGAGAAGCTGAAGGGAATACATATGCACACACAGCCCCATCCTTCAGCCCTGACACACATCCACACATGGAAATGTCCACAACCCCAATCAATATAAATCATGTTATGACCACTGCAAGCACTCAAATGTATAGAAGTGCCCAAACCAGGAGATGAACTTCGGGTGCATACATCACAGTTTTCAAAATATTATTAATATTTTTAAATTTTTATATTTTGTGTTTTTTGACCCATTTATTCAACACATGGGATGCTATTTGCTCCTGGGAAAACCAGACTTGCCTGATAAAAGAGAATTTTTCTTCAGAAATTGGAAGATATATAATGAATGTGTCAGGGAATTACAGCGTAGATATAGGATCATAATTTCTGCCATGGACTTTTTTGTGTACTAGACTAGACTGCGTTGATATCTTGGGGCTGCCTGCACAGATGAAGAATAGGTTAATGACAGTGAACAATAGACATTGTCTTTGAATTTGGTTTTGGGTTGGTTTTTTTATTTTTTGTTGGTGTAGTGGTATAGCAATGACATACAAGTGGGAAAATATGCACAGTTACATCACTTTGGAGTATATCATAAGAAATACTACTTTTTGTGGGTGGATCACAAGTCAGCAGCTGAGTGACTGACAAATTTAATGAGAGAAATCCAGTGATGTCCTGTTTTCTCAGAATTAAAGGAATTTCTCTGATTATTAATAAAAGTGTCCTTATGCCGGGTATTAACAGTGACTGTTGATGATTCAGTGAAGTCTAAAAGTGATACCCTCACCACTTCACCACTTTCATAATCATTATCAGAACCAGTATAAGATGTTTGGAGATCAGTAATTCAAACAGCATCTGCCAAATACAGCAATATTCTATAATATACAACATAGGGGTACAATCACTGCCCTGGTTCTGCTGGCCTCACTATTTCTGGACAAGCCAGGATATCATTGGCCTTCTTGGCCACACTGATGACTCATGTTCACTGTGTTTCATAGTTCCTTGTAGGCCTATACCATCAGCTATTTTTACTGAATAATAGCTTCTCTCACACAGTCCTTTGCTTCATTTCTCTGCTATTTGCAATAGTGTAAATATCTGAACATTTATTTTAATAATGCTTGCTTTAATTTAAATGTGATAGTACAGCTTTATTACTTCTGATCTATCCAGTGAGCTAGAACGCTTTCCTGGATGTTGGGCTGATCCCTTATTTCTCTTCTCCTGCTAATACTCCTATGTTTAAACTCAGTTATCCTCATAAAAATCAGGCTTGAGATCTCCATCAGCTTTGTATCACATGCTGAAAGTGAACAAGCAAACAAACGAACAGACATAATGTTCAGTTTTCAAGGACAGTTCTAGATTTTTTGAAGGTTCCTAGACACCTTCAAATTGGAATGTTCTCTTTTTTAATGTGTTTTTTCCCTCCTACTTCAAGAGAAAGTTTCGGTGATAGGGAAGGAGAGGGACAGTGACAAGGAAGCAGAGGGACAGTACTTTGCTTAGGAAAAGGAAAGATGTTTCGCAGTCACAGCCAGTCTCAGAGCTGATGTTCTCCCTTGGTATGGCATTTAAAGGAGCAAGCACAGTTTAATCATTCCACCAGCAAAGGTAGCTTTGCCCAAGTGTATCTTAACAGACTAGAGTATGAGAGGGAAGAGGGAGTTTTCTTCTGTACAAATTTTTCCTTCTCATTTCTACAATAGTGTAGAACTCTTTCGACAAACACACTCACAGAGAAGCTTGGGTTGGTAGGGATCTCAGGCAGTCATCTCATCCCATACTGAACTCACAACAGAGCTAACTTCAGCCTCAGGTCATGCTGATAGGGGATTAATTAATGTGAGATTTTAATATCTACAAGGAAGGAAATTCTATAGCCCCTCTGTGTTTTCTTCAGCAATCAGTTCATCTAAGACCTAGACTAGGCTGTTTTTTTTCAGTGCAAATACAGATGTTGCTATATGCCCCTGAAGTCCCATTTCACATATTCTATGGAATCCTCTGGATAATTCCTGTTTGCTACACTATCAACCAGACTGACTTCTCCTTGTTTTTTTTTTCAGAGGACTCTGTGATTTTCTTCAATTTTGTCTCTGAAGAACAGGCAAAGCATGTTCATGCCAACTAGTATAAGTTACCTGAGGGAGTCTAAACAGAGAGCTTCAGTGAGCCCATCTCACGTAGTCAATAGAAAAGAATAGCATCTGCAGAAGGTATCCTTGTCCACCCAAGCTCTGACAGGTTTGAAACAAAAGGTTGTCTTGAAATAAAAAAGATGAAATATGTTATTAAAAAAAATTAAAACAAAGTGTTCCAACTTGAAGAACAACTGTTTTTCTACTGACAAAGAACCATTTGTTACATTTGCCTGAATTCACATATCCAAGAACTGCAATTTCATCAAATGAGAGGTTTAAGATTTCTTTCCTGCCCAAATTAATTTTATATAATTAGAGATGAGTTTTAAAAATCTGAGGAAGTGATTTACCTGTCTAGATTTTACATCGGGAAGAAGTTTAAAACAAATATTAGCTCAAATTTAAGAAAAACAGTTATTATTTAAGAAAATTATATTTAAGCAGGCAAACAACTTACGTGTTAGGCAGAGGGTGCTCCATTCCCACTCACTGTTCTACAGCCTGCCATGAGAAACCAACCTTCAGGCAAAGGGGCACTTTGTCTTCCAAGAGGCTGGTGTGAGTGAAACAGGGGAGGAGGTGTTGGGGGTCACGCCAAAGTCTCAAAAAGATTGAAATATTTTTATTTCTTCTCAGTGACCCATTCCACTCCATCTCAGCTGCACGGGAAGCGCAAAAGCATTTTACCGGAATGAGAACTTATATGCAAATAAGTTTCACATTGCATTGAGAAGTGGATTCAAATCCCTGAAGTGCCTGGAAGCCAGGCCTTTGGATCAGGTCCCCAGTGGCTTTTAGTAAGTGAAATTCCTTGGTCCTGGGCTAATGTTGTTAATGCTGTGATTCTCTACACTCATGCAGGAACAGATTGATTTTTTCCATAGTTCTCTAGCATACGCATCAGAAATGGTAGCCCAAGAAGAGTCAACACCATTCAGATGTGTTTATTGATTTTATATACCAATAGCAGCATTATTCCAGTATTTCTGTTTAGTTCTTCAATGATAAACAACCCCAAAACTTCAATAAATGATTATTCACTTGTAAATGTTTTTCCTGATTGATTCTAAGTCAATTGTACATAAGATTGGTTGCTTGAAATGTGACAACAATACTTCTGGGCATTTTTTTAGAAGTTTTACTGAAAGAAAAATGAGTGCTAGGAATTCTAAAGTCCTCTCCCCTAATAGATCAAAGACTGCAAAATTGTGTGTATGTCTCTCAAATTATGTAAAATATCCTTTGTCGAAATTATTTAAATAAACATTCTTTGACTTTTTGCATGTCTGACTACATAAACATTTTTGACCTTCAGAGTGTCCATGTTCACATGGTGATCCAGCTTCAGTTTGCATAATTTTTGCAGAAAAGCTTCAAAATGAATATTCAAAGTGTATTACAAATATTTGGCTGATTCTGATCACTGTGAACAAGTTTCAGGGGTTAAAAAAAGAAGGGTTTGACATTACTCTGTTTCAGTGAAAAAAACAAATATAACATTAAGAGTTATTTAGGTGACAAAAAAAAAAATGCCCAGAAAACATTACCAGGCCACTATATAACACTTTCACGCACCATGTCTTGAAAATTATCTATAATTCTAGTGCAGGGCTCTCAAAAGATTGT
>JAYRBT010000114.1:35149576-35166558 GCA_036023395.1 Myiotriccus ornatus | reverse complement strand
ACAGGGCTACAACCTAGTGCAGGATTTTTATGATATCAAAACTCACAGCAGAATGAAGGCTATAGATAGATATAGATATAGATTAGATAGATATAGATATAGATGATATAGATGATAGATTATATAGATGATAGAGATGATAGAGATGATATAGATACAGATATAGATTTAGATATAGATATAGATTTAGATATAGATATAGATGATATAGATATAGATATAGATATAGATATAGATATAGATATAGATATAGATATAGATATAGATATAGATATAGATATAGATGATATAGATATAGATATAGATATAGATAGATATAGATATGGTGCAGAAATTTGAAAGAGAAAAATATAACTAACTTTTTTTATATGTATGTCTTTCCTTTTGGTCTTATTTTCACTTTTGTGGGCAATTTTTGTAGCTTCTTGAGCTTCTGTTGCAAACTAAAAACCCACAATTTGTTTCAGATGGTTTAACTCCTGTTCAAATACCTCAACCTACAACCCCAAATAAATACCTCAGATAAACCTCTCATTACACCCTTGGGTACATACAATGCCCACAGACACCCACAGAACACATATCCCTCTAAGTTTTTTAGAACAATTTTCCAGCATTAAATACTGAGAGAAAAAAAAGGATAAGAAAATAATGACAAAAAACTTTTGGCTTTAATATCTGTGAATATAACTAATTTCTTTTGACATCTCACATAAACCCTCATTTTATTTTTACACTGGAATACATCTTCTATAATATTTATAATTATATTATTAAAGGTAGACTCTGCTTCCAGTAGTTTATATTAATTTATAAATGATAATAGGCCATTTTTAAGGACATTGGAGTCAAATTTCCTATGGGAGAATTCAACACATTCTTGGAGATGAGAAAAATGGAGAGAAAAATAATACTGATGATAAGTAGGTTTTTCTTCCCAGTAGCCAAACTCTGAATGAATCCCTTTATTTTTCATTGTGCTTTTCTATTATTTCCAGCAAATCTTCACAGATTTGGATCCCTTCAGAAATGTGCTTCTGACAGCTGTGAGCAGATAGCAATGGAACTTATGTTGTTGTTATTTGTTCTGGCAGCACATGTAGGTGTCGTCATAAAACAGGATGGCAATCTGTTTATAGAAAAGCAAACTCGAGTTTACATTTGATAGGCTGTATTAAGAATGTTGAAAGCTGTTTTAATGAATGTAACATTCTTACAAATAATGCCTACTTAACGCAAGACTAACCAATGTTTTGTTTTTGGAGGCAAATAAACATTGGGGAGAGTTTACAAGGATGTTTCAATATATAGTGTTCTTAATATTGATATTGTGCATATTGAATTAAAGTCAGCCTATTAATGTTAGGTATGGTGATGTGTCATAGCACAGGGAAGAAGTAATGTGCAGAGAAAGAGCTGTTGTACTCGTCCTCAGGGGAACATTACACATTTATGCCAATTATACCGGGGAAGAATCTCTCCCATGATGTATGGGTGTTACAGAGATATGAAAATGTTGCCCTGGGGCACAAAAGGCAGCATAGCTGTAGAAGCAATTTCCCCTTTACCTCCAGCTTCAAGATGACATTTTTTTCTGAAAGACTTCCAATAAAGGAGAAAATCCAAAAATTAATTTTCTCTACTAATTTCAGATCAGACCAGATCAGACTTCTTCCTCTAAAAACCAAGCTACTACCATCACTCTTCTCTTTCCATATCACTTCTTATCCTTTTCAGAATAGCCAAAGACCCAATAGACCCAAATGGAGCTCCAAACAGGTGATCCAGGATTGATTTACCCATTGTTATCAGTTGTACTCCAGTGCACGGCTATCATCCCTTATGGGGTGGCTCATGACTGATACAGTTGACCGATAATCAGGTGTGTGGTTGTCCAGCTGAGAAAGTTTTCAAATGGATACTCATTTACACTGAAAACCTCTTGACCTTGCCCTGGCAAGAAAATTTGCCTTGTACATTCACAACAGCACCAGGGTGTTCAGAGTGTCTCTAAATGCCATATATGTATTGTTTATGTTTTCTCCAGGAAGAGCAATGAGACAGTTGTCAGCTTGAATTCACCTCCACAGCTTTGCTTAGTTCTGATTGGTACATGAAGTTTTATTAAGTATATTGTTGCATTGCTATTGAGCAGGAAAAGGAGCATAAGTCACAGAAAATGCTGAAGATGTTTGTGTCACAAAACATAGGATTCATCCCATTTGTAAACAGCAAAGACAATACATGTTAATTCAAACTTCATTTTCCCTCCCACCTGAAAACTACAGAGTTTCAGAGAAGTGAATCACCCCATGAAAGAGAAGGCAGCCTGATATTAACAACACACTTCACAAAATTATAAAAGATGATTAACAACATTGCATTAACTGCTTTTATTTTTTATTATTAAGGTTAATTTTCTCACTGAAGGTCTATATATTTTTAAATGCCTGATAAGAAGTATTATCTCAAATTGGAAAGATATACCCTACCAGATTCAATCTGGTTTTTTTCTACTTTTTTTCAGTGATGTCTCCTTGACAATAATTTTAAAATAACACCAAAACTAAAAAATGAAAAGGTATAAACTATATAAAGTATCTCTGATGGGAACTCTCAAACCCAGAAACCTGCATTATTTTTTATTTTGATGCATATTCTAGCTAAGTCAATAGAAATAATAATCTTTACTGAATTAATTTTATATTTGTGTTCCAGTGGGTAAAACTATGTATTTATTTTATGTGGAAATACGAAAAACAATTTAAAAATTGACAGAAATACTTATCATTTTTATCTGTGTTTGCATAAATTTTGGCCTGTATGCTGGAAGAAAGGCGCAGCTTTCGGTTTGTTTCAGTGGATTGTGCATGTGGCTCAGATACCCCTGGGTAAACTAATGTAATGTCATAGAGTTATTGTGAGGGGCATGAGAAGGCAGGTCATAATGAAATCACCCTACTAGGAGATCTGAATCAAACCTAGAAGGGAAATGCTCTCTGTTATTTGGCATATTTTGTAATTGCAAGTTTAAAATGGTTCCCCCTTCCATGTTTTGGTTCTGTTGCAAAGATGTAAGAAGCTGCTCTCCTTTAAGGCTCAGAAGACTCACAGTGCAACCATTTAAATAAATACTCAGGAAAAAAATACTTGTTCACCTAGTTATAAATTTGCACTCTGGAAAAAAGTGACCTGAAGTGAAGTAGGAAAAATGAGTGGATGGGTGTTATTTAAGCATATAGTTTTAGTGCATCTCATGCATAGTTAACTCTCATTCTTCTTTAATGTTCCATCCAAAGGACACAAGGGGTAGTGCTGGGATAATTCGGTAGCCACACATCACCTGCTGACAAGTTTATAACACTAATTTCTGGAGTCTGTGAGTCTCCAAAAGTCACACTGATGAAATATAGCTTCGTCTTTCTCTGCAGGCTCTGTTGCAATGTGTTGCACTATGTGTACATAGGCTTACACATTTACAGAATGAAATCCATGCAGACATACGCTTATATAGGCCAACAGTTGCAAAGCCTGGGCAGGAATTACAAGCCTGTTAAAATCTCAGGAAATGAGTCAAGTGCCTGATAGAAAGATCTGAAGGAGTTTTAAAGCAGAACAAATGTAGTTATCTGGGATTCGAGGCAGGGAGAGGGGGTGATCTAGGGGCATCTGCCTCTGCAGCTTTTCAGGATGGTCAGGTGGGTCAAAATGTCATATTAAACAAAGCTGAGAAAGTGTCTGCTCTGCAGCCTGGCTAGGAACTTGGACACTCCATTCTCTAGTAGGGAGGCTCAGGCCACACACCTCTAGGGGAAAATTTCATTTAAACATCCTGCAAATAAAACATCCTTTCCTGTGGGGGTACACTCCTTCCTAGTGTACTAGGACTGCAGCTGCTAGTCCTGAGTTTGGAGTGGGCTGTGTTCAACAAGCCCCTGGACCAAAGTCACCACCGTCTCCTCCCAGGAGGAGAGAGACCTGGAACAGCCAAGGCATACCAGGAAAACTTTGCAGAAAGCAAAGCTAAAATGTTAGTAAATAAACAAAGAAAAGGAAATATGTGACATTCATAGCAGATCCTGGGTCAGATGTCCAGCAAATTTTAAGTGGGGGGGTCCTGTTAACTTCTCTAATTTTTAGAAATGTTAGATCTGGTCTGTTGACTTCTGGCTGTCTGCCAGGGCATATAAATATCCTAAAGTGCTGGAATGTAAAGAAGGAGTTACCTTAATTGCTTTTGCTCATGCCTTTAAGTACAAATATTTCTTCCACTGTTACATCTAAATATTTTAAAATAGTAAACTATTCAATACATTTATTATTCTCTGCATGAAATATTATTTTAGTCTACTATGAATGTGCTGTTCCATAATTCACTATTCTGTAATCTTTAACAGGAAGAGAATGGAAAAGAAATTAACTCATGTCAGTCATGTTGTTTTCTTCTAAGTCTCATACATAAACTGAAAGAGAAAACTGTTCTAGTACCTTACATATTCTTTTTTTCTTTATTATGTTTCATTTTTCTTCTTCTAAAAACTTATGTCCATAAATGTGAAGGACAAATGCATTACGTTGAGTGAGGCACAATTCATAAAGGTGTTTAACTTGGAGAATTAGATTTTCTGCTGAACCATGTCTATGGCTTGTTGTCCTCACTCCTCTCCAGAGACCAGCATGTTTTTACCATGAGGTCTTGATCTGTATAAGCTGGGACCTTGCTTTAGCATGTGCAGTGTCACTGTGCTGATATCAGAGCATTTTCTGGGACAAGGAGCAAAAGCTGTGTATAGAAGATTAGACCTAGATGCACAGTTTTGCATAGAGCTGTGACCAAAGAGCTGATTTTATAGTAAGAAAAAATTTCCCCCTTCATTTTCATGCCCTCATCTTCTTTCTTTCATGTTTGTCTCTCAGAATGCTCAGAAGGTTGGCTTATTCAATACAAAATACCCGATAGACTGTGGTACTGAGAGGACGCACAGCAAGAAGAGGTGAGTGCAGCTCATCAGCAAAAGAGAGGTGAAAAACCAACCATGTCATAGCTTACTGGGATTTGTAATCTTTGCATAAGCACTGTAAAAAACAGTGATGGCTCAGGAGTCAGGGGAGTTACTTAAAAATTCAGGGTTGTGGATTCAAGCATCTCTTCTCCAATAGGTTGCTGGCTTAACTGTAGGCATAAATTACTAACTGTAGACCTAAAACTTCGGAAAACAATGGAGATTTTTTTCTTAGATTCCATTTCATAAATGAAAAGAGAAATAGTAATTTCATGACTCCCACATAGGGATGTCGTAAGGCTAATCACATCCAAGGCATAGTCCATCATTTCCATGAATGGAAATAGCAATGGCATCTGGGTAAGATTTGGTCCTTAGATTTAGTCCTTACATCTGAGGAAATAGTAACATTTCCAGGATGCATGAACAAAGATATAAGTAATTAATACCTTAATTAACCAGATAAAAACTAGCCATTCCTTTGTGGTAAGTATGAGAATACCATTACTTTCTAAAGAGTAAGAAAAGCTACAGCCTCTGTCCTTCTTTGGCCACTCTGTTCTCTGCATAGCTTCTTTGCTGGCTGCATGACCTAATTTTACTTTTTTCTTTTGCTCAAATTTCCATGCAAATCTTCTAGTTTATTTCCCACTATATTTTATTCTCTTAAGGTTCCAGTTCTGTAACTCAGAAAAGGAATCCCACAGTTATTCTGCTGACAGCAACTGAAATGCATGCGCATCAGCACCAGTCCTGATTTGTCCCTTTGCAGGCAGTGGCTGAGAACAAAACTGTTGCTCCCTCTCATTGTGACATTTCAGAAATGGCACATCACATTTCCATTTTCCTCATTTATCTTCATCTCCTCTCATAACATCTGCCTAAACCTTTAAAACAACAACTGTCAAAGTATATAGGGATGTTGTAGATGTGACAGAGATGCTGGTCTCTGATAATTTACTGTCCTTGGGATATGCTGGCTTGTTTTGTTTTCCAGGATCTTGGTATTTTAGTGAGATCTGTCTGGAAAATGAAATTCCAGAGAGAGGGTGTGTTTGAAACAAATAGGATGGGGACATTTATTCAAAAATATTGCATAAGAAAAAAAAAAAATCAAAACTAAACACAAAAAAGAAGGCAGAGCCCTCTAGCAGTCCAGCAAACTAAGTTGGTCTGGCACAGTAGCTAGTGTTTCTGCAACAGAAACAAAAGCTGATACTAAGTGCTGGCCCATGATACATATAACAATTTCATTCTAAATCTTTATTTTTATTAATTCTGTCTTTTAGAAACTTTCATTTTTTAAAAGTGGTTTTGTCCCTGGTGTCTGTGTGCTAGAAGGGTTTGAAAATATTGTTGAGAAACTTTTAAGAGTTCTTGATCTATGCTAGCTTTTGGCTGGAGTATTCCTTCCAGAAAGCACATATAGGGTAATATTTTGAAAGAGAATAACACAGGGTGAACTCAAGTTGGAAATCATCAGTGTATCTGAGATAGATGGGATGAGCAGCATCTGGGAGGCTGAGTCACCATTCTTTCCACCCAGCTTACTGCTTTTTCACAGGATGTCTTAGGAGAGTCACATCTTTCCTTCCTTGTAATGCCAAGCAGTTAATCCACAGCCTCAGCAGTCATAGAGGCATTACTCTTAGCTAGAACTGACCTGCATGATGAGCTAGTCTTCAAACACAAAATCATACAGATACTTGTAGAATGTTACCTCCTGAAGCATTTAGTAATATCCTACAACAGAAGGAGAGATCCAGAAGTCCACATACCTTTTTCAGCAAAACAAAAAGACTCGAAGACTGACCAAGCAATTTTAGAGTTATGAGAGCCTCTTTTTCTCTTTCTAAGGGAATAGTGTGAATAGTCAAGAAATTAGGTCCATTTAGACTTTATGTATATGCATATATCCTTTTATCTGGTATAATTTAAATTTCAACCAAAATCTTCGGCTTTGACTGGACAGTGCTCCCGCAAAACATCAAACGTATTTGCTTAACTTGGAGGAGGCTGGTGGCATAGTATTCAACTGGTTTGTATTTGAAGGCTAGTTTAAAACTTGTGGAGGCACTTTTGTCTCATCATGTATTCATGTGTGAATAGTGAATTTTAATAATTCATTTTGAGCTTCTCCTGGAAAGGTATTACTGCAGCTCAGATTCTGTCCTCTTAATTACCTTCTCAGTCTGCACATCATGATACTTTGGTGGATGATAATTCTCTTGATCCATGTGAAAGTAATAAGAATGCTTTACCAGACAAGTTTTCAGATGTGGACACAGTTCTAGCCCAAGAGAGTCTGCATTTTGCAGATAATATTTTACCTTATGATAGTTCCTGGTATGGAGCTAAAGTACCAGGGAAAAATGCACTTATTAAAATGCTAACTGAGTGTCTCCTTTGAAGTAATGATAACATCATCAAATTTTAGAACCATTGGGGCAGCTAAAGCTAGAGAATTGATTGACTCTCTTGCAAAGTGGCTCTAATTCAACTAATTAGATGTTGAATGAGTGTTAAAGTTCAGCCAGAGTGATTAATTTCTTTTTCAGCAACTGTACCTTCCTCAGTTAATATATCTGAAAGTTAAAATACGCCATAGTCACAGATAAAAACATGAAATAGATTTGTGTTTGAATACCCTTTTGTAAAATACTACACCTGGCTTTTCACAACAAATATAAAGCCTGATCATGCTGTTCCACAAAGAAATCCCATGAAATAGACAAATTTACCCAACCAATTTCCCTGAAGTTTCCTAGATACTAGGTTAGAGCTATATGCCACATGCTGGAAATAAGACCTTCAAATTGTGTGGTCCTTAATCACAGCCACAAAAATCTTGGCAAGTATGTGCCACAGTGGATGTCCACAACTCTGCCTCCCTTCCCAGATTCAAGACACGCAATATTTGAGTCACCCCACCAATCTCTCTTTCCCTAACAGAAAACAGTACAATGACAGCTGTCCCCAGCACTCTATGGTGGTCCGGGCCAGGCAGAACCCAGCCCTTAGGCTGCAGTCCCACCAGGATTTCTTTGTAGGAAATCCTTTCTCAAACAGGTCACTCCCGTGGTTGCTTGTCCCTGTGCTGTACCACCACTTTGCTAGCACACATGTTAGAGGGCTATGGAAAAAAAAAACACAAATCCAAACTCAGGGCACTAATTCAGCTGGAAATTAGCCAGTTTCCCTGGCAAGATTACTTATCAAGTAGGTCTGTTCCCTCGTTCAGGTAATTGGGTGGCTGCATGACCTGCAGTGCTGGTACCATGGAAGTGGTGTTGGGCTCCCTGGGTTCCTGCAGCTGGCATGGGGAGGCTTGCCAGGTACTGCCGCTGCTCCAGGCACCTAATGAGGCAGAACACCATCAGCCATCCTTTTCTAATGGTTACTGAATTACACTTGGTACCAGACATAAAATAAACTATGGGAATAGCTTGAGCAAAAAAATAGAACAACAAAAACACTCAGCAGAGCTTAAACTCCAGAAATGGGGTCTAATCAGAGCTTCATATTGTATCTGCAAGCAGTGGCTGCCAGTGGAGTGGAAAAAATTCGGTGTCCTTCTTCCCGACAATGGCTAGCACTAAAGGACATGACAGTTTTCAATTAACTATGGAAGAGCGGGTGAACTATGAACCTGTAACAGCACAATCGAGAAACACAGTGGTGTCTGCAGAGTATGTGTGTACTTACAATATGTTATTAGACAAAGTGTGAAATAAATGAAATCTTGGGAAGCGTTTAATTTTGCTGACAGAAGGAGAGCTGCAATCTCACTGTTATGGAGAGGAAGAGCAATGAAGCCTCTAAAAAAAGACAAGAATGCTCCTAAATTCTGAGGGGCAAAAAACCACAGACAGCACTGGGAGCCCTGGAATTTAGCCAGTAGCACAAAGGGATGACTGTCTCCAGATGGGCACTGAAGAAAGGCAGACAGTGTCCTAACCCCACAGGTACGACAGAGAATGCAAAACACCCCAGAGGGAGACCTGGATAGAAAGGCTAGAGCCTGCAGAAAGCAGAGGGGGGGAATGGTACATGGCAAGACACTGGAAGCACTTGGGAAGAAACAGAGTGAAGATGGAGGGCATTGCTTGGTATGTCTGCACTCACCAGCAGTGTGTGCACAGTAGAATCACAGAATCACAAAATCAGCAAGGTTGGAAAAGACCTCTGAGGTCATCGAGTCCAACCTATGACCCAACACCACCATGTCAATTAGGGCACAGCACTAAGTGACACATCCAGTCTTTTCTTAAACACCTCCAGGGACAGTAACTCCACCACCTCCCTGGGGAGCCCATTCCAATGCCCAATCACTCTTTCTCTGGAGAAGTTCTTCCTAATGTCCAACCTGAACCTTTCCTGGCACAGCTTAAGACTGTGTCCTCTTGTCCTGTCACTGGTTGCCTGAGAGAAGAGAATGACCCCCAGCTGGCTACACCCTCCTTTCAGGAGGTATTGAAGAAGAGCATTAAAGCCAGAGGATTTAATCTCCAGAGAAGCAACTCACCTGATTTTTTTTTTAAAGAAGTGAAGCCCTAACTATTTTTGTCCAAGTTATACAAGGGCTCATTAGTGAAGCAGCTACTGGAAATAGTGGAAGTCACAATAAAAAACAAACAAACAGAGGCACTTGAAGGTAGAAAAGGTAGAACTAAAAGCGACAGAGGGAGACTGTCACCTGTCAATGGGTGTTTGAACTGTAAATGTGTGAGTACTGAAAAATTTGTAATGAGATCAAGCTAAAACTATGTCAGTCCCTGTTCTACTATAGACTGTCTGACTGGAAAGGAGGAGACCAAAAGACCAAACCAAGTATGAAGAAGTCTTTTAGAAAAAAACAAGTTCACCCAGGTCCAAAGTAGAGCTGAGAGTGCACAGAGATCCCAGTCACAGCTGTGGTGTAATTATCACAGACAACAGTGGAGGAGTATCAGTTTCCACAAGCTGAGGATGTGACCTGTATTATCTCCTAGACATTTGGTGAGGACTGAAAAAAAAAGGAGTTAAAAAAATTAATGATGATAATTTACAGAAATTAAAAACAATTATTAATGATATTTTTTCTCAAAGGATTAAATATCAGGACACCACATAGGGAGTATTTTAAGGCATTAATATAATGCCACACAAAGTGCTCTACAGAACACGCTGTATATTTTGTATACATACTCTGAAGTTCCACAGCAGAGTATTTAATACTTCTTTTTTTGGCTGGCCTGTTATAAGGAACTAATTCTTGTCCAGTGACCCTCATAGTGTTAGAAAACTTTTTATGTTAATTACGTGAAATCCACGACATTGTGCACAGTCTGTTTGCTTTCTCAATATCCAGCCACATTTAACCACAATTGATTCTTCCTTTAAACTCAAATTCAAACCAAAAGTCAATTCTTCATCATCTGCCTCATTCATAAATATAAGTGATGAGCAAGAAAAAATTAGAGAAGCATCATTTCAAAACCTGTCTGGTGAAATCTTGTTCTCCATCTCTTACCTATTTGGATCTTTGGATTTGGATCTTTATTTGTGAGCCTGTCCTCCATGACCACGTTTAAAAATATAAATAAAAAGTGACTGGGTAAAATTTGTATTGCTGAATTATGTGAAAAAATAATATTTATATTAATGGCACTTCAGTAAATACAAGCATGAAGATATTTCTATATAAATATTTATAATATTATTCAGTTCATTCAGTCATATGTGAAAGTTTTCGTTCAAATATTTTTACTTTGTAAGCATAAAAAGGGTTTGAATCTGACAACCTCCTGGCAGTGGTGAGGCTGCTGCAGCTCCATGCCCGAGGTCAAACCCGTAGCAGAGCTGATCCAGTAGACACAAACACTTGGATGCAGGAGTGCAACACACATATACACACAAACTGACACAGGCAGACACACAGAGCACTCAAGGGAACATAGACAATGGCAATGTCCTCATCTTCCTCCCTTCTTTGGCAGTTCTGGATGAAGCTCTCTAAGTGAGAATATATAGACGTATATATGCATAGTATGTTCCTCCAGCAGCTGCTTGTCAGCCCTTAAGCTATACTGCCATTCAACAGTAATATCATTTTGGTGTCTTATAAGAAATGTGAGATGGCAGAAACATCAATATTTGGTATAGGATCTGACACTACATTAAGGAGAACTGGACAATGGCAAGGGTAAATATATAGACCATAACGAAATGAAGACAAAACTACGGACATGCAAAGGGCTGCATTTTAAAAGATGAGAAATGCTTTGCTCTTGGCAAAAGATATCAGTCACTTAGTGCATAGTCAAAGCTGACCATTTTTTCCCCATGTATTTGATGTCTTCATTATTGTTACTACAGAACATTCTCAATGTCAGCAGAAATAAGTAATTACATGGTGGTTTCAGAAAAGAATGTATTCCACCGGGCTTTAAGCCTTCTGCCTGTGTCACCATCTGTATTTCTAATCGGGGCCTTTACCACACAACTATTTCAGTTTTGTGCCACGACAGATTGAGAAATCTGAAGTAAACAGTCAGACCTACAGCTGTAATTTAAAACACCAGTGTGTGCTGGGGAGAAGTGGTTCATTGCCATTGTTCAGACAGGTCTCAGGCTCCATGAAAAATAAAGTGGGCTTGAAAATATAATTTTTAAAACAATCTCTTCAGGGTTCTCTCAGTTACAAGTCACTAAAACTGAGATAGCCAAGGTTTTCTAAGGCTGTATGAGCTCTGTTGCTTTCCTATCTCCCCATCTCTCTCTAACTACTGCACAGCTTAACTGAGTTTCTTGGCTTTAGCTGTGGATGGGGAATCTGAGCAAAATAGAAGCCATTATGCAAACAAGCCTGAGGGTGGCTAGTGTGGAATTATTATAGCTGACAAGACACTTCTGAGAAGCAGGAAAATGAAAAGTGATTAGTCAGTAAACAAGGTTTGCTATTGTCTGAGCCTATATGTTGGTATACTTTCAAGTTACCATTTTACCTTACTGAAGTTCTCTATTTTTGCTCTGCTGCTGGAAAGACACAGACATCTCCTTGGAGGGTCGTGCCTTTCCCAAAGTGGACACCATGCAAGGGTGGAACAGAAGCCAATCTGAACAGCTCTGATGGAGAGCTGCTGGCTCATACTACAGATCACATTTCTGACAGAGATGCCCTGCAATGCTGTACAAATGCAAAGAGGACCATGATTCTTGCAGCATCACTTTTAAAATACACAAACAGAAGGGGTTTCATGTTTCTTGAAGTGGGCTTCCTTCACATTCCCAACTGGTGGCTGCATGGTTACAGACAGATGGCTTCCTCATCTGGAAGCATAAGGAATAGCTAACTTGGTCTCCTCAAGTGTTACTGGTGAATATCAGTGATATTTTCCTGAGGGAAGCTCAGGACTTCCCTAAATAATTGACTTGCCTAAAATTTAGTTTCCTTTTCATCCAGTTGTTTTTAGTCTCCCAGCAAAGGATGTTTGTACACATTTTGATTTCCTTCTCCGGAAAGCCTTAATCTTGCTTTCTTTGCTGGCCTGGTACAATCACAATGGTGGCACTGACTCAAGAATGACCATGGGGAAGAAAGTGTATTTCCAAGAAAAACCACATCCAGGTTAATCAACCCTTTGGAAGAAAATTTTTGCCCTTGTAGCAACCAAAGCCACATTTCATGCCCCAGAAGAGCTGTGCCACTGTGGCTGTCACATTTTGCTCCCTCCTCGTCTCTCAGACAAATAAACAAAAGTGCAGCATTAGAAAGGGACAGTATTTTAGTCTTTTCAGATGAGAGTTGTGGACTTCTCAGTCCTGCATGGGAGTGACGAAAAGGGTACTCAGTCTCTTTCACAGAGGCACAAAAGCATATCACACAGTGTAGTAGAACTGAACACTTTTCTCATAGCCTATTCTAGTTTTGAAGATATTTCTTCCTTTTCTTTACACAAAACTCAAGTGAACTCCAAAGATAAGCATGTTTTCTTGGTCGAGCATTTCAGTTCCACTCTAGTTGAAAAGGCAAGTTACATTTGTTACCCATAACAGTGCAAAATCTGAGATACACAATACCAAGAGATAAGAAAATAAGTCTTTAAATATGTATGTTAATATACGAACATAAAACCCAGCCCAGTGTGGAACTGAAACCACTGATTGAGTCATAAAATGAAACTGTATATCTAAAATTTTTACACATTTTAATTATTTCAAGACACAGTTGTGAGAACAAGTTTTATAGCTATTAGAATCTACTGGGAAATTGGATAATGCATAAAAGAACCAGACAATGAATGCTGCTGCATACAGTAATGAACAAAGCTGTATACTGAGGTAGTAATAGGAAAGATTACATTTACATTATAGATGAATGTACTGTTAAGTAGTGATACAATCTGATTGTAATGTCATCACAGAAAGACAAAGACCTTCCCATCAAAAACAACCCAGTCTGATGATTATTTCTTTGGGTATAAAGGGACAATTTTATTTCTGGTGCAACTCTATTGGAATTCTTTCTCATATCTAATCTCTAAAGTTTTTGGGAATTACATAGGCATTTTATTACATATCCTATCATGGTAGAATATGTATTGATAAATAAACTTCTGTGATGGCTCTACATAAAAATATCTACAAGATTCGCTTAGTTGGAGATTCTTTTATCAATACTGAAAACAACAGTTCTCTGATTTGAACTGACAAGTCATCTTGGAAAAGAAAAGAAAATGAGATGCTTATACCTTTAAATGCAATCTATAAAGGCAAAGACATTTCACAGAGACGTTGATGAAACTGCTAAATCTGTAGTGTACATGAACTAGTGATATTCTTGTGCCCATGTTAATGAGAGATAAATACTTCTTAGAGCTCTGTTATTAGAATTTATATGTTGACATGGTTGCAAAATTGGCTTAAGGGTACTTTTACTCTTCAGTATGTGAAACAGGAAGGAGAGGATATCAATGAGGATAAGAAAAAATATGAAAGAAAAGAAAAGTAGGTGATTACCATAATCATATGGCAACATGCCAAATTGCTGTCAGCTTGCTGAGGTGTTGTCCCACTTTATTTTCAGTTTCTCTTGTAAACATTACACAAGAACAACTGTTTGCCTGGTTTTAATTTTTACACACTAAATCACACTACATTAGCCCAAGCAAAGTAAAAAAAGGCTGTAACTGGGGAATCGTTTTTTAGACCATTAATATCCAAGAAACAATGTGTGGTCCCAACTCCAGGAAGTTTTGGTGGGTTTTGGTCATGAATTTGACCCTATTTTAAACTTATTAGAAAAGGGCAATGCAGCTGTGAGTGGGACCAGAAAGGGATAATTGAATTGGTTTGATAGGCAAATCCACTGAAACGTATAGTGCAGCTCCAAACTTTTGTAAAAATTAAGCAGAGCAATGCTGTAAGGAAAGACTACTGATGGGACAACAAAACAGGAGACAAAAAGAGAAAGCTTAATGTAGCATTTTAGAACAAACTCCTCAACATAGTATTTTTTTCTTCAGATTTATATGGAACTGAGTAGCTTATTTCTGTGGCTTTGACCTTGAAACCTCAATGTATTTTCACAGCTTCTAATCATACATGATGGGGTTCACACAAGAGCATTAGATCTCATAGGCTAAATGCTGGAAACCAAATTTTCATCTGTATGGAGGCAATTTCACATCACAACAGATATAAAAAGAGAGGAGAAGGCTTATAAGAAAGTGACTATATTTCTAAATTTTTGCATTGATAGTCTCAAGAACACTGTCCCGAAAGATGATTATTATGATTATTATTGAGGCACTTTAAAGTGAAGTGACATGATTATGGCATAGAAATTGGTCCTTGGGCTAACAGAATGGGTGGCATGAGAATAAATACAATACAATATGACAGATACTTATTTTTAAAATTTGTCTCTGCAAATTTGTATACAAGTAGTCCTCTAGGCACTTATTTTAGTTTTATATCATTGTTGTCACCACAGAATACTGGAAAGTTCTTGATCATTCATGCAGTCAAAGCGCTGTATATTTTTTCCCTAACCAAATTATATTTGTGGCAAGGTGACAATATAGCTAACTGAACTTTAAAAGAATAATTGGCTTAAAAGACTTAGTGACTTGAATGGCTTTGGAATTTATCCACACAGACCAAGTAATTTTTATTTCACTTATGTTAAGGAACATTGCCTTGACACAGTTAAAAACTGCATCACAGCTTTGTTCGGACATGTGTCATTCCTGTGCTTTTTGGTGAGAAAAGGAAGATGAAGTTCTTTGTTGGGTCAAGAAAAATATCAGTGGGAATTCAGAGGAAAAAGACTCTCCTTCTAAATTCTGAGATATTATGGCAGAATTTGCACCTTAGAACACTATAAGGTAAAAATTCAAGCCAGTATCCCTGATATCTGCTTGCTAATTTTTTTGCAGTTACTTTGTTTCTAGCACTGTATTGGATTTCAGGTTGGTAAACCTTGAATAATTATACATTTCTTAAAGACTTTTGTCTGTTGCTCAGTTAAATAGCAATCTAAAATCACAAGAGAATAGGTTCTAGAAAGGGTTTTCTTTTTTTATTTCTCTCTTTTTTTTTTTGTAAATAATTATTTACTGCTAGTTGATAAAGTCATATAAATGTTCTCTTATTTTTAGATCACTTTTTTATTAATGACGAGGGTAACATACCTTAACAGTTATGAGCACCTGCCTAACTCTCATAATCAGCTTCTCCTTCATAAGTAATTTTGTACTGTCCCTGCTGTTTCGAGACAATCAATTAACTATCTGTTTCTCAAACTTACTGCGATTCTTGTTCAGAGAGGCTTGATATTCTTGCTTTTGACAGTTTTACTTAGGGGATATGGGGAAATAGTGTAGTAGGTTCCAACAAAAACTCCACAAAAAAACCTGCAAAATCCGAAGGCTCACAGCTTCCTTGATAAGAATTGGCTTTGTCCCTGCAATTTGGGAAGGTCCTGTACTGTTGATGCCTACATTAGACAGAGTGCTACATGTGCTGCTCCTTTTTCTCTCACCCCACATCACACAGCTATTGTAAAGTTTTACCAAGGGAAAAGCAACACTGCAGGAACTACCAAAGGAATCTTGCTTCAGGGCAGTGATAGACAAGGTAGCTCTGCCAGTGCAGCCCTGGGAGGGGAGAGGCCCACCTTAAAGAGGCGTCAGAAGGTATGGATGCATTCAACAAGCTAAGATGCACGCCAGAAGTAGAAATGAATTTTCTGCCTCTTCCAGATTTGAAAAATCCTTACAACATGGTGATGTGGGACAGGCAGTGCTGGGATTGGAGGAATGCTGAAGGTTAATTAGACAGCAGCAGTGATGCAAGGAGCATCTAGGAAGAAAAGTAAAAACTAGAAAACCAATACTTAGACTAAATGGAATTTCTTCAAACAATGTTTTGAGGCATGTTGAGTGCCATGAAGGGACAAACTAATCTAACAAACTGGTATCCTTAAAACGAGATTCTCCCATGGCTGTCTGTTGTCAGAGCAGCTGGTGCCTGTGTGCCAAAGGGGATGTTTTCTCTGCAGGAGCTGCTTAAATGTAGAGGAACCAATTTTTTTCTGTGGTTTTAAACTCAGTAGTCAGTTATCAAGGATCTGGAACATTTGCAGGCTTAATCAATGAAGTGATACAGATTGTTTCCCATTGTTCAGGAAAGATACTAATCAATACCTCTGGGCCAGATTCCCTATACATAATAGAGCTGTTGTGAAAATGATTCGTGACCTCCTGGCATTTGCTGATTTATGGGACAGTGGGATCTGTCCATCCAAGCAGCAAATCCTCAGCTAGGAATGAGGAAGGTCATGGGGAAAGACAGGCTATGGTAGTGTACTGAGCTGGGAATAGATGTACAGCTCTATCGCGGGAGGGGGTTTGTCCCGCGACAGACCCAGTGGCACATTTCGTGTAGGAGACGGGACACACAAGTGTGACCCACAAAATGGCGTTTATTAAAACA
>JAYRBT010000114.1:35085406-35149476 GCA_036023395.1 Myiotriccus ornatus | reverse complement strand
TCTGAGACTTCCTTGCAGCTCTGTTGCATCTTTCTCCATTCTCTGTAGGCTTCTGCTGGCCCACCTCCGACACCCCCCCCTCTTCTTACCCACACAACGAAGATAAAAATTCCCCTGTATATCTGATTCCTTGGCTCACAAAAACTTTTTCTTAAAAAACCGGAATTCTTTCATTCACATTCAAACACTTACATCCTCATCTGGTCAGATATGCACATGATGAAGAGAGAAGTATGCTCATTTGATAGTGGAAGTAAGTATGCTATTTTGTTTTCTACTCTCCTGGAAATAATTTTCAATTCATTACTTAGAAAATTTCTTATGAATCTCGGAGGATGTTAAAAGAATAAATTGGCTATGATATATTGCTTTCTGTGAGTCCAACTTCAGGACATGACACAGATCTCACTAGTCTGAAACATCAGTCCCTAAAAGACCTCATTGATTATATATGCCTCTGGGAACTTTCACTTTTATGGAAACAACAGTGTTTCCTTTAACTATTCCCACTTTAGCACTTAACACTATGACAGTGGAAAACAACGGATTTGATAGTAGCTGAAACAGTAGCACATCTATACTGGAAACAAGAAAACTAACATTTGGAAAAAATGGTTTGTCAGCTATCACTATCTTTCCACCTTTTTGGGACTATATTCTAATGTATAAAGGATTTCTCAAGACAGAGATGTCCTTTTTTCTACTAAAACTCCGTGGGCTTTGTTTTAGCCTATTAATTTTCACTGTTTTATTCCGTGAAGGACCAGGACTAAGCCTCAGTTTAAATACATGCCTGAGTTAACCACCTCTTTGACAAAGAAGTGCAAACTCAGACTCAAACATATATTTAGAATTGAGTGCTATGCTGATGTGGGATGGACACACACTTAGAAGGTCTCTCTCAGTGAAAACTTTAATTTGAATTTAGGTGAAAATATTTTAACTGCACTCAATATCTCCTAAACTGGGGGAATTGTACTCAGTGCAAGAAAGCTATATTTCAAGGGTGGTTTGGGTCAACATTACTTTTTGTGTTTTAATTTTAAATTTCCTTTCTCTGATAAGTGACAGTGATGATGTTACCATACTAAAATCAAAGCCATTTGATATATGACGTAACGACTGTTCTGTGGTGACTTTTTGTTGGTTGTTCCACCTTCCCCCCAAAACCCCCTCAAAAGAATGGGCAATCAGCTTTGGAAAGGTTTTCATGTTTCACTTTTCATAGAAATTGGCAAACCAGAAAATGTGTGTATCTGAAATGAACAAATATGAAAATAAAGCGAGTCACAACATGTGAGGAGAAAACACTGGGAAACAACTATCTAAGGAGGTAGAAGTCACAAAGACTTTTCTTAAACCCACAAGGAAGACCGCACAGATCATCTAAAAAATAAATGGGTAGCAAAGAAAAGTAGACTGCAAGGTTAAGAGTTAATAGCAATAGAGGACTCTGCTGCTTTACATCTACCTTCATGGCAACACATCTCTGTGTAAGTCCTAAAGTGGCCTCTATTGAATGGCTGAACTCGTTTTATGGACTAGTAGTTCTATTTAGGCTTGGCAAAGTTCATGCAAACATGCTGAGTTTTTGTGTGGTAACATTAATTAGACTTTTTAAAAAAGTATGTTAAACAATCCTTTAGTAGATTCCTATACGACAGGGAAAAAATCCCACTCTATTAGGGAATTCATTGTGCTTGCTGAGACTAGTTCTGTTATGATTTCTCTGCTTATTTGAGACATAAAACAGAACAGTTGTATCTTGCATATCACAGAGAACATATATATGTATATAAATGCTTTCTATATTCAGCCCTTGAATTTGCTGTCATAAATTGTAATGAGTGAATCTCAAATATTTAGAGACTTTTTCAGAGAGGGACCCAATGATTTAAATATCCATGATCCCTCCAATGAAGTCATCTTTCTACTCAGCATCAAAAAAACTTTTGCTGTCATCCTTTTTCTCATTTCAGACACTACGCATCTGAGGGCCTTTGGAGTAGGTCCAGAGGAGTGGAGCAAGAACAAGGTCAGGGAAATATGATCCATGAAGAAACCCCGAACCAAGGCTGTTCAGCTCCTAGAAGTGAAGACTGCCAACAAACATGGTTGTGGTGTTCCACTGCTGAAAATTCTGGTAAAAAAGAGCAAGGAGATTCATCCTCTCCAAACAGAGAGAGTATAAAAATTAATTATAGGCTTGAGCTGCGGAAAGGTGGAATCAGGCTGGGTGTAACAGCTTTTTTTCCAAGATGGTTATGGGAAGATACCACAACTATGGCAGAGTGAGATATAAAGGGAGATTAGATAGAAATAGTTTTTCTACTTTGGAGATGCATCTGAAGTGTTTAAACACCCTTTGACTGTATTGTCTCCTGTATTGCATTTCTTCCTACTCTAACACTTCCAAATAAAGGTTTATTGCCTTCCATAAAAGGCAATAAAAGGCTACTCCTTTCCTGTACTTCCACTTCCCTTTTGCAGATTTAATCTCTCAGTTGCAGCTATCTATGAAGATGTAATCAATAAATGAAAACAAATTGAACAAACACAATGTTAGGAGGTGAACTGGATTTTTTTGTGGGCTTCCAGCTGGTCTTTGGATTTGTATTTACAAGTCTCTCATAATCAGCTATTTCCTGATTTACATCTTGTACTTAAACCCAAACTGATGGTCTTAAACTTGGTGTCAATGTTTTAGCATAAGCTACGTGCATAAGACTTTTGTAGTTATAACTGCTTTATTTTATATTTTCCTAATGAGAATAACATTTTGCTTTCATTTTTGCCCACAAGTTCCTTGGCTTTTACAGTGATGAGGAGCTTGGAGACAATTTCATGCTTATATTATGCTAATTCAAAAACTGCTTCATGTAAACTAAATAAACTCTCCTCATAGGAGGTATAGAACAGGCATCCTTCCCGGAGAGTGTCCTAATGGACTAGCTTCTTTTGGTTGTCTTTAATTATTCCCCTTTGCTTTTTTCATCATACTTTGCCTCTTACTCTCTAGTTTGATGAATTTTGTTCTTGGTGATAGACCTGCTTCAATAAAAAGATAAGAAAATATTCTGAATAAGGGTTTGCATGGTAAATAAGGAATTTTTTTCAAGGAGGAGGGCTTTCAATAAAAGAGGCAGAAGATAGACTTCAGATCCAGTGGGCTTCCCATCACCAAGCTATTGTAGAAATGGGAAGGAAAACTACCTCTCCGTTTCCCTGCAAGGAATGAACACGCATTATGCTTTTGTTGGTGGTTAGTTTTTTGGGGTTTTTTGACCCAAAACTTGTGATAGTAAATCACAGCCACAGAAATTTTAATAACTATAGCTGGAACAAATGCTTATTAGGAGAAATCAAGTCAATGATTGGCCATAATGGGCTCAGACATTGCTGTCTCAGGCTTTGAGTGAAGGCCAAGTCAGTGAGTCTGTAACATGCTATAATCTTGGACCATATCGAACAACATCTGGGGTTTGATTAAAAATATATTTAGTTACATGCATACTTTCAAATTCTTCTATGCAGTGAATTTATCATTACAGCTTTGTCCCATTTCCCAGGGCTCACGCTTCGTGCTCCCACTCGTTGCATCCCATGGCTGCTATGGCACTGGTACAAAATTACAGTGCCATCATCCACAGGTTTGTCAAATATTGTTTGCCACCACGAAGGGAGCTGTGGGCAGAACTGCCAAACAGATGCTGTTTATTACCTCTTTTACTGTATTTGCTCTATCTGAGAGCAAAACTAGAGAAAAAAACATCGCTAAGTTGCATTATGCTTCTGTAAATTACATCCTATTCAAAATGGCCAGGATATTTTTATTGCCCATATTTTGTGCCATGCTACCCTTTGAGACAAACTGATGTAAAGCTCAGGGTATTTTCCTAGGTGCTAAATCCACACTAATCATTGAGGGGTAGAAAAGAAGAAATTTAAATTTCTGTGAACTACAGATCCATTAAAATACACAAGGATTTAGCATGATTGGACCTGGAGGTAACCAACTAATGGACTAACTCTGTAGCTGGTGACAAGGAAAATGATTCCACTGCAATTTAGGTGCCTCATTACATCCTGCTGCAAGTCAGCATTATACATATTTTCTAAATTTCAAAATGGAAAACATTCATGCAGTCTAAAGACAAAAGCTTTATGCACATCTTTGTCCACAGGGGATTGTGATACACTCCTTGATATTTTCTTGTACACTGAAATTAGAGGACAGTTTTGTTCTGTCACAATTCCTTATTGCCACTGTATATTTGGTTGCAGGAGTCCATTCTCATCCATTCTCAGAGGTTAGTTTGGTTACATAATTGTAAATTAACTTAGTTGATTTAGTTATGTGTGTTACTTGTGACTTTTAACCACCAAGTGTCTGCATGTAAATATTCAAGAAACAGTCCTGTTTCCAAATTGGTAGGGAAGATGTAAGACTGATACAGTGAATTTGTTTCAGTTTGATTTGCTAACTTGAGAAACTTGGGAAAACTTTGAATCAACCATATAACTCTTTTGTGCCTGACTTTCCTTTCTTTAAAATTATGATAATGGAAACACAGAATATCTTGTAAAGGGTTTCAGACAGAGATAAAAAATAAAAGCAAAGTGATAATACTTCCATAAAAGCAGTTGGGGTTGGATTACTGAGCTTCCACAAGACATAAATGAAAATTTTTTTACTTCTAATCACAGCAGTAGCTAATTGCAACAAGGCTATGATGAAAGTAATAGGAAGTTTGGGAAGATTTGATGTGGCAGTGTGAGGGGAGACTGAAAAGATCAAATAGATTAGAGGGCAAATGGAATTAAAATTTGATTTTGTTCTCCCTGGAGTAAATGGCAAAGCTTTCATTGACTTTATGAAGCATAAAGATCTAGATTCAGAAGATGACCAGAAAATATGAACACTTATACATGAATAAATGGTATGAAGGCACTCAGTCTGTTAAGGTAAAGGAGTGTCCTGTCAGCGAAACTGCAGTGTAGGCTACTTACAGCAAACAGAGAAATTCCTGTCCTTATCCAAAACCTCTTATGTCTCAGCACTGCACAAAGACCAACAGGTCAAAAAAGGAAGGAAAGTTCTAAAGGTCAGAATATACACAACACATAAAAAAGTCCTAAAAGCTGAGAAAATTAGTATATTATAGGATGTGGCTTAAAACTAGAATTGTGTAGAAATTAAGCCTAGAATTTTGTGTAAATTACTCCCAAGGTAAATTTTCTATTTTGAGACTTAATGCAACTTTGTCTGTTTTGCCACTATCAAGGCCTGAGAATACAATTTCACCTGTCTTCTTTTCTCGTACATCCCTCAATTCAGCAGGCAGTGTGCTTCTCTTCTGTTCTTTTCAGACAGTTTAGGTATAATGGATTTATTCCAATCATGAAGAACAGGAGATATGGCAGATATCAGAGTTAGAAATGTAATAAAAGGAGTTATTTACTATTTCATTGTTTCCTATCATCACTGTTGGGCTCCTATATAAACCTTTCATTTTTAGACTAACTCCTGAAAGCTGCTGGTTTGTGTTGATGTCATGGGAACTTGGATCTTACATGTATAACTGCTTGAAGTGTGACTGCCACACGGTCAGGTATTTCCATACAACCATTGTTACAGCTTCTCTCTGTCAGGGGCATAATAACCTCTGAATCAGACACTTGGATTAGAGTCCAGGGAAACAGATGTGTCCTCCAATACATTACATTATTGTCTTTGGATTTCTCCCTTTTAAAGGTACTCAAAGAAGTTTTAAAATAATTTTTTCTTACAGCATTTAACTCAAAGAAATGTTTTTTACATGTAATTTGTACATTGAAGTGGATCAAAAAAGAGACTTGTTTCAATGACACATAAATAGGTGATGATAATGCTTTGGAATTATGTTTGTAAAAACCTTACAGTGAAAGTTTTCAAATTGTTTGTGTGGGAGGAGAGAGGAAGAATAGTTAAACTAACAGTTAAAGTGAAACTACCCAAGAGTCTGAATTTTACAACATTTATCTTTACCACAAAATTGTCGAACTCATTGCTGCAGAGTGTTAAGTCCAAAGGTATAATGGAAAACAGATAGAAATTTGATAAATTTGCTGGGAATTGACTTGGTAATTGAAGGCTGAAATTTGAGGGTCTCAGAATCACCTGGGTGATTCTGGAGTCTGGATCCCTTGTGCATGTGGTGAAGGATGTCCTTCCTTTTCTGCTAGGAGTCTGGCTTTCTGTAGGAGTCTGGCTGCTCTGGGAAAAGGAACTGCACAATGCTTGAGTCAGGAAGGTCCTTCTGAACCCCTTACACTGTGCTGTCTCTAAACCCATTGAAACCTAAATCCACATAGGGAGATAGGTGCGAGGATGTCCTGGGGGGACAGCAAGTAGTGGGAAGTAATACATGGTGTGTAATTTGGAGAAGGCAGAAATCAATATTCTCATGAAGAGTGTGTGGTACCTTATGTGAAAGAATAGGCTTGAAATGATAGAAGGGGCTTTAAATTACTTGCTCACTGATTTTGAACAAGGTGTCTCCTTCTGTCTCCTTGCCTCTTTCCTCTCTTCTCAAACAACTTCTGGACCTTGACAAACTTTAAAAGATAGGGGACCAAATGCACAAGGGAAAGAAGTCTCACTGAGTAAAGGATGGTAGGCAGAGTTTTACAGATGAAATACAGTTAGTGAAACACAAACATCTTTTAGCTGGAAATAAAGACCAGTATATTTTAAGTGCATTCATCCAGTCCTAGAAAGTCTAAGACAAAAGAGAGGGCAACATTTTTCAGAGAGCTGGGTACAGCTGCCAGAACACTAGACCTCTGTGCAATCAGAAAGAAGAAGTGGAAAATAACTTCCCAGAATTTATTTTATTTTAAGTACCTGTATATTAAATAATGCTTGTTGTCAGGAGGTTTTGACAAGTATAAGCAAATCACTGCCTTTCAGTTGGTAGCTTAGGTTGAATGTTAGATTAGATCCTCCTAAATATGCTGAGGTAACCAACTGAGCATTCAAGAAAACAAGTTTTGAAGGCAAGATACTGCTTAAAATGGACTCTAGTATTTGAAATGCTAAATAATTTGTTTTACAGATACCTGCTTATGAACAAAAAGACAAGAGTGCAAAACCCACGTAGAAATAATAGGACATAGTAGGCAATTAAAGACTGATTTTACAGTCTTTGTAAAACCAGCTTCACTGAAGGCATGTGAATATGCCAAAGATTGTGAGTCTGGGTCTGCAGGAAGAATATGAAAATTAATGGGAGATCCAGATATAAAGGGTCCTCAGCGCAATTCTCAGGCCAGAAAAAAGTTGGAAAAAGATTAATAATTTTTTGCAAATCGTATCAGAAGTATTTCCTATTTTATTATTTTAACCCAGAGCCAGAATGAATGTATCAGCTGTCCCATATAAACCTGCTGAAGTTCTGCTTAGTCCAGTTACTAGCCGTTACACTGGCAAAGTCTCAGGAAAATGTATAGACCCAAATCTGATTCACCTAAAGAGTAAGTTTCAGTGCTCTCAGGCTGTTTCTAAGGTTTATGCATGGGAAGGACCTCTTTGAAACTGGAGGGAGAAAATAGGAATTATACAAGGCTATTCATGTCATTTGTGAGAAAAGAGGTAGTAAAATAAGAACTCACCACTCTTCAAAACTCTTGTGATTCTGATGTGTCATTTCTCTTCTTTCAAAAAAAAAAAAAGTTTGATTGAAGTACAGGCTCTGACTCTGATGTACCCTGGTGCTGCACTGGTTTTACAAGGGTGCAAGTCACCAGAGTTAGCCTGGGAACAAAGCTGGCTCCCTGACTGATCTTTGCTTCTCTGTCTGTGAAAACAAGTTGTTAGCATCTTAGACTTAAACATTGTAAGATTTGATAAATGAGCTTTAACCTCAGGTCTCTTGTTAATTGGGATATCTGAAACTTGTTGTTTCAGTTAAAACAGCCGTTTTCTTGGGGACCAAGTCTCATTCCAGGAAACAATAGTTTATTCAGTGCCTATCTACTTGGAGGGTAGAGCCTACTGGCCATATGATGGAAGTACTTCAACTCTTCTCATAAAAACTTCATCCCCTTAGCATAATAAAACTGACTCAAACGTCTAATGAACATTTTTTTTTTTTATTTCTGCATTTCTTTGAAAATTCTTTGTACCACTCGAACCGCTTTATTATTCAAAACCACTTCATTTAGAGGCATTGTATTCCACAAGGACTGCTGGGTGCTAGCTGGATCCATGGTGGTATCCTGCTGAATCTCCAGCCTTATCCAACAGTAAATAGGAGACTAAAGAGTTCCCTTTATTTGCTGGGGAAGAAATAGCTCAAATCACCTTGTGTTTTACCCACACAAAATGTAGCTATGGTGTAGTCATTGTTGCACTGGAAGTTCCTAGGAAAGTCTACCTGGTGATAATTGATTCATACACTCAGGTTTTCAGCTGTTGGCATCCTGAAGGTGAAGATCAAAACAGCTTAATTCTGTAACGTTTCAGTCAAGTTAAAGATGCATTTTGGGCTGTGTAAAATCTTTGCTTTATTTTTTTGCTTATTTGCCTAGTCGCTGTCCTTAAGTATTATTAAGTAAATTAATAGATATAAATCAATAGAGAAGAAATTAAATGCTTCCAGTTAGATAGTAATTTAAACACAAGTCACAACTAGAAATCAGACAGAGTTCATTCTTTTATTCCTTTCTAGGAGATTATTATATTTTTTTGGGTGTTCAAATTGAAGCCAAAATAGAAGTGCCTAAAACAATACAAAGCATAGTAAACATAATTTCTTTCAAAGCTGTACACTTTCAAAGACAGTATCACTTAACTCTGTAAGGAATCGTCCACTTCAGAGATCTTTCTTTGTTTTGTCCAGAATTGCTGAACTCATTTCCAAGTGACCTCTAACTTTGTTAAGTATATGAACGTAATTGGATAATACATTTACCATTCAATAAATTGAGAAATGTATTTTAGCAGTGTAAGTATAGCTTACTCAGCATTTTCATTCCCAGTTTAGTATCCTTTTCATTTTCAATAAAAAAAATGAAGCCCTTTTTTCATACAACAGACTTCTTGCAATTGATTTGAAGACATGAGCAGGAGAACCCATTACCAGAGGGGACCAGCCCTAGCCCCTGTGCCCTGGGAAGACAGGAATGCCAACCTAGCAATGCACATGATTTACTGAGCCAGACCTGCCCCCAGATTGCTGGCCAGATGAAACACATCTGGAAGCCTACTCACTGGAAAGACAGGAATGGGCATTATTTAATGCCAGAGATTTTTTGGGAATGGGAAAAAATACATCTTCTGTGGGAGGAAATGAGAGAGGAAATGGCTTGTTATCCATGAAAAGTGAGAAAGAGAGAAGTGAGCTGTGAAGGTGGCTGGCGAGAAGAAGGTTTGTGTACGATACATGGAGAGGAAAAGAGCTGCCCAAGTAGGATGCATCAATGAGCCAGCTCAGATAAGGAGGAAGCAAAGCCTGTGTGGAAGGTAAACGGTTCACAATTGAAAAGACTGGCCTTGCCAAGAAAATAATTTACAGATAATTACTGAAAAAGGTTAGCATAAATATGGGAAATACTACAAAAGGCTCAAAACAGACCTAAAAAATCCCATTAACCTTAGAGTTCAGCATATTACAGTTAACAGCGAACAGGAAGAGGAAAGACGGATGTTATATAATTAAGGCTTAGACAGTCTACTCTTTGATAAGTTTTATCAATCAAAATTTTATGTTAACTTGGGCAGTAGAGGTTGCTTTCATCCCAGACTTATATCACAAGTTGTTCAGTATTGGAAATTGCCACTTATCAAGAAAAACTACCGAATACTACTGGTTCTAGGGACCTGTACTCAATGAATCAGCAAAGGACTTTAAACTCCTCATATTTGACATAAAGATTCAAAAAGACACAAATTCATTTAAGTATTAAAGGAAGACAAATCTTGCACAAAAATGCACATTACATTAAAATATTCGGTGAAAAATTTAACATTGTACCTGATCTGTAGATGAAATTGGTAGGATTTCATTTTCTAATGTGTTGTCTCAAGTACTGAAAATTACAAAAATTGCAAGCAGGCAAAACCAGGACTTTATTAAACAATTTCAAAACAGGCTGGAATGGAAGGGAGGAGTGTCAGCAAGTAAGCCAGAAAGCTTTGTACATATCTGTACAAGTATGCTGTGTAATATCTGCTCTACAGGGAAGAAAATGCAGGAAGTGGCACAAAACACTGTGATTGGACTCTCTTCTACCCCTCTACCACTGCCCAGTGGCAAACCCCCACCCTTTTGCATGTAGAAAGTCCCCCAGAAGAAATAAATGCTATTATGCATGATTCCCTTAGGTTGATAACAGAACTAAACAGAATTGTTTTCCTTTCTAGGAGAGGACTCTTGTGTTTTTTACTGAAATACCAGGAGAATGAGCATCCTTACAGCATTTTAACAGGAAATAGTGACAGAGGCAATTTCTGTTAGTATTTCAATGTACTGCGGAATAACAAAAATCTGCAAAAGTTTGTGCTGCTGAATATATACATACATATCTTCTTTTTTTTTTTTTTTAACACAACTTTTGACATGTAAAATATATTATTAGCAAATGGATCCTTCTTACTACACTTTCAGATTTCATTGGCGCTTAAAGCAAGGTTTAATTCTTTTATCTCTGCGGGATGAGGATAAAGCCATTTTCGGACACACACATCATTTTTTTTGGTGACATCTTAAAAAAATGTATGGAAGAAAATGTAAGAGTGTGGGCATGTCATTGTCTTACTGAACATGTCCCAAACCCAAATATAATGGGTAATTTTCTATTAAAATGGTACGATAAAAGTGCTTATTTTTTTTTTGTGTTGCAGAGGCAAGGTTTGGTTTCATTAACACTTATGGTGTATACATGCTTGAGTTGCTTCACAGCCCTCTTGCCTGTGCACTATGATAATAGCTAGAGGCAATCAAACGATGGCCAGTTGTACAATGCTCCTTTGAATAATGTTTTACAGAAAAGACATCTGTTGTGCATACAACTCATCTTTCAAGGACTAAAAGAGTGTTACCAACATTTCACTTCCTCATGCAAATCTCTAGGTTTCCCAAAGTCTGTATATATTCCATCATAAATAGTATAGTTTTCTTTGTGAAGACACACAGCTTGATTTGGATATTAAAGAACTATTGAAATTCATACTTCCGGACTAAGATATTTCTTCATCTGTAGGGCCTGTATAAATATTGTTCTAAGGGAGATTCAGCTGAACCAGCAATTGGGAAAACTGAGTCTGCTGAAGGCAAATGTATTTCTTATTTCTTGGCTACAATATTCATAAGTGAGGTGTGAAATTCCTCTTTAATGACATGTTATTTGCAAGTAACTCAAAGCAAAATATTTGTGCTACGTTCTGTTCACCTTACTCACTTCATTACTCCTACCACCTTCAAGGAGACTAATGTTGTGCATACAGCAAGTGGGATCTTTATTCTACTTCAGTCCACTGCCATTTGGTTTTGCAGTGACAGACCAGGGAGACAGTTGCATGCAGTAAGTTTAGAAGACATTGACTTTCCCTGGTTGTAACTGCTGTTATTATTCAGGTTGGTGCTGCAGCCTTGTACAGCAATTTTGGCTCTGTAGCTGACCAGCTTTGGGTTTACGCTGTTATGTATCTGAAGATAAAACATGACTGCCTCATTTTCTGCAGGGTCAGTGGTAAGATGATATGGCAATACAGAGGGGTTTGCAAACTGAACTAGACAGCAGTGCTGCAAGAGATGTTGGAGAATCACCTACATTTAAAAGAGCAGGAGGGAAAATGTCAAACCCATACACAGTCTGGTACTGACAATGAAATGTGCATTTATAAATGTAATGGAGACCCATGGCTCCCACTGCTAAAAAGCACCTGATACCAGCCATTACCAACCTTCTGTAGGGAAAGGCCAGTGTTATCGTGGAGATTGAGTGCACTTGTGAGGAGAGAGTACTTTCCTTGGAAAGGCTACAGCCTTCTTATTAAATAATAATTTACAAAATTTTTTAACCCTGTTGGTTTCTACAGCATCTTGACATAAGTTGCTGAAGATTCCTTTTATAAGGTGCTTTCCAATATTAATCTACTTAGTCAGTATCTTACAGTTCTGCATATGTATGTGGGGGTTTGTAATTTCAGCTTTAAATATGTATAAAATTTATTCTGACTTTCCTATCAGAGTGCTTCTCTCTTCCATTTTCAGTGCAGTGACTGCGGTGGTTGACTGCTGCTGGGGCACATGGAGATAAGAGCAACTGCTGCTGAGTCTTTCAATAGCAAGTGCTCTAAGCCAGAGCTGCACTGAGCAGCAGCTTGGATGGGCCAAGGAAGCTGACTCAAGCAACAGAACTTGAAACATCATTATAATAATGAATTCAGACCTTGAGTGGGCTGACAGTGCTGGATTTACAAATCCCTTCTAAAACACACAGGATTGATGCTGTACTTTAATTAGCTACCGGGTTGATTCACAACTTCCAAAAGTAGATGTTGTAGCATGCACAGATGCTAAAGTAAATAGCACCTTTGCAAGAGCCACTCTTCAGGCTGGTGAAAGTCCTTCAGCTTTCCAGGTTGGCTGTTTGTCAAATCCACAGTGTTTGGTGGCTGCTGGTAATGGATTTTTTGTTTGTTTTGTAAAGAGTTTCATTCAAAGCTTTAAAGAACTTTGGCAGCACTTAAGTGAGCACAGCTTACAGTGCAAAATGCAAGTTAGAGCAGCAAATGGTCAGGATATGCGAGCAGCCTGTGAGTTTGGAGGTTTCAAAACTCCAAGGCAATACTACGGTTAGTTCACTGTAATGAGAAATAATTCTGCAGATCTAATCTGAATGCTGCATACTGAAATGTTAATGTGCCTTTTGGTCTGATGAACTCACAAAAGAGTGATGCCAGCATTGTGTCAGCACCGATGTTATACACATTATGATTTTCTCAAACACATCCGGGGCAAATGTGCTCCTCTCCAACAGATTTTCCATTGTGCAGTTTATAAACAGGAAGGGAAATATAGTTCTGATTGTCAAACATCAACTGGACACATATAAAATGCACTCAGGAATCTTTATAAAATCACTGGATTTTATAAAGGATATAGTTTCACCCACTCTATGAGGTCAGAAGGCAACATCAAAAGAGGAAACCTGGGATTGTGTCTTCTGCACTGAGCATTACCACACAAGGCAAATCATGAACGACTCATACGTGCTATTTCTTTACTCTGGGTTAAACTTGGAACATAAATTATGTCAACCTGCTGATGTAAATTTTCCACAATTCACGTCTGGCTTAAGTTAAATGGCACACTGTTTTCCCCTACTGCAGGTATATCTGAATTCAAGTGGCTGTCAAATAAATATTTAAAGGTAAAATGTATAAAAGAAGACAAAGTGCAGCCACTAAATTCTGATGTTATGGTCCTTCTTCATGGCGTAAGAGCCAGAAGATTGTCAGGCGAATATAAAGGGATGTTTCAAGTAAAAATAATTATGTGCTACCATACAATGTCTTCAGCTGTGAATAAAAAGCTCTCATTTGAATAAGTTATAGTTAAAAAGTTTAGGGTAAAACATTTTTTAGATAGAGATTGTCTTTGTTTCCTGACCACAATTATGTCATTATTTTTCAGGAAATTACAAATGCCAGAAGATGTGTAAGAATTAAGAATCAATTATTAAAAAATAATAATGATACTTGAAGATTGTAGAACATAAAAGGTATGTAATAAGAATTGGCTAGGAATAAAGATGGAGAAGAAACTGTTTAAGAATTAATTTATTTTGGAGGCTGTTTCTTTTGTGCTTTGTGATCATAGGCTAAGTTACAGCCATCTGTCTGTTTCTGCATCCGTCTAAATATGTGTCTGAATATATTTTTGGGGGTTGTGTCTAATTTACCAGGCCAGCAGAAAGCCACTTCCACTCTAGATGCATTCACTTTCTAAAGCTTCAGGTAAAGGAGTCAGGGTCATAGTTATGGTAGCTTGTAGAATAAGAACTGAGTCCCAGTAACTTTTCTATGTTGAAAAATGTAGGCAGGCATTTTGCTCTGTGATTCATTTCTTTTTAATTTCATTCAGTTCCCTCTCTGATGCTTGAGAATATTTTTAAACTATCTCTTTGTTTTAGATCTTCCTAAAAACAACTTTTTGTTAGCTCTGAGAAAACAAGTATGTCTGGTTCAAAAGTGCTGCTGCAAGTTTTGAATGCCTTGGAGCATTGCCTCTGGAGACCAAGAAGATCAGAATTTCAGCTTTTTTCGAAGCCTTTCAGCTGGAAGCCATGGCGCATTCATGGCTTAGGTAGTTGAACCTAAAGAAATTAGGTTTTTGTTAAAGAAAATGTTAGCACTAGCAAGCAGGAACTGTAACTGCTATTTCATCTGGAGTTCTTAGTGATGGACACATTTCAGAAGTGAGAATTTAACTGATAAAACATTCTTCCTCTACAGTTCCAGGCAGACCACTGAGCAAAATCGTTTTTGACTTCAAAGACGGACATTATATAGGACTGGGCACCAGAAGGTCACGGGACATACAAGAATACACAATTAGGTTAATTTACAGTGCATGTACTCTGTGGTGCTGTGCTATGGGGAACTTGTGCAACACAGTTGTTTGCAAAATCCACAGCTTACTGGCAGCCAGGCCCACCAAAACTACCTATTTGACTGTACTGAATCTACCTGGAAAAGACTGTTTCAGTGCCAAATCTCACAAAACACAAGAAGCTCCAAGAAGAGGCAACTCATGGTGGTTTTGTTATTTTGATGTAAATTTCAGATAATTTACTGCTGAGACTTGGGCATATGCAGACCAATAGTATTTAAAACTGCAGTCCACGGCTGGTAGTACTCTTAAAAACTAAGTAGAATAATCTGCTTATCTGCAAAGCTCTTTGTTCACTGACTTCTACACAACAGCTTCTTTTCTTGAAAGAAATCATAACAAATGAATGTGAGATGCTATTTTTGTTTTGCAAAATGAAGCATAATTATTTAGAACATTTGCTATAAGAGCACTTTCCAACCTAAGAAAAATATAATGCAGTATTGACATAATATCTGCAGATATTCTTTCATTCTGAATAGTTCTGCCTCTGTGTATATTAAGCATAACATTAAGTAGAGATATAAATGACTTACAGTTGCATTTCTGGGAGGTCGAGGGACTCAGGGGCCTATCAAAAACCAGAAAGAACTTCAGAAACCATCTCGCAACTCCTGTGAGACTTTTGGGTATAGGATGTTATTTTGAGACTCCATTACCTTGCTCCATATCAGTTTTATAGCCCACATGCCAAACAGTACTAGTTTAGTTTTGATATACATGTTCATTTATTTCTTTGGAAATTACCACTGCTTTTATTTTCTAAATTGGAGAGCATGCCAAATCATGCAGCTTTTGTTTCATATGTTCAACCTCTGCCTGAGTTCACTGCTTATACTTACAGCCTATTTCAGAGTGTATGCTGTTGCTTCAACATTTTATTTAGCAAAATAGAAATAGAGGAACTAATAAAGGTACCAGATGTGAAGTATAGCCAGAAGGTTTTGACAGAAATAACAGCAGGGCTACTTCATCGTTACAGGATTTGAGTCAGTGACATTGTAACTGACAAGGCTTCTGCTTTGAGCATTTAATTCTGTAATTTAAAGTACAATTCAATAAAACATAAACAGGAAGAATGTCCAGTTCAGTCACACACATTAATTCAAAAGTTTAAGGTGGTATAAAAAGTGGTGTACTGAATAATTTTTTTAATGTAAGTGTATTATATTCATACCTGTTACATCCATGAAAAAATTGTGGTACTCAAGCAATAATATATTTTGAATACGTCTGAAAATTAACTGGTAATTCATAATACAATTGTTTATTGGGAGAACATGATAACTAGAATTTTAAATTCATGGTAGCTTCCTGAATTATACTGAAATTCTGAAACAGAACAAAGCATAAGAGTAAAATTCCAAAGTAATTCAGAAATAGTAGAAAAATATATTTAGTTGAGAAATCTTCGCCTATTGTGTTGTGTTATTCAGTTTCATACATTAAATCAAAACATTATAGTAGGAAATACCAAATTAGATAAAACAGAGTAGTATGAATGTAAGAGATGAAAATTTCTGAGTGACTCTTTGAATGAAGAGATAACAATGACATTCTTATTTTATCTGTATTTCTTTTCAGAATACATACTGTCACATTAGCTTCTGATTACTTACACATATGGTGAATAACTATTATTCTCAAACAACAACATAGTCCCCACCTCCTTATAGAAGATAATGTGATTATTACATATGGTTTCACTCACTGACTGGTTTCACTTACTATTGATAATGTAGAATCTGATGCTATAAAAACAAAATGCCTGGACAGTCTTGAAAGGTTTGTCTGCAGCATATTATGAATAAAGAGATATTTTTGACTGGATAGAACAAGACAACTTCACAGCAACCATGAAGAAAGAGAGTAGGATAATATTTCTAGCCTGTTACACTTTGTGGTGTCTCCAGTGAGATATAATCACCTGTCTATTGCCATATTATTTAAAAAAATCAGAATAATTGGATTTACTCCAAGTTGAAACTGATATATGATAAAAGTAAAATCCAGATTACATAGGGGCTGTCTAGGGAAGATGCAACGGACCTATCAGAAAAATGAACTTCACTCCTGGTGGAGATGTCCTGGCTGTCTGGCTGTACAGGCCCTGTGTAACAGAGTATCTGGACAGTGCAGGTGTCTGAGATAAAACAGATTTGCCAGAGGTGAATTGATTATATTCACTAGGTACACCTACTCTGTGTCAGCTGCTCTGTGGGAGTTTGTTATTAAATTTCATCAGCTTTCTGATAGGGGAAGTAAGTATGGTCATGTTCATGTTGACCCTAAAAAGAATACTCAGAAATACATTGGTAACTTTTAAACAATCTTGCTTTAAAATAGTAAATGAAAATGGTTGGGACTGTTTACCTTAGAGAGGGGAGGCATGAGAGGAGATGCTACGCAAATGTACAATGCTCTGAAGCACACAGATCTACCTTTCTTGAGTATGAGAAGTCTCTTAATAACACCAAAAAGGTGGAAAATTAAAAAGAATGATCCATTTAAAAAAATCTTTCACACGAGATATATAAAAACTGTGAAACTCTATATCGTAGAGGCTCTTGGAGGACAAGAAAGTAATAGGATTAAAAAAGGATTAGACATTTATATGCATATCTCTAAGAGTCAGGGGTATAATTAAAGCTACCAAGCATTTTGGAAGGGCTATTAAGCCTTGCATTCAAGCCTTATAATAGCCTCTAGTAATAAAGTATTTCTGCATGGACTTTCACAGGGAGAGGCGGGCTGACTCTGTTGGTACTCTGATGATACTGGACATGAAACAGCTTCATTTTCTTCAGCCCAGTTAAAACACCATGGAAAACTGAGCAGAATTGTCAGCTTAGAAGAAATGGTAGAATTTAGAGATCTCACACTTAGGACCACCTGAGAATGGTATCAAGTCTCTGCGTCTGAACTGCTGTTGTAACTGGGATGTTCCTGAGTGCTACTGTTCTCCTTCCCGTCTGCTCCTTTTCACATATGTCATTCCCATGACATTTGGCTTCAACATCTGTGCAAGGTGCAAAAGCAGAGCTATCCCACTATTTAAGGAAACATGCAACAGGCAAGTTCTGAAACTTCTTTTGTATTCTATTTGTTTTTTTCTCTAGGCTGTAGAAAATGTATTAATATCCTTTTTGTATGCTGATACACACAGTCAAACAACTGTATGTAACTGTATGCATACTGTAAACATTACATCTTCAAAAGTTGGCTTAAATTTATCAAAAATCAAATTAATATTTGGCTGCTTACAAAATTTATTCTCAGAGTGCTTTTCCAGGGCTATTGTAGAGACACTAAAAGCTTTTTCTCTCTCCAATATGTTACAGCTACTTGCCTTACAGAAAAGAGGAAATATATTCACACAGACATGAAAATAAGTAATGTGCAGCTTGTTTTCTAGGTTTGATACCCTTTCCAGCTGACTGTTGCAACAGTACAAAGAGGATGGACACTATTTTGCTTCTTTATAGGTGGTGGGGAGTGATTATTATTTCTTGCTTTGCACCATCTGCATCTCATCACTGGGATTCAGTGCAGGCAATGGCTGACCTGGGACAAGGCTGAACCATATTTTCTCCTGCAGTGCTATTATAGATGTCAAGATAGAAGAAAGGAACTTATTGTAATATTTGTTTTGTATTTGTTGGCTGAAGATACTGGACAAGACTTACAAAACTGGTGGTTCTGCTGTTGACTCAGGAGTCAAAGCAATAGGATTAACTTTCAAAAGTTAGAAGAGCTTTCACCATACTCTATCCCATGCCTAGTTCTCTACAGCACCTCTCTAGGGCACAGCTTTTGATTATATTTTCAAAAACAATTGCAAAACTTGGTATCTCTTCTATCCTGGTCACTTCTGTGAATATGGTAGAGTCATAATATTGTTAAGGTTGGAAAAAGATCCTTAAGATCTTCAAATCCATCTGTATGCTTTAGGCTCCTGTCTCAGTTCCTTTGCAGGCTGACATGACCAGCTCTGCACTGCATACTGTCAGGTAGAATGTGATCAACTCCCCCTTCAAGTTAACTTTGACATGCTTAAGCAAACAAATATAATGGATATTATGGCGGGTTTTGTCCCGCGATAGACCCAGTGGCACATTTCATATAGGAGACAGGACACACAAGTGTGACCTACAAAATGGCATTTATTAAAACAAGAATACAGCTTATACATTGGGGAACACAGAAGGTTCAGGAAAAGGGGTATGATCCTGGGTAGGGACATCAAATCCCAGGGCTCTGTGATAAGGAGACATGGAGGCATTGGTCTCAGGGGATATGTTCATCTTTACAAGGGGCAGAGAGAATTAGGGAGGAAAGGGAAGGTGTGGTTTGGGGGCACAGACAGAGGAATTTGCAGAGTTGCAAGGCTATGGCCTTGTGGCTAAGTCCCGAGCAGTTCTGTGCAGCTACGGTTGCTAGGAGACCTCTGGACAGATCTCTTCTTCTGAGCCTTCCTTGCAGCTTTTCTTGTGCATTTCTCTCCACTCTCTGTAGGCCTCTTCTGGTCCACCCCTGACACAGCTCAGCTGCCCAGCTGCTTAGACAAGAGAAAGATGTGAGGACACATGAACAAAGACTGTCACTTCACAGCAAATAACATTTGACAGCTGCCTTTTGTCTGACATAAATATTCTTTTCATAATATTTTCAAAATTATCCATACTTCCACTGAAGACAGTGAGAATTCCATTGCCTTCTGGTGTAGGACTTCTCATACTTTCTCATTTCTTATTGCCTGTTTGTCTGGCAGCTTTTCTCAAGTTCAAAACTCATTCCTATGTAATTCACTTTTGTGGAAATGCCACACCGTGGGATTACCATACTGGGAACTATATAACTTTCCATCTCAGAGGATTCTTTGCTGGGAGAATGGGCTGCAGCCTAAGGCGGACCCTGCCTATGATCGTGTTGGCAGGTATGTGCACACCTACTGCTATTCCCACACTAGCTCTCAATGCAAATGGACTGCACCAGTATAGTTTCATTTTTGGCAGGAAAAAGGCCCAAGCGGTGTTGGCACGGCTGCAAACAAATGGATTTGGGGGGTACTTTATGAGCAGATCAGAAATGTTCCCCAAAGGGGAACATGAGAATCAATTCTTTACTGTGAGGTTGCTGAGTCACTGGAACAGGTTGTCCAGAGAAGCTGTGGATGCCCCAACACTGTAAGTGTTCAAGACCGGATGGATGGGTCTTTCAGCAATCTGGTTTAGTGGAAGTTATCTGTCCCTGGCCATGGCAGGAGGGGTGGAACTATGGGTCCTTCAAGGTCCATTCCAACCCAAAACATTCCATAATTCTATGATGATTCTGCCAAAGTGGTTTGCTCAGATGGTGAGTAATGGTGGCATTGAGGGGCCGTCCAAAGCCCAGGTACTATGAGGTTTTCCCTCAGGTACTACAACTGGGGCATGCTCAGGGTGCCCACTAGAGACCTTTCATCAAGGAATTTGAAATTAACAGTGTTCTCAGGGATGCTGTTACAGGGTAGTATAAAAAATGGACACTGTGAATTTTGCCTTGTGCTCTCTGCTATTGTATCTCAAGAACTGAAACACAACAGAAAAGTTCAAGCTGTTACAGTGGTCACCTAAGCGTTCTGAGAATATTTTAACTACTACCTGAAGTCCTGAAGCCAACTGAAGACTACTCTGCTCCTATATATGCAGCATCTTGTGCTAGTTTATAATTACCTCCCTGAAACTGTTTCAGTTATTCCCACCTGACCTGAACTGTTGTCAAAGCTCCTGTTATCAGGGAGTAACTGTCAGTTTTTCAGGTCCAAACTTTTCCTGGATCAAAAGTAAGAAAATGGATACTTTGGAAGAAATGCTATTGCTACTTTTGGGCAGATTAAGTCCATAGGAGATTGAAATATCGAAAAGGAGGAATAATTTTTTTTTCTACTCTGGGGAAGAAGTAGTTATAACAACCATGCAGTGGTTATATAAATGGGTTGATTTTCTCCAATTTTTGATAACTGTATCAATACAGTAAACATATGTTTTTAAGCATATTTAATTTTAAAGCAAAATCTCCCTTCTTGGGAGAATGGTAAGTGGACAGAATAAGGAAAAATCTAATATAAAGAAAAACATCATATTTTGTGATACACTTGAAATAGCAAGGAAGATAATTTTACCACTATGTTGCTCTGACCACATCATGTCTCTGTTCCTGATTTCTGTACTGCTTGGTTTTACGTTTGATACCCTATATAATTTCTTCCTTCCTTACATCTCACTCTTGTTGCTGAATGGATCTTTGCCTAGCACGGTTTGTGACACCAACACTTTTCACTGTTTCTGAAATTTTCCTGTAAATATGAGTACCTTTCTTTTATATTACCCAGCACCAAGGTAGATCTGCCTCTTTGTATCATCAGATTTTCCACTGCCACAACACACCAGTATTGCTGGGTGCCAAAGCCACTGTGGCTTATGCTGATAACTTTTGCCTCATTACTTATTTTCCCTTTGAAGAAGACTTTCTTTTCTTCTTCATATAAAGAGACCTTAAGTTCATGTCCTTAGTAGTAAACTGCTGGAAGATACTGTTAACCAGGAGAGGAAAGGATATTAACTCTTCCAGGGCAGGCAATGGTAAAGAGGAAAAATTGTAGGTGAGGGAGAGGGTTATCCTTAATAGCTGAAGGGATACTAATGCCATAACCCGAAAATGGGTAGTGCAGACACCAACATTCTGATTAATTCTTGAGTAATTAAAGACAGATATGGTCTGTCTTTAAAACGTTTTCTCTCTTTAATGCATTTAAAGTAAAATAACACAACTAAATTAGTAATCTTCAGGTCATCTTTACTATATTATCTTGAGGCTTCTTGTGTGATTTTGGAAATGTTGTTTCTTGAATCTGTAGCTCCGTTTCAACTCTCATCAGTGTTTATTTGTGTTAAACAGATGATACCAAAGTATCCTATGCTTTAAAAATGAGAACTATGAAAGTAGACTGAATGAATCTTGAACAGACAAGGCCTTCTCATCTACACGTCGCTCAAAGACCCTGTGTGAGCTGGTCTAACTTCAAAGTTGGATCTAACTTGGAAGTTGGCTAGTTGACATCTGCACCTTTCCAAAGCCAAATTAAACTGTGATCCCAGAAGAAATATAGACCAGAAGCTCACAAAAAAGCTTGGAGTACCCTAACATCTGCTACCGATATTTCAGGCTTCATACCTAGTAATGCTGGAGTTCCATTGAAGTTTAGCAGTATTTTTGGAGTAACACCAGGAATGTAGACAGTAAACGTGTGTATTCCTTCTAATTAGATGTTTCTATTAAAAATTTGTTTGTATATGTTTAACCAAGACACCAGTGAGTTTACAAGCTCATGCAGGGACTTACTGCACCAAATGAAAAATTTCTTTAACAAGTAAGTTTCTATGTACATAAGTTTAATATGTTCCTAACATCTGTATCTATCTATGCAAACACATATATTTACATAGACATAAAAAGATATATATAGAGAGTGAATATAAATATAAATCTAAAATCCAATATATGTCAACAGTTACTCTAAAATATGCTTCCAATACTTGCTTTTAAATAATTCTGTCAAGTACTTGATAACATCTAGTGATTGTGAATGCATCAGACTGGAAGATACTCATATAATCCAAATACAAATAAATAGGCTAAATTATTTATAGGTCTTAAAAATCCCACCTGTGTCCTTTCCTTATTTATGGATTCTAAGCATGCTGATTTTGTCAATTGAACTGAAGACATGATCTTTACAAGAAGGATATAATCATATGTGAGCTTCCCAGATAATTTTAAACTGATGTAGCTCTCCTAATCTGTCGGTTTTCTGCTGAGGAGGTAGTGTAATTAGTTTGTCTCTCTCAACTGCTTTCACAATATCCCATAGGATATATGGGCTAATTTCTTCCATGCTGCTATAGAAAAGTATTATCTTACAGTATCTCCAGCTGACATTTTATGCCACAAATCCTTATCGGAAGCTGAATTTCACAAGCGTTCCCAGAGAGCGGCAGATAAAGAGAACCATATTTGTAGGCATTAGCAAGAAGGAAATGAAACAGTAGATACACACTACAGTAGGAACTCATGTAAAATTAGTCACCAGTACATGTCCCTCTGGAAAAAGGTTGACTGAATATGGGTTTCCAGAAATTGAGTGCAGATAAAGAATTAGCAGGCATAATGGAATACACTCTTCATGCACAGAGCACAGAATTCAACCTCTGCAGAGGGTGAATCACTTAAGAGCAACTTATGCTTTAATTTGTCAGTTTAGGAGGAGGATAGATAGGAGACAGACAAAATACTGTCTATTTTAAGATTTAAAGATGTTCCAGACAAAAGAAAAATACATGAAAAACTTTCTTTTATGAAATTTGCGATAGTTTTGTGGAAGAGTTTATTTGGAAATACCTATGGAATCACAGAATTCTTATCCTCATAGTAATACTACTGCAGATAAGAAACACAGTTTGGGCAGGCAGACTAAGTTAGCCACTTAGGAGAACTGAAAATGATATGCTGGAAGGCTGGAGTTGGCATGAGTTTCAAACAATGGAGAACTGTCTGAAAAAAAGAATTGTCTAAAATTTGAGAAATGTTTTCATAATGATAAAAGCATTGAAACTAAGGTAACACTGAAAATAATTACATCATTCAAATGTGGAAGATAAAATACACTCTAGAGGTATTTCTGACCTGACCCCTTTTATTTATGCCTTGCACATGTTTTGGGAAGGAATTTTTTTTCTTTAGAACTTTAGGAAGGGCTAGCAATATATATACTGTGGAAAAAAAATACTTTTTGCACTCAGAATCCCTTGGAGAATGTTCACACAACTGTCTTCGGTGCTTTTTGTGATCCCAGACCCATCCACACAGAGATGAAAACTGTATTGTATGACTGTGGTGGTGGATAGTGCAGCACGATGAGCAGAACACTTACAAAGTAGAAACAAACTTCCTGCAAACAGGAATTGAAAGGGAGTGTTTGCAAGTGTCTCATATTTTGAAGCGGGTTTCCAAAAAATCTTCATTCAATCACTCCAAATAACAAACACATTTTTAAAAATGAGGCTGTAAGAGTAGTGTCATGGGTGTTATTTAGTAATACTGCAAATAGGGTTTTTTTCCCTATTTGCCATCTCTTGCTTATGCAGGGACAGCAGGAGGATCTCTCCCCTTTGATGGGGCTACTCTGCACCAGTCTGAGGACATGTGCACACGGCAAAGTCCCACGGCTAACCATCTGAGAAAAACAACAGCGCACATCCTCTCCAAATCACCAAAATAAATAGCCCAAAATCAAGCTTGGTAAACAGGGGAGACATATGAGCACTACAGATCTACAACACTGTGCTTCATAGATAGCTCTCAGGAGCTAACTATGCCCTCAGCTACTGCATGTATTGGAGCTGTTCACAGGCTCACAGGGCCTGAAATTATGCTACTTTGCCCAGGCTCTGTGAAAGGATGCATTAGTTTGTGGCACAAAGCCAGGGCTCCAGCCCTCTGCCACCAAAGCCCTGGCAGATGGCAGTGCAGGGTGAGGCTCCTCAGCTTCCAGCCTGCAGCCATGGGTCAAGGCTTTCCCTCGGGAAAGTATTTAAACAAAGTGTGTCCTGGCAGATATCCCAGAAGTGTGCCCAATGACTGTAAAACAGCAGGACATTCCTGAGCAGGGGTGTCTGTATGTGGGTATTTATATGTGTGTATATATTTATATACCCACAAATATTTTACACACTACTTTGTAGTTAATTCACTACCTAATAGGGAGAAAATACGCTAGAATACCAATAGTTTCTCATTTTTTTTGTCTAAGCATAACTGTCCTTTTCCTTCATGGGCTGTAAAAATCTCAGAGACTAAACTAGCTCCAGCGTACCATTCATCCCAGACATCAGGGATGCATAATTTTGGATAAGCACCTGCTGTACCAGGGAAAAAAAAATGAAATATGTATTTTCAGGCTGTTTTTTCATAATTTTATTTTATTTTTTTTTTTATTATTTAACATATTACGATGATGCAGCTGTTCAAAGCTGCCCTAGGATCTGAACCATCAGGACAATCCCAGGAGAAGTGGGTTAGTGGGCAGGAGGTGGAAATGTGATCAAAGGTTCTGTAATTTTATTGTACAGCTGCTCTATTCGTTGCATGGATATCACCACTATCAACATGCTGTCTTGAATTTTAATGGTGTCGTTCAATTTCCTCCACAAACAGGAAATATTGAAAGAAACGAGCAGGAGAGAAAGTTTTTCATAAAAAATTGTGGTTCTTCTTCACTGTGGTGGGAGCTCATTTGTTTCCTGTGTTGGTCTTTGGGAGGATTTTGTTCAGAGGCAATGCAAATTAAAGGGTAGGAGCTGGGCCTGCTGCTATTAACATCTCAGTGACTTCGGCAGACCTACTGTGCTCTGCAGACTGGGTAATGATGATCTGGCCTCATGTTTATCATAATCTGGTAAAGGTAAGAAGATGAGGAATGATAACTGAAATGTTTAGCTAAGTTTCTGTTACTTTTGATCTTAAATGGGCTGAATATAAAACATTGCTCAAGGAAGAAAATATCTACCATATCTGAGAAAGTATTTATTAAGTCACCAAAATGCTATGAATTAAGTTCTGAAGTGTATTTCAGTTTAGCTTTCTCATGGGTCAGCTGACAGCAAGACAAGTCTTTCTAAAATAGTATTTATTGTGGAGTGTGTTTTTGTGGAGTGTGGTTGTTTGGTGGTTTTTTTTGTTTGTTTTTGTTTGGTTATTTTTTTTTAATGCAGAGCTACTGCAAAACGACTAAACTGAGAAGAAGTTTAAAGCAAGTCACTCTCTGTCTTACCCGCCTCAGTATGACCCAGAATAATGTGACAAACCTTACTGCATTTCCTGCATTGCTACTAAGACCCAAATCTCGATTATCTTCTCTGTTGAGCTCATTTGTTGCACTGAGAGGGTCAGAGTTATTCCTTAACTGTGCACCCTGTTGAGAACTGTCTTGGAGAAACAGCCTGGGTGAATACACACACACAGAAGACAAGAAGAGTCAGTAGATTAGAAATTAGTAGGGTTAGTGATGGGTTGAAATTTCTTGAGGAGCTTGGCTACACCATTTGAGGTCTGTAGAGGAATTTCCAATCTACAGCAAAGAATTCAGAAAATATTTCTGCACGTAAAGCACAATTTTTGGAAATTATACCTGACCTGTAGAAGGTCCTTATTTAAGGTTAAACAAATCATGATGTACTATACCAAAGTTGTGTGTGTGTGTGTGTGTTTGCACGTGCAAGCAAAGGGGCTCAGAATCATCAGTGAAGCTTTGCCAAAATCAAAGGAGATGTTGATTTACTCCATGAAATATTTCTAATATGCTTTCTACTCTGAAGATAAAATTTACAGAAATATTTTCCAAGGATTGTGTTGTCTCACTGTGTGGTCAGTATTTTGACCAAGACAGATACTGGCAATATCACAAAACATATTCAAACATTTAATCTATATATATGTAGAGCCAGTCTTCCCTGTCTAGCTCACTGTTGTCCACCTGGAGTCTGGATTTAGACTTCTTCTGCACAATGATGACAATTTGAGGGTGCCATTATTAAGAACAGACTTTGTGTGTTAGTTTATATTGTAAGGAAATCTGAGTCTGAAAATGCTAGTTCACTAATACAGCTGAAAGTCTGACAGAGCAGAAGGGAGGGATTTTTCTTCCTTTTACGTGGAAATTATCAAGTGAAAAGGATGCAAAAGATTGTAATAGTCAAGGGACAAATAAAAGGATAAGAAAATCATTTTAATACTGTAGTGAGCTGCTGTTTGAACCTGTGGACATAATTAGAAGTCATCTCCACAATTCATAAAAAAGTGAAAAAATTCAGGTTTGGAAGCATTGAAGCTCCGCAGAATTGCCAAACTCATGAACCAAGTTCAGTCAGCAGCCAATTCCAAACATTTCCAACCTAAAAAAGTCTTTTAGAAAACTGTGCTCATTTTGTTTGTTAACAGAGATAATCAAACAGAATTTCTGGCCTTGTTGTTGTGCCAGGTTGCAGTTCACCAGCATAAAGAATCAAGCCATTCTTGCCAGAGAAAAAAGTAAATTAATGAGCTCTCAATAAATAGTTTAACAGGCAGTGTCAAAAAATTGTGGGCTCACAATGAACGAAACGGCAGCAGCTTTCCTCTTTGAAAACCAAGTTCTAGGCATTGCAAAAGGGTGCCCGTAGACTAACACATAGTGAGAAGCCAGAGAGTTAGGCAGGGGCTTAGCTATACTACATGCCCTTTTTAAATATTAATATAGTCTTCCTGCCAGGTGTACATACAAAGCATTGGGGCAGCTGTGCAGGCTCCCTTGTCCGTCTTTGCCGGGTGGTGTGTCTTGGTGGTGCAGGGTGGAAGAGGCCATGGCAGTGCTGCCACTCCAACTGCACATATCCCAAGGTCACAGTGATCTTGGTACTGGTGATGTCCGGCCCCTGCTGTGCTACCAGGCACTGACTGAGTGTTGGAAGCTGCATTGACTCGATACAGGTTTGGGCAGAGAAAAGGGGGTGGAGGAGGCAAATGAATAGGGCTGCAAATGTTGCTGCTCTTTCTTCAGATCGAGTGAGGTTTTCCTGCCTCGCTGTTACCTGTACATTTAAAGAGCTCTGTGTTTCTCCTTTGATAATTGGCAGAAATGCTCAGATCAGATCTAGCACTCTTCTCAGTGGTTCTCCCATGGGCAGTGCTGCACGAGGCAGTCAGTTCTGTTTAACATCTTTAAAACAGTACGGAGCATTCACAGACAGCTCAGGTTGGTGTTCGTTACTATTCAGTGTTTGATCCCTGGACCAATTCATAATCAATTTGCTAGCCTTGTGGTCAACATACAGATACTTTCTTGAACACTGTTGACAGAAAAAGTAGGAATTTAAGAGAGGAAAGATGATGATGTTTAATTCAAAGCAGGAATCCAGAGCAGACACTATAAACAACAATAAAACTGCCACCATCAGCTTAGCGGTTGTATGTATTTGATCTAGAATACCTCATGGTGTGTGACAAGGATTTATTTCAAAGGCATTATTGAGGGCAGAGCAGGCACCACTCTAGGTATAACCTTGAAATGTGTTGGCAGTTCAGAAGCAAGAAATTTTCTATTAAAGTACAAAGCACATAATGTGCACGCATGTAAGTCACAGTTTTATTTTTTCTTGGGCATTTGTATCCAAAACAACTTCAACAAATCTTTCATAGAATATTTAATAAGATTCTATTTCAAATGCTTTGCTAAAATTGATCTAAACTCAATGCTGATATTCTTTCTCCACCACTGAGAAATGCAATGAGATTAGTTTATTTTGCTTTCTATTTAAAAATAAAGTTCTTTTTATGGTGATTTTTACCCAAACAAATTACATCCTCTTTGTTAAGGCTGTGGATGTTGCAACTTAACCAAGAACATGGATGATGTCATTTGTATTCAGGCTTCCATTAGAAAGATGCTCATAAGTTTCTTCCTCTTCATACTTTCACTCATTATTTCATTATTGATTGTTATTGAATTAACCATATGGCAAATACCAAGTTCACATTTGCTACTTACTTCAGATGACAAAACTCAAAATAGATTCACACTTGTTGAGATACTAATTTATGCAGTACAACTTGTGCTAAAGGCAGGATTATTGCCTATTATTAAAATGTTTACTGAATAGAAATAGAGAAATCTTTTGAAGATGCTCAAAGGCCGAGATTTTCATGGAATTTTTTAAGGTATTTCCTTACTGAGGAAGTGTGCTGAGGTGTGTTGAGTGTATCTTTGTGAGGGGCATGTCTAACCCCACACAGGCCAATGGATAGCCCAGATATTGGAATGTTTACATACGCAGTTGAATACAGACATTCTCATTTTTCTAAAGGGTGATCATGCCTTTTTTTTTTTTTTTTTCCTGAAAAAACTAAAATTTTTCCTTTGGAAATGAATTCATGGTTGTAAGAACATTATTCCTTTGGAAAACCTTTCTTGTAAAAAGTTCTCAAATCACATTGATTGCTTGTTTTCTCTCAATAAGTTTGAATTAAAATATTACTATTACAAAGTTTCCTGCTATGACTATTAATTGTAACAGCTTGATATAGAGTTTGACATTTGTTTAATTTTTATCCTTCTCAGCTTCAATTAAAGGAAAAGTGGAGGAAACCAAGGGAAAATAAAAAAAAAAAAAAATCCATTTGAGAGTCACAGCTTGATTTTTTGCCCCAACATTACAGAAATTAGCCTATTCTTATGTAGCGCTAAAGGTCTTGAGTCTCGTAAGCTCACTGAAGCTCAAACATGTTGTATATATGCACTCTCTACCAGTAATTTTAATTTCTCTTTCTCATAGCAATTTTAATTTTTGCTTTAAAGAACAACATGCCAATGGGCTTTTAGATAGTCTTCATATCCAGAAGCTGTCTATGTCCAGAAGATCTAGTTCCATGCCACGGCCTTCAGCACAGACTCTAGGTGCCCAAGTGGGCTCTGAAGGCGTTCTAAGAAAGTTTCGTCTGCAACAGCAATTGGCTACTATAACATCAGCAGCGTTTATGCGACTGAGATAAAATTAGCAAATAAATGAGAGGGCATTTCCCTGCCAAGGCCATTTCTGATAGACACTTCCCTTCCCAGTATCTCCCTGGTGCTTCTGGAAGAACTTCTTCTCCATGAGGGGACTACCTTCTCGATAGTTCTTTACAAACCACAGGGCACCTGCCATGCTGCCAACCTGCAGTGAAGAACAGCTGTGGGACTGTGAGATGGTCGACATGCATACAGATATTTTTGCCTCCCAACCATTGCTGAGATGCAATATACAAAACTTTATATAGTCAGGATTTGCAAATGTAAAGAAGATTTGGATAAAAATAAATATTTTGCAGGGATTTAGCTGACTGGATAATCTCCTACAAGCTAAAGCTACACAGTAATAAAAATTGAATGGCACAGATATATTGGCAGTAACTATACATGCAAAAGTTAGACCATCATATTTTTTCCAGTCATTGGAATTCAAATATTCTGAACTGGGTTTTCACAAAGCATCATATGCCTGGAACAAATGGCTGGTTCATTTTAAGCTTAATGAAGGTTTGAGCAAAACAAACATGAAATAAACTCCCTCTTTTCTTGTCAGCCTACAAAGTCACCCTCTATTTCCTTTATCTATTAGTGAGCATATGGAGCTCAAAGATTTCACAGTCATGCAACATGATATAGGTGGAAAGAGCAATCTATAAGAGTCATTCTCAAACTATGTTTACAAACAATTTATTTGCTGAAACATAATCCCTGAGATTTCTTCATATGACTGGAAAATATAGGCTAAACCCAAAGTCTTTCACAAACAAATATTGCCATTTGTGCAAGTGCTAATTTATGCTAAACACAAACAAGCAACATTGTTTAGCAATTTTATGATATTATTTGAAAGTATACATGTTTTCTATGCTTCCAGTATAAAGTTAAAAATACTATGGCATATTAATAGATTTTACTGAGGTAATCCTTTGTCATCATTATGGAACCATCATTATACTGTGTCAGTCAAACAGCAACTTAACAAAATTTTTTTTGTAACTACCCATTTTCAAGAAATGTAGTTGAAAGGTTTGTGACAAAAAGAATATCATCATCTCAATGAGTAGATTTTACAATGTGGCCTTACTCTCTGATATGCACATTCAGTGAAATTACTTAGTTTCCTAAATGTAACTGTGTGTTTTACTGGACTGAAGCCTAATCCAGTTCTAATTGCGGAGTAAATCAGCTAGGATTTGTGTCATTATATTGTCATTTTTAATAACATGCTCCATTGTTGAAGTTTATATCATATCAGATATCATACATATAAAAATTCAAAAATATACTGTTAAACATGGAAAACCACAACACTTTTATTAATATTCAAGTACTTATTTTCTAAAATGTGTTAATAATACAACCTTAAATGTCTATAATCTATATGTCGGCCGATAGATTTCCTGGTGTTAAATCCTTCTGGCCATGTAGAATACCACTGACTTTGAAACCAGTTTATGTTTTCTATTCCAGGCTTAGGAACTTAAGGCAATTAAATTTGTTTATTCTCTTTTCTGCACTTAAAGAAGTAAACTCAGTCTGGCATATCAGCAACACTTTTTGCCCCCTGGATATTAGACTTTACAAAGAATAATTATTCCTGAAACTTGGAAGATTCGTTAGTACCCAAACTGGCAATCTGTAAGCATGTACATGAGAAGAGAGTGCAAGTCATACAGAAAGTTTCTTAATAAGGATGCTCTTGGCACAAATATGATTTAAAAGTTAAAACAAAGAGAAATGAGACAGATCCTTTCTATCCTTTCTCATTAAACTGATGACATGAATCAATTGTAACTCTAGGTCATTAAACCTCTAGACATTTTAGGGAATCATTTAGTTTCATTGGATTTTTTTTAATAATCGCCATTCTTACTGATCTAAATATACAGTAGAACATAGAGAAAACATCCAAAATGGACTTTTATAATCACAAACCAAAGGAATTCCCTCTTGAACATTAACTTTGAAATCAATACCATACACAAAAAAAATGATCGGAGGTGTACAGACTACAAAAGGTATAATCTTTGAAAATAACATAGTAAGGAAAAAATGTCTCCGTCTGAAGCTCTGAAGGGAACAAACATCTTTTTGTTATACATTGTCAGAAAATTTGGTACGAAACTTCACCTGTGTTGTTGCACCATTTTATTTTACTGTAGCTATCATTGTTCTTACTATAGTGTGTTTTATAGGGCACTTCAGCATTTATTTTACAAGCTTCTTTGTTAGACATTTATAATGATGCTGTAAGAGTCTTTACCATTTGTTCCCTGTTCCTGGAGCTTGATGAGAAAATATTTTGCCATATTCTTCATCCCATCGCTAAAAAAATCCTCATTTTTTATAGCATACGATAACGTCTTGTCTCCACAGTAGAGCAATAACATAATCTTTGGAAAGACTTGTCAGAAATATGAGAAATATGTAAAAGATTGCAGCCATTTACTTTCCCTTATGTTGCTTCCTACCAGTCATGGGCCTTTCTGCTGGAGGCAGAAGCTGCAAAGGAGGTAATACCACAGACCTACTTGTGATCTGGTTCATGTTTAGTTTCTTTAAACTCCCCTTCTCCTGTCCTGTAGTCCTAAATTACTTACCTGCTTGATTCTCAACCCTGTAAGCTTCAGAAGTGTGCGCAGTTACTACATAACCACACAACGTAGTCATGCCAGCATAAAGCTGATGCTTCAAACTTCCAGAAAAGGCCAAATACATTTCTGCAGCCAGCTCATTGCTAGGGATACATCCAGTAAATATTTTCCAAACAGTCACTGAATGGGTCTCACACAAGTCATTAAAAATGGGATGATCTCCGTGTCAAAACCGTTAATTTGAGTAGATAAAAGAGTTACATTAAACAACTAACATAGCAGAGGCTGATGATAGCCAACACAACTGTTGACAGATACCTTGCAGAAAAATCCTAGGAAGGTTTTTTCCTTGAATTTTAAAATGTTTAAAATGTTTTGAATTTAAAAATGTTTAAAATGTTGTACCCATATGTGTACATGGGCTTTCCAAATTAGTTTTAAGCACGTCACAGTTTGGAAAGCACTGTAGTGTCTCCTATTGATATGACAATTGATATGAGTGGAAGGAAAAAAAAAAAGTTTCTTTCTATGTACTGATGTTGACTCATAGAAGAGCTTATGTGCTTGTCACATTGTGTGTGATTTTTATTTATCATAATAAAAATGTTTAGTCCTTTTAACATTAAAACCTTTTTTGCTTTAGATAGCCACAGAGAACAATATCTTTTATACTAACCTATATTAAACTTAGTAACAATATCCCATTGTTCAGAAGAGATGTAAAGGGTTAGTTTCTTTCACAAGCTTTGTTTTATCATGAAGTGGAGCCATGACTGGGAAGAGATAGAGAAGGTGCTTTATTTGTGGACTGATTTTTGTCTTTATTTACTTATCTATGCAAAATAAACTTGAAATACTTATCTCTACCTGAAACCTGAAGTATCTACCTCAAATCAAGCCCCTGTGACAGTCAGCTGTCTGACACCATACATTGCATTGCCCTGGGATTTTGAAGTACTTCTGAGTCTAATTCTTTGACAAGGAACAGAAAAGCTCTCAGGATATGGCCACTGGGGACACTGAACTCCTCTGTGCTCACATAAGTGGTTGTTGGCTCCAGGGCTCCAGTAAGGATTAAAGTGCAGTGTGTTTACCTCTTGTTCCCTTTAGATGTCAAAGTCTGTGGATTTGATTTTATTAACTTTATTTAAGCTGAAAAATAACTCTCAGTGTAAGAAGATATTATAGCATACTGCTAAACTGTAACTAGGGCAATCACTTAATGGATGGATTTCCACAGAAGCCACGGAGAGTCAAGTGTCCAACTCTTCTATTTTGAGAGAGTTTAAAAATCATATATAATAGGAATTTAGACCTGAATTCTAGGATATCTTTGACAGTATGTAACATAATATGGTTTCTTAGCAATTCAGTCTTCTGCTCATCTGTCTTTGTGTGCAGTTGAGGTCACATAATGTGAGAATGTGAAAGGCTGGTCATTATAGCAGGAGGTGGCTACCGCGATCCTGCAATGTCCAAGCTGATAACAGTGATGGGTGCCTCTGCTGACTTCTGACAAAGCCATTGCAGCAATGATGATGGCTACAATGGCTTGTGCTACCTGAACATCTACCTAGGGAAGCTTTGTGCTGTTATCATGGTTTCTGAAAGTTACATTTCATTTGTTTGTTTGTTTGTTTTTTCTTTCTGACACATTTGTGGTACAAAAAAAGACTGTAAACTCTTCAGGCCAACAACTGGCTTCGTGGCCCATGTTTGATCATAATATCTGGTGATATAGTTTTAGCCTGTTACAAATTATTAGTTGAAATTATAATTTTAGACAGGGTGAAAGAACAGTCTGAATAACTGGAGGCCAGAACTACAGGGAAAAAAGGCTCAAGTTCTTGCACTGAATGCATCCAGACTGAATTTACCATTTCTTAGTCTTTTTAGGATTAACTGAGAGGCAGAAATGTGAGTTGGGCTAAAGAAGTAGATTCCAAGTCTCTTCAAAATAATTTGTATAGAAAAAAATTCTTACAGAACAGTTTTCTAGATGGCATCTTGGAACCAAAGGAATGTTCTTCAATAAGAAAGAAACCCTACAAAGAAGATCAGACTGTAAGGAACCATAAATAGATGTCACTTGCCCAGTGGCAATTTGAGAGCTGTATTTCAACATTTTCAGATGATTTTTGGCAAAAAACGTAGACAGTCAGTCTATGGGAAAGTAGCAGTCACGTTTTAAAGCAACAGGGAGGAAAATCACAAAAAATTTATATACAGCATTCAGTACATGCATGGTACAAGTTGATGTGAACCAGTCACTTGCTAATAGTTTGATTTTAAATCGTTTCCTTTCTAATAAAAATGTTCAGACATAATGTGTGCCATGTTTTATCAAATCATTCTGGATTATAACAGCTCAAAGATATTACATCACTGTTGACATAACGTAATATGACCTGGTAGGCCTGAGTTAAACTCATGTGGTTACATGCTTATCACAAGTATCATTTTGTATAGCTAAAGATTGTGTTTTAAGTCATTTAAAGCTTGGTTTTGGTTTTTTTTAATAACAGCAAAGGAGAGAAACAGGAAGAAAAAACATTTCAAATGTCTGCGCATGCCAAGAGCAGTGAGTTTGTGGGGATTGTTGAACAAAATGACATGCTCCAGTGGGAAGAAGAGTGGGAAAAATTTATTCGATGAGATAGAACCAGAATCAAAACCAAATCCTTACACTGCTGCTCACCAGAGCTCATCCTGACCTGCACATATGCCATGAGCTGTTCACTGTCCAGAGCAGAGGGATTCTAAGCCCACCTGCTATGCACATGCTGAAACGCAGCTGCTCTCCAGGCAAGTGCTTGCATAGCAGCCCCAGGAGTTCAGTGCCATGTTCGAGTCCCTGGTACAACAAGGTAAAACAGCTATAATTAGCTCTGACACTTCTAGCGCTTGCTGCTGTCACATAGAGGACTTAAAAAGTCTAACACTATAGTCTTTTTGGATCAGTCCTTGCCTTGCCCTCTGTAGCTTGGGAAATGCAGTAAGGGGTGTTAGCAAACAAAATGTTTACTGTCCAAAAGGCTAAATAGTTTTTTCTTTCCTCCTTTTTTCTGAGGGGTTTCAGTTTTGAGTTGTGATTGGTATTGTAATGAAAGGTTTTGATTCACCTGGAGGAGGAGATTTGAGCGATCAAACTATACTGCTTTAGTCTGTATCTGAAACCGTGGTCTAGGCTATTTTTATGATGCCTGATGAGAAAAAAGCACTTTTTGTGTGATTTATTTTACCTAATTCGGGTATCTGTCTGAATTTGAGATGATTCGTATCTCAAAATTGCCTACTTTTTCTGCCAAAATTAGAGTCTAGACAACCAGCTGTGCTGTTGACCTCTGCATTTAGAAGTTTGTAAGTCCTTGGGTTTTAAGAGGATTGAAATCTGTATACACAAAACTGTAATGCACTGAATAACACAAGCATAAAGCAGAAAGTAGTTAGCACTAAGACACCCACAGCTGTCAGCTAGGTAGTACGTTTCCTTTCTCTTCTGCAGATTTATAAATAATTAGAGTTTGCAACCAGGAGCTATCACAAGGCAGAGTAGTGCTTTTTCAGTTCCTCCCCAAGCAAGCAACTATTGTGAATTCCATGGGTCTTTCATCTGAACTGGGATCATGGAACTGTGCTCAGTGTTTTTGTTTTGCCATAGGGTTTTATCCTTTGCCTGTAGTCAGTGACAAACTCAAAGGGATTTGCATCAATTATTTTATAGCACCATTCTAGTAAAAATAGAACAGACCCCAGAAACTACATTCTGTTATTCCTTCAAATATTAATTCTAAACTAAATTGGTATTGTTGAGGATTTAATTTTGTATTGTTTTGTTTTTAATTTTTCATATGATTTAGTGCATCTCCTTGAACATATGAGTCAAAATGTGTTGTATATTAGATATCCCTATATTTTCTTCCTATTCCAGAAATCTCATGAAAGTGAAAAATAGCCTGATGCTGCTAGAATAGAATGACACTTTAAAATAAAATATAATAATCTTTCAAGCATCATCAAACAGCAATTTTGATCACAATTGCCATGAACTGCTCCTGTGCAGCTTTAGCCAAGGAAAGAATGGATGTTTCTTTCCAGCTATGAATGTGACTGACAACAGCAAGAGGACATAAAGAGTCTAATTTTACTCAGAATTACTTGACTAACTGGTCTAATTTAGTCAGTGTATAAAACAGATACTTTCCTTTCTAAACTATGTGTAATGAATATTGGTATCAATTTCATAGGAGTATTAAATGGCAAGTATTGTAACTGGTCTGAAAGAAATAATGATCTAGCACAGTAATAGTATAAAGATTTGTGGTTAGTAATGAACAAACAACCAAAGCAAAACCTCAGTCCTACTGAAGTTCATCAGAGCTTTGCCACAGACTTAAGCAGAGGAGTGGAGGGTTGTACCACATTTTTTGCCTTAGTCATGCAAGAGTAGTGTTTATGGAAAGATTCCAAAGGTTGTTCTATTTAAGTTATCATTAACTGGACTTTCAAAAGAATTTGAAACATTTATTTTTTCCTTAAAAGCATATTGAAAATAAGATATTTGTTATGGACCTGATACTTGCAGTAGTTTTGGTGCCAGAACTGGTTACAGATGAACTATGAGTCTGGTTTCACTGTTCAGAAAAATAAAATATCCTTGTTGCTATGCTGAAAACCTATCAGGAGTATCACCGTGCCTTTTTAATGGAAAGAATGGATTCACGTGGTTTCTTCTAACTCTTCCCATAGTACAAGCAAGCTGTTATTCCAAATAGTGGGACCAATATTGCACCATCATTAAGTTGTTCGTATTAGTTTATTAGAAAAAAAAAATCATAACTTTTTTCATATATCCTTTTGTGATAGATGAAAGATTTTAGGTTTTGCTACCTACATTTGGAAACTTACATAGTTTTGCAAGTGAGTGTTTCTGTCTTCTGAACCCCCCTAAATTAATATTTGCAATTTCTAATTATTAGGTTACATAGCTGTCTTACAGTTAACTGGAGAGTGGTCCATACTGTGTGAATAACACCAGTCATGGTAAGAAGAGGATTTAGACAGATCTAGAAAAAAAAATATGCTGATATTTTCCTCCCTAAACCATGGAGAGATCTGGAAAAACTGAGACTTATGTAAACCAACAGGTAATTAGTTAATCCACTAAGCAATCATTAAAAAAAAAGTCCATCAGTTTTAACACACTGATTTCCACAGCAACATAACTAATAGCTTGTGTACCAAGTGTTATATATCTCCCAGCAAAGAAAGTGGACCAGAGATGGAAAGCTACTCTAAATATGAGAGAAGTCTGAAAAGAGTGGTACAGTAGTAGCTTTATACATCAAGAAAGATATATAGACCATTCCTTCAGTGCTATCATGACAGATTTTATACTCTAGGGACTTAGATATTTGGGTGGTTTATGACAGTGGGTGGGTAAGTGCTTGCTTATGGTAAGTGGTGACATAAACGTAATTGAATCTCACAAAGTTTCATCACAGGCATGTGGTCTCATGCAGTAAGATGGAAAACTGAAAATTTTCAAAGGCTTCATTTTGGAAGTCAGTAGGGGAGAGAAAGAAATTACCTCAGGGGCTAAAAATGACCCATACCTATACTGGCATGTATGTAAATACTCTGTGCTTTGATACTTTAAAGTATAAGTAAAGCTGTCATCCTGATTCACTAAGTGAAGACTTCCAAAGTTTACATGCATACTGAAATGCTACTTAGTTAAGAATAAATTTAATTTTACCATTCCTTGTCTGAAGGTAGAAGTTGTGCTTTATTTATTTGTCCTAAATTGAGAATTATAGTAGTATTCATGTGCGATGTTACTCTTAAATCAGTGGAACTTCACTGCACATGCATTTGTCCTTATAATTAAAAAAAAAAAAAAAGAAGCACATTGATAGAAACCCTGTAACAGAAGTTCAACTTCTATGTAAATAACTTTGTAGATAAGACGGGGTAAAAAGGGTTTTGGTGGTGTCTCCAGATAGCAAGATTCCAGTGTTTTACAGGAATTATACTAAAGTGAGTTTGTAAGGGCAAAATTACATTGCAAGTTTAATACTTATGCCAAAGATGAGGCAAATAACTATCCTTTTATTGATCAGTTACATGACCACAGAATTACTTATCATTAGGATTCTGAGACCGAAGATGGAGATAAATTCAAATGACTGGGGAAATTGTGTCTCAGGATGGGAAAAAAAAGGTTACAAGTTAAAAAAGAAACAAAAATAGGGTCATTATTTGTTCTCTAGGGATTGATTAAGTGTGTCAAAGGCAGTCAGCCAGCAATCTCTCAGTCTCTTCACTTCAGTGGGAGGTAATGAAATTTAATTAGTGAGAAGAGACAGCTTTCACACTAAGGAAAGGAGTGGAGAGAAAACAGGAACATCAATGTGTGCAGAGAATAATGCTACAGTACATTGCAAGCCCTACTAAAACTGAATTAATAGCCAAAGCTGTTTGGCCTCTGCTCTTTGTTGTAGGGCATTCTCATTTTAAATAAAACCCCCAAAAATGAGCTAAAGCTATATTTCTGTTATTAATGGTATGAGGCTTAGTTCTGCTAGGTCTGAAGATACAAGTACAACTCTGCTCCTTCACAATTATTATAAATCCTTCTGAGTTCAGATTAAGCCGTATTCAGATTTTTTTCCCCTATCAGAAGCAGTAGTTAGGGGGTTTGGGTTCTTTTCCTTTTTTTTTTTCCCTTCTTTTTTCTTTTGGCTTTCCTATTTTATGGACTTATGTGCCCTGAAATTCAAATAAATAGGAGTTTAGATTAACTGCTTTTTTATGTGTTTGGATGCCATTGAGAGCCCCCAGGCAAGGTTTGCTAAAATGTGCATTGCTAATGCATCTACAAATGTTCACAGGACTGGACTGCAGCAGAAGTGCTATAAGCCTATGCTCAAATTCCTTGCAATACTTGCTTCACTCAGGAGTGAAATTCTCATTAAAAAGAGTTCCTGGAATTGCTCTTTGCAAGCAAGATCTTGGAAGAATAATCGAAACATTCCCGAAAGGGTAATGCATGCAAGCTGTCCAATGAGTCCCCTAGTGACACCCAAAGATACCCAATAGGAGAGGGTGTCCCTCCAGCCCAGCTCAGCCAAGGACACTCAGCCAGCTCACCCAGCTCTGGATGGGCCAGAGGTCATAAAAATAGGAGCATGTGTCATCTGCTGGGTGAACACCTGGGGAACTGTCTCAGTCATCCTGGATCCCATCTCAGCGCTCTCTCCAGGGAGCAGACCAGCCCCACTGCTGGTCCCTGAGGGCAAGGGGAATGAATGGAGTCAGTGATTCTTCAAATGCATGTGCCTTCTAAAAAACCCAAATCTTAAAGTAAAATCTTAAAGTATTATCTGTGCACTGATATTCCTTTCTTTCTTGTTTGTTCCTCAGGTAATCTACCAAGATCCACCTCTATCTTCTGGAAATGCAGACACTGTATAGATTTGCGTGTATGTTGTCTTAGAAGCAAAACCAATTTGTTACAAATATCCCAGTGTGTTAAGTAAACATTAGGCTTTTTCCTTAATGCATAGAGTGAAAATAACCATCTTTCATTTCCTTCCTCTGGTTATTTGATACTCATGTTTTTAGGCAGGGCTTTGAACCATTCTAAAGAATCTGTTATGGAGACATAACCAAATAAAACTTCAGGGAGAAAACTTAATTCAGGAAAACTACAGGAAGCATAAATTTTACTTACTATATTCAAAATAGCATTTTGATAAAACCATCTTTCTGATCACATAAAGCAATTTGTGGTGTAGGAAAATATTATTTTATCTCTGTGAACAAATTTAAAGGAAGCAGGAACAGTATTTCTATTGATTAGGCTATGAATATCTACCTATGTCCACACAAAGTCAAAAAGCTTCTAGCTGTCCACTGGAAAAAAAAAAGCGTACTCATGAACAAACCACAGGCACATAAACTCCAGTTTGTCTCTTGCTTAAGGCAGGCTTCATTTTGCGTGCATTTGAGGATCAAAGCTCAACATTCTTTCAACCATTGCAGATGAGTACAAAGAAGTTCCTATTAGTTTTTTTTCTGTTCTCTACTCCTTTGCATCCTAAGTCTTTCAAAATCACCAGCTTTAGTTTTGTTGTTAGTGCACAACAAGACATAGAAAATGGGATTTCTTTCTGTTTAGGGAGCACTTAGATTTGCCAGCTTCTCTCACTATATATCTAAAATTTCTTACTTTTTTGTTAACCCATGTTATTGAAATCCCTTACCTGGTTACTTGCATGCAGCAGAATTATTCAAAGCAACCCAGCCATTGATTAACACTACTAATTTCTCTGGAGAAAAAAAAAATTAAAAAAAGGCAAGTGAAAGTGAATGAAGAATAAAAGGGTAGAAGGTTCAACCCCCTCAAAAAATCAGAGTAAAGACTAAGGTCTATCAGAGCTGCAAGGAATATGTGAGATAAGCTAAACAGAGGAGAAGTGTAATTTGGATTCTGCTGAATTTTCACACCTACACTAAGTATTACATTATGTACCTCTGTCTTGGGCCTAATGAACCTCCAAGTGGTAGCAAGGCTTTCTCAGAGTCTAACAGAATCAACCATAGTGTTAGAAAAAAGAAAAACTTCAGACTGCAATAACAACGCAAGATTTCAGAAATATGTGACAGTTGACATACCAGAAAGGGAATAAAGGTGGAAAATGTAAGTTAATTATTCCTCAGAGAAAAAAATTTCAGCTTAAAAAAAGCTTTAATTTAATGTTATACAGTTTGATATTGAAATGAACTTAATATTTCATATTTCCCCAAAGATACTCAAGGATGTTTCAATTCTGATATCTCCAGAGTATATGAACTGAGTAGAAAAACATGATTATAAATGTAAGACAGAATACATAATCTAGGATTGTTACCTCAACCTTAAAAATACTCGTGGAGAGAAAGAGGAAGGAAATAAGCTTTTTTAATTTAAAATAAATAACTAATGTTTTTTGGTAGGGTCTAGAGACTCAGACATGCTATGTATGAATAAAGATAGACCATTTCTTACTTCAGTCCTTCTACAGATGCTTTCTACAGGGGGACCACTTTGGATGCTAAAGCTCTTAGATGTCTCACCCAGTAGCTTCCTATGCTGTAAGCTGAATATATGTTTGCACTGCATAACACTTCAAATATGTCAGGAAGAATCAGTGTTTGAGAACAAACCAAGATAAGATGCTTCAATGCACACTGTTCACCCTTTGGAGAGAGCATGTGGGTATAGATAGCTTGTTATATTGCTCTACGTGCAGCTGAGAAGCACTCTGATCTTCCAGTGAGGGATGTGACATAAAAACAAAACTGGAATTCCACTAAAATGTATCTAGAAATATTAACAATATTATAAACCTTCCTTCAGATTCCACTATGCAAGATAGTCAATAGAATGATTTTAAATCACCAGTTTAAAAAAGTTTATAGGAATGTTTGCATGAGTCATGGTTTTCAAAATGATCCATGATTTAAAATAACACCAACAATATTAGAAGGAGAACTCATTCACAATAATACAACCAATTTGGATGTAGGTCTATAAAAGTTTCATGCTAACTTTAGGCAGGATAGCAGAAACCTATCAGGAATGCTTCATTGTTAATGAGAGGCTTCCTCTTGTGGTTTTGGTTTTTTTTTAAATGATAGAGATTTTAGAGATTTTACGCTAGTATAAGAAAAGTTTGAGTAAAATGTAGTCTATCCTCAGATGATGCTCTGTATAGAAAAAAATTAGAAACTCTCTCTGTTTAATGTACCTTTTAAACTTTAAGTATTTGAATAATCATGTCAAAATATTGCCTACACACTTTTACATACTAACTTACTCAGGACAGTAGAAGACTATCAGAAATATTTCACTGTCAATGAAGAAAGGCTTTGTCTTTCTTTTTTTAATATTTTTTTTCTTTTTAAATAGCAGAGATTTTACGACAGAATATTTCTAATTTTATTTCTGTACACTTTAACCTAAAGCTGCAGTATTAGCAACTGTTCATTTACATATTTTCCCATCTCTCTATGGTGTTTTTAGCAAAACTTCAGAGTAGCATACTCAATAATAGAATTTTTGTGAACTTTAATATTCTAGTTTATATACAGACCCTCAGCTCATGCAGCTGCACAGAGCTGCACTGATTTCAGTTGTGTTATGCTCACACTGATTGCTAAGCCTCTTAAAGAAGCTACACTGTGGCAATAAGTGCTCTGCAGCTGACGCTGCAGGATGGAGTATAAAACTAGTAATGTTTTTGTTTGGGTTTTTTTTCAGGACCAAAGCTACTTAGAATTTTATAGGCCTTTTCTTGTAGATTTGTGTTGGTTGTACCTGGACAACAGATGTTCACTTAGTTGCTGTGCTTCATAGCATTGGGAAAACAAGGTGAAATTGAATTTAATTTTCTTGTTGCATTGTAGTGAAGTTGATACTCACTTAAGGAAGTACTTTTGGTTCAAGGTGTGGTCTTCCAGTGGAAGGTGAAAGAAGGTAAAAGAAGGTGAAAGAAGGTGAAAGCAAACACAGCAAACAGAGGATGCAGAAGACATCCAATTCAAAAATGTCTCAAAATTATAGACATCACTTCAAAGTATCTATCGGGGATTGTGCACTGTTTCTTTATATCACTTTTAGAGAGACCACATAAAACTACTGATAGCATATGACACCAGTTCACCAATCTTGGTTTTGCCTGTGTCTGTTAAATAAAATAAAATAAAAAAGTTGAAACTAGAGAATAGGAAAAATGATCCAGCTGCAATATAATGTCTTTCCAGACTAAGCAACATCATCTAGGTAGGTAGACCATTTGCTGATGTTCATAAGCACTGATGAATTTTAGGCACTGGTTCCAGTAGTTTTTATTTTTCATCCTTATATTTCTTTCTTATTTGGAATGTTTGTGTTTCTATATACTGAAATTTCTCTGTAGGACATACACAGTCATTTCCCATCTGAAGAAGAAAGAAGTTCAATATCAGAAATTAAATCAGTATTGGAAATGCATGTGGTTACTTCACAGTAAAATTCCTTAGCAGTTTATTTCCCCAAACTCTGGAGGACTGAAATAGAGAACTAAATATCCAGTTAATTTATAAATATGAATTTATTGAGGATATGAATTATCAAATTAACGGAGAAATATGATATTACTCTGAACTCTATTAATCACATAAATTTCTAGATCTAATAACTCTTTGAAAGGGTGGCATATGTGATGACCACTGTTTACAGTGTTGTGCAAAAAAATTACTATCTCATTATGCCTCTATCTGCTTGGTACATCTGCCTGGTTTTACCCATATGGTAAATTATTTGCTACAGGGAGCTTTATTTTATTGTGTATTTTCACATGATGAAGCTTTGTAACTGCAAACCTCAAACTTTAAAGTCTACGGTAACATGAACAGAAATAGCAATGCCATAGAAACTATGATTCTCATTGATATAGGAAATAGGACAACATATCTCCTTGATTGGGAAATAAAAGAAGAATCTAAAAGTATGTTTTATGGATATCAACTGCTTTTTAAATCCCCTTTATGGTAATATGTGGCATTATTTTTTTTTTAAATTACATATATTTCTGCACTGCATGTGTAAATCATCCCTTTCACTGGGAGTTCATAAAGATGGAAATAGATGCTATTGTGTTTCATGTGGAGCTCTTAAAGATTAACAAGTGTGCTCCCACTGAGTCTTTGAAGCTTACTTATGTATTCACCTTAACAGCGGACATATGGTTCACTTTTTGACATAGGTAGTATATGCCAAAGTGAATTTGATAGCTCAGCAGTCACAGAATCTTTAAGCTAGACTGTGTGCTCTTAACTGATGTTAGGACATGGCTTCTCAAAACAAAACCTTCAAAAATATTTTGCAATGCCACCTGAGCTATCCAAAGAATAAAGCCTTGAATATAAATAAATAAAGAGAACAAATATCAGAGCTATGAAAACCATGCAGCCAGGAACAAGCTCCTTAAAATTAAATGCAAGCTTCCATTAATAGTTAAGTTTTTAATATTCTGAGTAAGTCTTTGAAAGCTATCTTCATATTTGCAAGCTAGGAAAAGCTTTGTCAGCAGAAAATATCAGAAATATTCAGTAACAGTTTATCAAAAAGAGGAAGTCTTGGTTATGTTCAGACAACACTGATAAAACACTGTTTTATCCCAATTCATGCAAAAGTTCAATTAAACTAATGCTTGCAAAGTGCTTTGGAGGTGAAAGCAACTGCTGCATGATGCTATCATGTAAATGATGCTGCCAGTGAATTCTCTTGCACAGCACTTCTTCAGGACAGAATAAAAATAGGCAAGAAAAGAGAAGGTAGCCCCCTTTGTCAGAGGACCAGTCAGTAAGGCAGTGATTCACAACCAGGTCTGCTATTAGAGGCTCTTATGCCCCCTGTCACAAGTCTCACAAAGCTCTGACTTTGCCTCTTGGGAGCCTGTATGCATTTGTGGGCAGCAGAAGCACGGCATAAATGCTACCCAGGATCATGCCATAGCTGTCATGCAAAAATGAAGCTCTCAGTTTGGTTTCACAGTATGTTTAGTCCAGACAAAAGCCCAGGTGTAGGACCTAGCTGCATTCAAACTGTTAAACTCTTGAAACTGCCCCTGATGATGTGGTGGGGATGAAGGCACGCCAGCTCACCTGCTGAAGTTACAGGGTGGAAGCAGGCCACATTCAAATAGCAAATGTCAAAGGTGCTGCTTACTTCCCTCTTTTTATCTGCTACACCTCTGTGGGCACTGCTCCTTGGGATGAGGGAAGGCTCACTGCCTGAAAGCACAGGGGATAAGCCTGTGTCTCATGAGCAGTACAAAACCAACATTAGAGCATTTTCCATTGCACAATGCTATATGATATAGGTATGTTTTCTATTTTTTCTTTTTGATCTTTTAGTGTCACTTGCAAGAGAAAATTTATCTCTTCTTGTATATGAGGGAGGCATTTTTAATACATCTGCCTTCTACTTCTAGATTATCACGATGATGTTCTTTATCACAACTTTGTCTAAAACTGATGATCTAAAAAATAGTAGCCTATCTTGCATACATATCTAATAATGTACCAATTCCTAGATGGCACCTAACTCCTCTTCCCCCCTAATTCCCAAGTAGAATGAGAAACACTGGAAGGGAGAACCGATATGCCATGGTTGGCCTACTACCTGTAAAGCAGGAAAATTACTGCTGTCAGTTCATTTTCTCTAATAGACTACAGGTATCTAAAACTCAGAACCAAAAACATGTCAGTGAGGTTTTGTGCTTTTTATTTCTCTAAAGAAGAAAAGTCTTCTATAAAAGAGGAGGAGGAACAGATCCTGGAGGGTGTGGATTCACATGCATTATGCCCTGTAGTCCATGAAAAAATTGCTAAGAATGTTTGGTATAATTCAAATTTATTATAGTATTTTTTCCATCCATTAAAAGCATTGAGAAACCAATGCAAAGTTAATAGAGTCTATGTCATGGAGTTATTTATTAGGTCACTTACAGTAATAAACTCAGCTAAGGTGTTAATTTAATCACTGGGGAGAGTGGTTTTGTTGTTTCTGCCTTTATAACCGTTAGCGACTACAGTGTTGTCATTACTTTCAGGTGCAGTTATAATCTTACCTCTGAATTAATAATTAATTACTAATCTTTAGAAGAACTGAGACAAAATTAGTATGATCTTCACTGGTACCTCTCAGGGGGGTCCACTGAGTCTGCCGAGAAGCCATCACTTGACTGATAATACTGAACTACATATAAACTGAAATTACTGCGCACCAGTCATAAGCAATTTTTTTGTGTCAGGGATACTATATAATTAGAAGAAGATTTTCATCATCTAGAGTAGTTTGTTCTGACTGACTGATTCTGCTGTAGTAACTCTATCTGGACTTCTACAAAGCATCTGACACTGTCCTGCATGACATAAAATCATAGAATCATTAAGGTCCTCAAGTCTAGCTGTCAACCCAGAACCACCACCACATTCATCACTAAAGCATGTCCTCAGGTGTAACATCAACATGGTTTTTTAAGAGTTCCAAGGCTCTTGACAGGCTTGAGATGTGGGCCTGTGAGAAACTCATAATGTTCAACAATGCCAAGCGTAAGGTCCCTGCATCTGTGTTGAGGTAATCCCAAGCACAAATACAGGCTTGGAGGAAAATGGGTTAGAGCACCCCTGTGGAGAAGGACTTGAGAATTTTGATGGACAAGAAGGTCAACATCACCAGCCAACATGCACTTGCAGCGCAGAAACCCAACTGTATCCTCTGCTGCATCAAAAGAAGTGTGGCCAGCAGGTCAAGGGAGGTGATTCTCCCCCTCTACTCTGCTCTTGCAGGTCCACACCTGCAGTAACATGTTCAGTTCTTGGGTCCCTAACATAAGAAGGACATGGATCTGCTGGAGTGAGTCCAAAGGAGGGCCATGAAAATGATTAGAGGTCTGGAACGCAAACCCTGTGAAGACAGGTTGAGAGAGTTGGGGTTGTTCAGCCTGGAGAAGAGAAGGCTCTGGGGAAATTTTACAGTAGCCTTCTGGTACTTAAAGGGAGCCTGAAAGAGAGCTGGAGAGGAGATTTTCACAAGAAAATGTAGTGGTAGGACAAGGGGCAATGGCTTTAAACCAGAAGCAAGTAGGTGTGAAGTAAGATTGCACATGTACCCTCAAAAATGCAAAAGCAGTGGAAAGAATTCAAGAAAGTATATTCCTAAGTTGAGAACGCTAAAAATTTTCAAAGGAAAACTACATAAGATGCAAAAGTGCTGGGCCTGGGGAAAGACACACCTCTTTTCTCTTCAGGGCTTTTCATCTTTGCTGGCCACCCCTGGCCCCCTGTGAGCTGCGGAGGCCCTGTAATGTGTCTGTGAGCATTATCTCATTCTCTCTCTCCTCACATATCAGAGAGAGAGAGCATGAGAGCCTCTCTGGAATGCAGGGGGAGAGAACATCAAAACTGTCTTGAGAACTGTCTCTCTTTTGGTAGGAAAGCTTTTCCTAAGCAAATAACTCTGTCTCCTCATAGCAAAATCTTCCAGAAAAAGGGTATCTACCTCTACAGTAGGTTCAGATTGGGTATTAGAAATAAATTCTTTACTATAGGAATAGTGAGATACTGGGACAGTTTGCCCAGAGAAGCTGTGGATGCCTCACCCCTAGAGGTGTCCAACTCCAGGCTGAATGGGGCTTTGGTGGTCTACTGGAAGGTGTCCCTGTCTATGGCAGGGGAATTGGAACTAGGTGATCTTTAAGGCTCCTTTCAAAAAAAATTATTCTATAATTCTATGATTCCAAAGCATTGCTGAGTTTAATTAATCTAATACTTCCACTACATTTTGTGTATTTTTAATTGAACTACTATCAATAGCGTTGTATATGAAAATAATTATGACTTCGCAGAAAAAAAAACCTGTATCTTCCCATTATGTTGAAAGAATGACTCACTAGACTTCTGATTCTAAAGGATACTTGAAATACAGGTTTCATATGATATTATTATTTCTGGGACAACAGCAGAAAGTGAAGATACTTTAAAAACATGATATTTTAAGGCTTTTACCTGCTCCTTGGAGATCAAATTTCATGATAACTGAAGTTAAAACAGTTGATAAACTTTCCTGTGTGTAACTATGGTGCAATAAAATGGAATGTGAAGGAGTTAATATTTCTAAATAAAGCAGAGAGAAAAGTGTGTTAAAGAAGGTTTTCTTTGGTAATTTTTTACTTTAATTTATTTTTGGAAAAACTATTAGAAACAAAATGAAATTTTGTTTTCTCAATGCTTCTGTAATAATGTTTCAGACACTGCATAAGAATGATAGTTTTCATTTTATATGTAAGAATTAGTTAACTAACAATATAAGCACAACCTATTTAAATAGATATTTTATTAAATAAACTTCATGCCTAGAGGGGACTTTATTAATAAAATAGGATAACTAGGAAGTACTGATTTTATTTAATGAAAGCTCAGTTCCCATTAAATACCAGAATGCACACAGTTCTTTGATATTTATACAAATTATGCCATGGCATATGGTGGCTAAATCTTCCCAGATGTGCTTTATTATTGGCTTCTAATGTAAGATTCTTTATTTAGGAAGACATGTGGGAATGTGCTTATTCATTCTGCGCAGGACAGAAGGGAATTTATGAATTAAATGAATGTGTACTTCAGCTTGGATCAGTCTATTGTGAAGAAGCCACTACTTCCAGTAAGGGGTTCAAACTGGAAATGTGTGACATAGTAAAAGGATGTTATGACCCAAGGCATAGGACAACCCCAAATCTCTAAATTGTGTTCTTCAGCACCGAGTTTGATTTTGGGTCTTTTTCAGAAGGATAAGTTCACACAATATTAATAGATTTGTGATCACACCTGCTCAGGATTTGGAGACACTTGTAAGGCTCAAACCTAGTTCTCCAGGTCTTCTGCATCAGCTATGGCACTGCAAGGAAGGGCAACATTCTCCTTCCATGTTGTATCTGGACCAAGAAAGGTAAACTTCACAAAACTGAAGAGAGAGCCAGGAAGATGAAGAACAACTGCAGAAGACATATAAAAGCAGCTGGAAATCTTGGATTTTGCCTCCTGTGCCTAGGAAAATTGGTATTTTAGACATGATTTTTAGCATAAATGCACAAATATTATACATTGTTTTTAACAGTACAATTGATAAAATATTTAATTGCGATTATAGAAGGGGCCTCAGTACTGTTTTGGTTTAATCCTTTTCTAGAGCATTTCTAAGTCAGGAAAAATTTTCCACTGGTACCCTGGGAATTGAGATGTACTGTGTGTTTGCAATTCTGTCAACATTATTTGTATGTAATTGTTCTTTTCGACTAGTTTAAATTCCCTTGACTGAGACACTATAGGAAAAGGAAAACAAAATTCAGATGACATTAACAAAGTTTGCTTTTATTTTTGAAATAAAAAGCAATATATAATCCCTAGTAGTTTACTCTAGTCCAAGGTGTATCAGGCTCCTGTCTGTGACCTAAGATGAGAAGAAATGCATTTTGTGGAAGTGCTTAGTCTGCAGCACTCCATCCCTGGAGAGCATTAGTCCTGTTAATGTTATATTCCCTCCATCCACACACACACATCCAGGCACAGACAGACACATATATCCTTCCTGCAATTTGCTCCCATTAATTCTCTCTTTGAAATCCTTGCTCAGTATTTGGACCTCAGTACAACTAAGTACAACGTTCTTTTTCCCATAACTAGGATGGATCAGATGAAGCTTTTTTTCTCTGAAAACTCTTTGCTGGGTAGTCATTTAACTCTGCTGCTGAAAGAGCTGACTGTGTGCCTTCAAACACTAAGAAAAAGAGACTTGGAGTGCAAGGAGAAAAGGGAGGACTCCAGATGGGGACAGTGCCAGAGAACACTGTGAGTCCTGTTTTAGGTCAAGACTTCAGGTGGAGACAGAGACTTTTAAACCAAACAAAACAACAAAAAGACCCCAACCAACCAACCAAACCCTCCCCCTAAAACCAAAAACAAATCCAAACCCAAAAATCAAACCCCAGCTAAAGTTCAGGTACATGGAGACTCTGACAGGACAAACAATGTGAGGACAAAGAAGTCTGAAACTCACATACCTTTAAATTCATAAACCAAATCTAAGGACATCCATTTGGGCTATGCATTTCCCACAGAATGCAAATTTCCTAAAACATTTCTGCATGGAAATCTGGTAAATCTGCAACACCCTAGGCCACAGAAAGTAGTCTTTTTCTTCTAAATTTTAATATACTGGCTAACCGATTCTCTCTGGTTTTGTAAATGTATCTGTACATCTAATACTGCCAGTCTGGAGTGCCTAAGCATATGTAGAACATATATATCAAATGATAAAGCAGAAAGAAAACTAGAATTAAAATATATCGGTAACTGCACCTTCAAATAACATAAATAACCAAAAATTTAAACAGAAATTACACCATAAATTTTTTTTCACTATGTATTTTCATGTGTAACAGAGAGAAACATGTTACAGTACTGATAATGACTGTGGTTGCACCATGACAATGAGAAGTGATTCCAATTTAAGTTGCCATAGGTACTTAGATTAACCTATCCATGCTGCATTCTCTTCTGCACTGACAGTAGCTTTATCTGATCATATAATTCTTGCTATGAGTAAAGTAAGTTTAATCAGCAAGCCCAGTATAAAATGCCAGAGTTGTTCTTGTTCAATCATAATTGAAGAGCAGCAAAGAAGAACATCAGTGTTTCTTTCAGTGCCAATTTCCAATCCAGTTGCTGTAACCCTCCCTGCCAGGGTTGTCTTTCCCCTTCTCTAATGATACTAGTTGTTTCATATAGCTTCTCTTCAACCCAATTGTGACTGTATTACCAGTTGTATACTGCAAGCAGCAGACATTTTTATTCATTTTTTCACAGTCAGACTCACAAAGCAGTGCTCCTCAATAGCATTTTTCTTTCATCTTTAAAAACTAAGTCCCTAGAGACCAGTATCAATTTACACCAGTGGTATATTCGGATGAAAGAGCCAAAAAAAAAAAAAGAATTCCAACAAAGAGCATGGTGAAAAGAAGAAGCAACCTCATCTACTCAGCAATGACTGATCCATGTGCTGAAGGAATCCCCGAAGTCTGAAAATACAGCTGAGGTTCAGATATTTAATTAGTACCATGGAGTCAGAGTGCCCTACTGTTCATGGCTGAGGAGAAGGGAACTGAAACTAAATCTTTCTGTTACTTTCTGGGGAAGTTAGGGCTTTAGGATCTTCCCTCTCTGTCACTTACTGCTCTTGTAAGGCATGCACAGTAGGATTTTTCAGCCTGCCAGTCAAATCCACTGCAAAATGACAAATTGTGTTCTCTGTGTTCAAGTGGAGAACTCACTGTACTTCAGCATTATCCTTTTCTTATTGAGCCTGGGGTTGGTAATCTTGCCAAAGCCCTGGGAGAATGGAATGGACTTTGCCACATTGCTGAGGCTGGATGTAATACTGCCTACATCAAAGAACTTGTACATGTAAAGGAGTTGCGTTAAGGATATACAAGCTGCCTTCATTAGGACTACTTCTACATTTTGAGAATTTGCTTTTACAACCCCAAATTTTTATCCTTTAGTTTGTATTTATGTGTTCTGGGCTACACTCAGGCCAACCATATTTCAGTGTTACATTCCTAACAAAACCATACCTCTACTTTCAAGAGGAGTCCGCTCCCCCGGGCAAGCCTTTCTCAGGGCAGTGGTGCTCAGCAGGCACTGGCTGCATGCTAAGAGGCTTCTCTGTGCCACATGGAGCTGAATCCCCCACAGACCAAGGCAGGCAAACTCAACTCCTGCCAAAATTTGTGTAGGAAGGTGCTGCTGCTCCTACTGCACCGTCCAAGCTGGGAACTTTTTGATCTGCAGGGGCTACCATCTGAGAACGGTGAGCATCTGTCTAGGAGAGGTGGTTTCTGACAGAGACCACACCCCTGGTTCACCTTCTCTCATTCCCCAGTTCCCTCAGACTCTGCTCACAAGAGAGATGCGCTAGACCCCTAAATATCCTTCTGGCCCTCTGCTAGACCGTCTGCAGTAGCTTCTTGTCTTTCTTGTACTGAGGAGTCCACAAGTGGACACGGTACTCCACATGCGGCCTCAGTAGCATCAAATAGAGGGGCAGGATCACCTCCCTTCACCTGCTGGCCACTCTTTTCCCCAGGCATCCCAGGATAGCACTGGTCCTCCTTGCCTCAAGAGAACACTGCTGGCTCATCATCAACTTGTCAGGCACCAAAACTCCCCGGTCTTTCTCATCAGAACTGCTCTCTAGTAGGTCAATCCCCATCTCGTACTGGTCCTTGGGGTTATTCCTTCCCAAGTGCAGGACCCTAAACTTCCCCTTATTGAGCCTCACTAGGTTTCTCTCTGCCCAGCTCTCCTGCCTATCAAGGTCCTGCTGAATGGCAGTACAGCCTTCAGGTCTATCAGCTACTCCCTCCAGTTTAATTTTGGTTTGCATTTGTTTTGCTGTTGTTTTGAATTGGTTTTTTTGTTTATTGTTGGGTGGTTTGTTATGTTGTTGGTTTTTTTTTTTCATTCATTATTGGCAGAATGATGGGGTTTTTTACCTCAAATATATTCTGATAAAGAGAAACTTAATTTCAGCTGAAATACTTAAAAAAGAAAATATAACTAATACACAGCCTAAGACAGATATCGGGGATGGAAAATTCAGCCTAAAATTTTAATTTGTATATAGTTTTGAACAACATAAAACTGAATCATAAGAACTGGAAAGTGTCAATCAACTCCTGTAATAGATGCCATTGCCTGTGTCTTCAGTGTTTAGATCAGGGCATGCAGGATTGAAGGCAATACTTCAAAGTGCACCTCAAAGGTGATGTGGAGGTCCCAAAAATGGAACATCAAGCAAATGTCAAAAAGGGTCAGTTCTTTCTTGCAGATAAAGGACTCAGTTGAATCAGTCTATTTTTTTCACACAGTTTTCAGACGCTGACCTGACTTTGGAAGATGGAGCAAAGAAGGGAGGTTGATGGTGTAGTTGGGGTCAATGGCTGCTGCAGCAGCCTTGTTCTGACCTGAGCTCTCACAAGCCAATGGCCACTGAAATCCAACTTTTATTTTTCATTTGTAAAAGTAAACAAGCAGGAATGCCTTCTTTACCTCTGTTCCTGACCTAACCTCTGGAACAAAAAGACCAAACCCAATGCTACTGTCAGTGCTGGGTACAAAAAAGTGAAGGTGAGAACAGCAGTGTGAGATATCAAAAAAGGAGACTTTGCCCCACGCTCCCCATTCCAGCTGGGCTTCCGAGGGCTGACAGTTCCTTGGGGCTTCAGGGGCTGTTTCTGAAGCTGTAAACACTGTCTTAAGCACAGAGCATTAGTAAGAGACTGAAAATATTTTGAGTTTTGGTTCTGAAAATTAGCTTTGAATCTTATCCCTTTCAAATTAAGCTTTATATGTTAAGAAAGAAATCTTTTTAAGCTTCAGTATTTTAGCTTGTCAAATTACTGAAGAGCATTCAAGCTTATTTTTTCCTTTACTTTTGCTGTTCATAAAACATTGCCAATCTATAAGGACTGTTTTGGTCTGACATTTTGAAAAATTTTGAAAGTAGAAATAATGTAAAAAATATTAAAATACTAACAAAAACATTATTATTTTTCATAGACCATCTACGTTCTCTTTTCTATTATCCTGCTTTTAACAAATTGACGGCAAGGAATGACATTTTGATCAGCCTTTTCTTAGAGTAGGAAAGCTTCAACCTTTTATATTTTTTTTTCATCACCTTGGAAGAAGAAGCTTCAAAAGGATCCGGTAGTTCCGTTCTTTAAATTGAAAAGAAGCAATAACAAGAAATCTCATAAGAATGTTCAGCAAGAGAAATTCCATCAAGCAGTTACTGTTTTTCAACCATCAAAATTAATAAGTCAATAAAAAAGAAGAAAATAATATTTTTTTAGATCTTTAAGTTCTGAAAACATTACAGGATAATTTTACTGAAGTTAGAAATCTCTAATCAAAGTGTTTGGGAAAATCCTCACAAATAAAACCACCTTTTTTTTCTTTTTTTTCCAAGTGACTACTGGTGTTACAATGTTGGAGTATTCTAAAATCAGTGAAAGTCCAGTTGTAAATATCACTACAGTGAGACTATGACTGTGTCACAACCAGCATAATTTTTAACAACTGATAACCCAAAAAAACCTGTTTTTAAGTGAAGTTGAGCCTCTAAAAGAATTCTGTGTATATTTTAGATATTAAAGATTATCTGAAATAAGTTGGTGGAAGCCTTAACCAAGGAGGCAAAGTTATATGTCCACAATATCTCTATTTTTATTTGGTTCAACAAAAGACTAGTACAATGCTTGTTCAAATAAATAAAAATCTTTTACTCCTAATATAATTTTATTAGTGCCTTCAGTTTTTTATTTCTGTGAGGAGAAAACATGTAGTTAAACCTATCTTTATTTATTCTGTTGAATCTTCATCCTTTTATACATGGTAGATTTAATCCTACATTATTAAATATATATTTTTCCCCTTTTGCTTTCCCTTTAGAGAAATATTATCTACCTTGTTCTTTCCTTTCTGCAGTTAGTGCTGATCTATTTCAAAGTACAAACTATTTTCATTGTGAGCAATCAAGACTCCATTTATTTGCCTTTTAGCTCGAGTTATATAGCTGTCATTTTCAGGTACTCTCTTTAACGTAACTAGCTTGAAACCTCTCTGCTAAGAAGTCTTCAAATTCACAGTGGGTTTCTGTTTTCACCTGGGACAGTCATGATGACTAGTGAGGAGGCCTATTAGTTCATGCCAAAAAGCACTCCCCAGGAAGCCGTCTGCTCGGAATTTTTCTAGGGAAAAATTGAAATATTCAGTGTTGAAAACTAACTGACTTCTTATTCATCCTACTCATCCCCCTGAAAACACACAACATGAAATTATGCACTGGAAGATGTGCTGATTTACTGTACTGCCTGTTACTGGCCCCTACAACCACTACCCCATGTATTCAGGATCATGAGTTAAAGAAGTCTCAGGGATGCTCCTGAGAGAATGTCCCCCAGAGTACAAGTGTGTCTGCTGGTCCAGACAGCAATCTCCAGCTCAGTGCCTTTCGATTAGAAAGTCAGCTTGAGACATACTTGATCAGGTGGACAACATCTGTGCAGATGTAAAGTACAGGATGATGAAACTTTAGAATCTTTTTAAACTGCATTTGGTAAGAAACATCAATTAATGTATCAAAGGCTCACAGGAAGCAGGATCACAAAAGCTGTGGAGATGAAAAAAGGTACTGGCGAATTTTGACCATCCCGCTGACAAGGAAGGACATTATTCTGCAGCAAGTTCTCCCAAACTTTATCATGATTGCTCTTATTTTTGGCTAGGATGCTATTTCTCAGTCCAATCAATCTGCTTTATTAGGTAATTTTCACAAAATCTACTTTTGAAGAATACTTTACTGGATTTCATTTTGCACCTCGTGTAATTCTTTCCTTTTCTGTTACACTGGTTTTGCATTTGTCAGCTATTACAAAGTTAAGCAAGCTTGGCCTATTTTATGTGTTAATTTTCCATCCTAAATCACCTTTATTTATGACAGAATGAACTTTCATAACATTATTTTTTCTGGTAATCATAAAATAACGTATGCACTAGCAAAAATAAGAAGAATACACTTGAGAAGAAAAATACAATAGAAAAAGAAAATTGTTTTACCATAGACAATGTCTTCCAAAGTGCCAAAATTTTTGAAGTCTCAGTGTGTTGCTTTTTGAAAATCAGGGTCCAAGTTCAAAAACCAAGATAAAAGTTACTGGCTGTTTTTAAAAATATAATCTACTATTTTATAAGCGGTAGACCCATAAGTGATAAAACAATGTTACTATTGCTTAAGGTATTAAGGGTTGTAACTTAAGGCTCATGGAAAAGATCTAGTTTTGCAAATATCTATTTTTTATTATTGTTTTGGCAGACTCATCCACTTTAGCTTTTCTATTTAATCTTTCCCATCTTTGTATGTTTTCTGCTGAATGAAAGAAAGAGCAAATTACTATCTTAATTCATTCCTGTAGCTGCATTCACTACACTAATTTTGAGCTCTATTCAGGAAAAAAAAAAAAAAAACAAGAAAAAAACCCAAAACAAAGACAGAAGAGCAAGACAAAAAATAAATTTTGTTGACTGAATTACAAAGAAGGGTGGCCTTGAGAGCATGAACTTTGCCTGAGCTATAATGAGTGCAGTAGTGTATAAAATTTAAACTTTTCTCTGTGGATGAATGTCAACAGTGGTTTGCTCTTTTCACAAATGATCAAGTAAGTACAATGCTGAATATACAGAAAACCTTTAAGAAGTACCCTTTTTCTTTCCCAGAATATCCATCAAGCACATCCACAGTGATGACAGTTTTCCACTTGCCCTTATTTGTATAATGTTGTGATGCTCAGAGAAGACCTGACTGACTAAGTTCACTCAGCTGCACTTAAGCTGCAAAGAGGATAGGTCACCAGTACTCGCTTTGGGAACCTATTTTTTTGAGATTTTCCAGTTGACTTATCTTTCAAAAACACAGTGCTGCAAATTAGTACTGACTGAGGGAAAAAAAATATCTACTAAGAAATTTTAATTTTGAAGAGTCAGTTTGTCAAAAACCATGACAAACTATAACAGTTTTAATGGATCTCCTGATCAAAAAAGGTTTTAGGTACTTTCTCTTTTCTGTTGAGCCTCTCCCCTTCCCCCTTGGACAGTCAATTATAGGAGCTCTGCAGTCATGAAGCAGTGAGATAGCCTGTTTGTGCTGCCTTCTTGGATTTGGGGTCCATAAGGCTGGCAGGACCACTCTGTGGGAACAAGATGCTGGGAGCTAGGGCATCAGAGGAAGAAAGAATGAAGGGGAAAAGCAGGTTTCTGAATTTCCAGGTGCTTTCCCATGGACCTGTGAACCAAAAACTCTGGGCACTTCATCGAGCTCCTGAGGCATTCATAGCACTGCAGAAGCGGCTGCCTCCAGTGGGATATTGAGTCAGCTTTGCCAAAGCTGGATTGAATTTATATCATCCAAATATCAGTATTTCCAGTCTGCGAAGTCAGCTCCACATCTCCCCATGCTGTGGGGCTAGGGAATGAAAGCCAGAAAGACTTGTATCCTGCTCTGTGGGGAACTCATCTTCTGCCTGAATTTGAGATTACTGTTGCCAGTAACAAAGAAAGAGATAGAGGCCTATTCAACTAACTGCTTTGTTTTTTTTTCTCCTTCTTTTTAAGTGAACAAAAAGGCGTTTTTGAGAGTTTCCTCTCTTTGACTGCTTCTTTTGTATGTGAATTCTTCACTTTCTCTGTGGACCAGAACACGTGATTTCCAGGCTGTTGGGACACAGTCCTCAGGGAGCAAAGGCAGAAGGGGCACTAGCCACACAATGAGGCCAGTTATCACTGCACTTGGATGGCAGAAGGATGCATGCTGGTGCATTGGTGGCTAGATTTGAAATACCTGCTATTATTCTTCTCACTTCTCAGAGTCTTTCAAGGACAAGATAACATATGGTGTCAAGGTTGCTTATTTAATACTTCTTTCTCATTACTCTCCCATCTTCCTGTAACATGTTTATGAGAACAAGTTTCTACCCTTAACAAAAGCAGACTAGAAAGAAATGCAAGATGATGCAACTGAAAGCTTTACACAGAATCATACCAGAATGAAATTCTAGGACACATTTGTCCTTGCCACAGTATGTATTCTGTGTTTCTTTTCCAGTAGGAGAAGAAGCATCCCTTTGATTTGTGGCCTGGGAACATTTTATGTACATATATGTTTAAAACACATTATTTAAAATTAGAGTAAATACTTACATTGTTAACAGTGACATTAAAATTCCATTCAGTGTAAAATTAGAGTTTAATCTACTGTATGATTCATGATTCTAAACCCAAGTTTTTCAATATTTTTCTTATTAAAAAAAAAAAAGAATATTCAGTGTGGCAAAATAGGTATTTGGTACCAAATTTCTCTATCCCATACACTTATGAATTTTGCAATAGAGAAATGAATAGCCAAATACTTTAAAAGATTGAAGATTATTCCATGAACAGTTATCTAGAAAGGTGAAGAGTCTCACTATTTCACAAACAAAAAAATCAACAGTAAGGTTTTAAACGCATTTCAAAAATTTGTTTAATTGGATTAATTCATCCAGCTCTAATTAGCACCGTGATATAGAGAGACTTGATCACTCTCAGTGGAAAGAGACTGAACTTTTTGTTTCCACTTAAAGCAGATAGGGGACAAAACTTGCTGCTTCATATCTTGTGATGAAAGTTACAAAGCTTTTAATGCTAAAATTGGATACAGTCTTATTAAACCATGCAACTGGATGTCTGGATGACAATTTACATCTTTCTGTGACAGAAAGAGAAAATATAAAAGAAAATCTTGTTGTTCAAACTTTTATTTATTCATTGTAGATAAAGGACTACCTGGAAAGCACAGAACTCTGCTTTCTTCGTGTGCTTTAAATCCCTGTGGGCTGTACCAGACACATAGGTAATATCGCTTGTACATGCTGTGTTTATTGCCAATGTCAAAACATCTACAACTGGGGGAAAGTAGCGGCATAAGAGAATAGTGTTGGGAAGATAAATTGCTAATTGGAACCAGCTATTTTGTAACCAACTAAATGTGAGCTAAAACTTAGATTTCTTCAAGCAGAGCTCCATAGAGGGAAACTTTGGACCTTTTCAGTTCGTAATCTCATTAATTACTGTTTTCACCCCAAATACAACTGTGGTTATTTTACTGAAAGAATACAAAGACTAAAAAGATGAGCACTGTGGTAGAGCAAAACTATACTGATATAGTGAAAGTAATTAAAAAACTTTATTAACATATATTAAGACTGTAAATGGTTTGGTGGAAAAAGTAGAATAAAACTGAAAATATATACTAGCTCCATTTTCATCATAGACCCACAAAACACAGACTGGCAAGACGGCAAGCAAAGAAGTGTGAAGACACTGCAACAAAAGATGTGTGATTTTCATTGAAGTGAATGATAATGTAAACCAGATTGAATCGATTCTTTTTCTGCAGCAAGCAGGAGGATGTGGGAAGTAAGGGAAGACTGAAGCCCTGGCTGAGCTGAAGAAAGTTCTGCAGCGTCCAACAGAGCCTGTGGAGGAGAGTGTGGGATGGAGCAGTGAAGGGGGCAGAGACAGACTCCCAGCAAGGAACAATGCCAGTATCACAGGCACCGGCAGTAACAGGTAAGGTCTCATCAAACCTTGCTTCACCATCCCATAAAGCATTTAGTCATCACTGCTCATTTGCAACCATTGCACACAATTTAATGTATCCTGAAGATGGGTCAGCAATAAAGTCACGTATTTGAGAGGTGGCAACATCTTTGCTTTGATGTCTCCTGGTTGCCAGAATAGCTATCTGCCCAACAGTTTGGAATCATATGTCCAGATCCTTTGAAAAAACAATTCACTGTGGGGTCCGAAGAGTCCTCCAGGTGCCTGTCCAGTACTCAGGGAGGGTGTAAAACAAAGAGAACCTATAGCTTCCAAGACATGAGAAAAATGTTTCAAGTAAAGGTGGTGACATTCAAACACTACAAAGGAGTGATGTTCCAAGTATCTATTCAAATGACAAGAAACTGTGACAAAGAAACCCAGCCAACTGCTTTTTAGAGCATTTCAAGCCCCATCAAGCAGGCTGAGGCTCCCCCATCCCCCATTAGAGCAAAAAAGTTAGAAAATCTTTCAGGTATATGCATTCATTTGTTACTTTGAAAAAGGTAAGCAGTATCCAGAAAACTCATCCCTGTATTAGCAATTCAGCTTGTAGGGTTGCTACTCTGCTGAGAAAAGCAAGGTCTTTGGCTTTGTTGATCAGATCCACCTATGGACAACACAGTGCAGATGCAGACACAGTGTTTTTATCAGTGTTGAAATGAATTGCCAGAGGAAACTAGCAGGAGGCAAAACCCAGCAGCTTTAAGCTTAAAACTTGTCATGTTTTGAACAAATCTTAGTGTTGAGAAATGTCTTCCCTGAAAAAAAAATAAAAAGAAATCTCATTAGACTTCAGGATTTTTATTCCAATAGCTGTTATTCAACTCTTCAAAGAGTCCTGCAGAACAGATGAGACTGCAAGTGTTCTCTGGTTGGTAAAGTGCCTGAGAGCACACTGTCAGCCCAATTAGACTGTGAGAAATTTTGAAGCTTAGGAGGTGGATGAAGTTGGTGACAAAAAGCCTGAAGTGACTAGTCCCATACAAAGCATCTGTGAATGGAAGGAATGATGTTCAGTGACCCAGACAGAGAAAAAATGGATATGAAAAATTAGATCTCAGGGGTGGCTATTAATGACATTCTGTGTTGGAGAATGAAGGAGCACAGGTAGATGGGAAATATGTGAAGGTTGAATTTCAGTGGGTAAATGAAATTAACCTCTGTGACTTCTCAGCTTTTTCAGTAATTGCAAAAAGAGGCCAATGCTGAAGAAAAATGTAATGAATTTGCCCATCTACTATCAGATTAAAAAGTTCCATGCAAACATATAGCTGACATATTGAAAATTTAGCAGTGTAATACCTTACATAGTGGCTTATCCACTTTACATACAGAGTGTAAATAATGGATAATAATTTGGATTTGGAATACTGCTGTGAATTGCCACTTTGGGTTCTACTGTTCTACATGAACACAGAAAGACTCGAGAGACAGCTCATGGTGGATGTCCCTCTTGGGACAAAAACTCCTTATTGATTATCTTTACTGATATTTTCTCTGCTTGATTTATCTGAAAATATTTTTGGATACCTGTTTTTTTTTAATTTTTCATATGCAAATAAATATTACATTGGGGTCACTTAGCTGATTATATAATTTTCTTGCGTCAGAGCTACTAAATGTACAAGTTCATTGGAAAACTGCACCTGTAAAATAAATGCCTCCTGCTCCAAAGGTACAGAACCACTTCACAAAGGTCACAGTGTTTGTCATTACTGACAAGAGAGTTCATCAGTGCCTGTCAATCACTGACAGGAAGCAGTATCCTGCTCTCAGGTATGGCTCACTTAGAGAGGGATTTCTATTTAAGGGAGGGCTTCTCTTTTGTTCTTCACTGTTCAGTGGAGTGGTTTGACCAGCTGCAGACTGGTCTGTACATGTGAGCACACAGTGCCCCCCTGAAGGATGCCCGTGACTGCAGTGCCCCAATCAAGCAGCAGCTGATGGGGTTGTTTGGCCCATGCAGCTTGGCCTGGGAATTGCTTGGCCCCTGGAACTTCCAGGGTCCCCAAGAGCCTGTACCCCTCTCTTCTTTCTTGCCCAGAATCTTTTGAGAAGCAGTTGCTGAAATACAGAAAGCTGAAAGTTAATTATGTCAAGGGGTTTAATAAAGCTGTTTTCACTTCCCTAAGTCATCTGTGCCTTTAAGCAGCCTCATTTTTGACCAAGGCAAAAAGGCATGAACAAAGTTGAGGATTACTCCTCTGCTGGTTCCCTCTGCTGCACACCCACAGGAGCCACAGCTAAGCAGGTCTTTAAAGTAAGCTTCTCTGGAATACTACTTGAAGAGTTCCTTGTGTCTTGTCTCACTCTTCTCAGCCACTTATGGATGTGGTATTTAATTTTTTCTCACAATTTTGACACGATACCTTAGTTCAAATGCTTATTCTCTCCTTTAAATGAATTTCAGCATTTCAGTAGTCAGCTCATAATGTCTTTCATATTGGTCAAACCAGTCCTCTATTTCTGTTACCCATTCATCCATGGCATTAATGTATTTTCTTTCAATTTCTTTTAATTTAGTAACAGCTTCTTATAAATCAAAGTATATTAACCCACTCTTGTTTTTTTATTGCACTCAAGAGATTGTTAAATCTGCAATGAAAGTTGTCCCATTCCCCACTTCAGTTAATATTTCTCCTGTGGAAGAATCCATTACTGTATGGAACATCACAAGTTAATTTACCTGTTAATGTCAGGCAAACTATAGTTCATTTTTTTCAGATGACAAAATCAAATATTTCAGCTGTGAAACTCCTCACAGGGAAATTCTAAAAAAAGCCAGTTCAGGTAAGATGGGAGGAGAAAAAAAAAGAAAAGCAAGACTCAGGAGGTAGAATTCAACCAATTAGTAAGCTACCAATCAGTTCTAGAAACTGGATATCAGATTCTGCCAGTAGAATAACTATGCCAACATACTTGTTATGAATTTAATTTCTATAAAGACATGTTGCCAGAAGTGAGATTCTACCAATGTTTTCCAGCTCGTATGATGCACTGCAGTGCAAAGGTTCTGCAAAATTATGAATGAAACCAAATAATTTTGTTGTTTAGGTTTCAAAGTTCACACCTTCTAGGAAAATTATGTGTCCAGCTTCTCTGTTTTCGTGTCTCAGAATATGTCCATTTAGTAGAGGTAATCTGATGGGATGTTCTATAACCTGGTTGGTGAAGCACTTTGCTGAGACTCAGGAGACCAAGGTCATATTCCACAGTCTGATGTTAATAATTTATATGACTGCTGGGAAGTATCTTACCTTTCTTTGTCTTAGCTTGAGCGCTCTTCTTTGGGGATACTATCCTCCTCTGTAAAGTATGTCTGTAAAGTTGTTTTTAATAGCAAGAATACTCCAAGTAAGTAGCTCATATAAAGTTCAAGGACCCAATGGTAGTCCCAGTGATTCTGCAGATTGTCCCTTAAAAATAATTTCAGTCTTTTTCAAAATCTTCCTTGGAAGAGAAACATTCCAACCAATCATCTCTTCTGCTGAATGAAAGTATCCTCTATGCTTCCTGATTCCCTTCCTCTGCTGTGGGTCAGCACCTTGCCTGAGTTATTCCTTCCAGATTGCATTTCTGACTCCCTGTGTGACTGCGCCAGTTAATAGATACATTCTGACACTTCCCAACAACAAGTGAGAAAAACTATGAGGAAAAAAAAAAAGTTTCTAATAGATTTTGTTGCTATTTAATTTCTAAACCTGAAGATTAATACTTTCATAAGTCAGGTGACTAAATTCATCAGAATTCTTTTCATAATAACACTGAAGCCTATGATCTATTTTAAGATGGTATTTTCTTTGGGATATCAATGAACCTTAGATTCAGAAAAGGCATACCTCAGTATAGACAAAATCTTTTCATCAAAGTGGTTGTCCTGAAGGAGGCACAAGCAGCAAACCCTACATATTCTCTTCATAAAACATAGAGCCTTAAATTTAAATAAGCTAGACAATCTAATCTCTATTTCCATTATACTTTCAGGGACTTCCTTAGGCAATTAAACAGGAAAAAGAACCTTCCCTCTTTTTTATTGCCCTCTTATTTTTAGACTAAGCAAATTAGACATAATATATATCAATTATCTTAACTGGAAGTAATTTTCTTCTGTTTTTCTTTCTGTCTTCTGTAATATGTGTGTGAACAGTCATTGTTTTTCCAACAAGGAAGGCTTTTTCTCCAGGTAATATTGATTCTATTATAGAGAATATAATGTATTCTATACATGCACACATATACACACAGATACAGACTGCTACAGCATATTTTTTTACCTATTATTTAGTTGACTGTTTAGTGATTCTGGTAAGCCTGGTATATCTAAAGCAGCAGGGGAACTGCATGTCTGTATTTTCCTTGTAGCCCGTTATGAAGAGGAAGACTACTATATTATCTCTTGCCAGGGACTTTCATTTTGCTGACCGACAGCAAAGAAAATCTGTTCAAAAGATCATATAAGTGCATTGGTTTAAAAGACATAGATACACAAAAGCAAAAAAGGATATTTAGACTTCAGAAAGTGTGTTGAAAGACAAAAAAAAAAAAAAAAGACAGTAGAGTAGGTTATAAACTCCAGGTAAAGGGTGAGATTTCCAAAGAAACCATTCCTGGGCAAGGAGAATTGCGCAAACCTTATTGAGGTCAGCTACTGAAAGGCTGACCTAGGAGATCCCTTTCCTTCCTTTCCCTTTGAGATTACTTAAATTATATGTGGTTGTTATGAATAAGATTATCCTCATCAGAATTCATTTATTTCTGCACTCTTTCCAGCAGTTTTGTTGCATAATCTGTGCATGACCACTCATGGTTTTTCCAATACAGAAGGCTGTTTCTGAACACCAAGTCTGCTGTTTACAGAGAGGCACATGGTTATAATTGGTTCCTCTATCCACTGTTTTCAGTTGATTCTAAGAGTTCTAAGTAATCTTGGCCCCAGCTCAGGGCAGTTGCTGGTGGACTGGCCTAGCACAGAAGGCAAAACAGCCATCACAAGTCATTGTGCTATTCACACTATTTAAAGAAGAAGTAAGGAATCTACATGTAGAGAAAATTCCAGGAAAGACAGGAACAGAGAATGCATATCCAGCCTGGTGTTTCAAATGTAAATGAATCATCGTGGCTAGGCTCCGTCAATGAAGATTTAAGAAGGACTCTACCCACGCTTACTCCAAGCGCGCTGATGGCTAAAAAGTCCAGTGTGAGATAGACAAGTCCGGTTGCAGAAGGCACAGCAGAAAGACTCCCCAGATGATATCGACGAGACGCGATTCTTTCTGCGTTGTCTTTTCTCCTCGAGAGTGATCCTGCGTGTGTTCTCAAAAGCAG